>BSBK01006340.1:0-506427 GCA_027943335.1 Chamaecyparis obtusa | reverse complement strand
GCGGCGGTCTCAGCCGACAGTGGTGGGGTGCTAGAAAGGCATGACAACCTCCACCCACACCTTGTCAGCCGGCTAGCCATAGAGGGTGGCGTCCGCCCTAAGCGATCGCCACCAACTGTGGCATAGCCACATACCTCCACCCGCCTGTGCCCTCTTCGGCCCTCCCCCTACATCGTAGGGTTAGCATCAATAAAATAATTTATCATCTAATTAAAAAAAACAAGAAATACTGTTAGATTAAAAAATATATATATATATATAATGATAATAAAGGGAAAAAAAAACCTATGTTAGTTTACAAATATGGAAGTCCTTATTTATAGGAATTTGAGTTAAAAAAAATTTGATTTAGTGGATTCCAAACATAGATAGGGTTTAGTTTATAGTTTCTTTTGTTGACTTCTTTTAGATAACTCTAGAAGGTTTTCTAAAAAGATTTATTTTAACAAAATATATATATCTTTGTTTATGATTTAAAATAATTTTGCACTAGTAAAGGTATTAGTTGCCTATAGTTGACTCCTAGCTTTGAACATGTCTAAGAGGTATAGACTATTAGTTATTTAGATTTTATAATTTAAGTGTAAGCAGATTAATTGTTTAATATGTAAGTTGATAGTGATAAGATCTAATCTTGGATTTAATTTTGGATATATTTTTAATTAAGTTTTATTTTTAATTAATCATAAAATAAATTAGATTAAGATAGTCTAATTGTTTAATCTTGAAATAAAACTTATTCTTTAAAAAGAGGTTATTTGTTGTATAAAATATTAGAGTGTGTAATTTTTGGCACTTAAATACGATATTAAATTAAGCCATTAATTTAGGAGTATGGATTAGTTTCCAAATTTGTATTGATTTTCTTTTAAAATTGAAATGTTTGGTTAATTAGTTTAATTTAACTAAAGTTATTCTTTTATTTTAGTTTATGTATTAAGCTTTAGATTAATTTCTTAATTTTAGTTATAATGTTGTAAATAGGTGAGTAGTTATGTAAGTTATTAGACTTAAATACCAAACTTTTATTCTAAATCTTGTAATCCTTATTAGTATAAACTTAATTAGTCAACAGGGTTGTTTTAATGATTTATTATCGTCACGTCTAATTTATTAAGGCCTTTATGGTATCATTGAATATTTTCTTGCATGGTTGACTTTTGGTCAACCATGGTCAAACCTAAGTCAAAGGCCTCAGTTTTCATGCACATGCATTCTCTGTCAAATAATAAACCCTTTAAACCTAGTTACATGTTTATCGGTGCATGGTTGACTTTTTGGTCAACTTTGGTTGACTTTAGTTAACTATCTCAGTTTGTGTGCCAGGTAGAAGCATACAACATAGGGATCCTTGTAGGATAGTTTGAAAGCTACTCTACATAGTTTGACTTTTAGTCAAACTTGGTCAAATGTGGTCAACTTTCTTCTGGCTGGACCCTTGAGTTGTCCTCGGACACTTAATATATTTTAGTTATCTGTATTCCTCTGTATCATTTTGCATGAACGTAAAAAGTTGTGCTAGTTTGTAGTAGACTCTAGCTAACATAGTTGCGTTTGTGTGTGCACTAGTAGTTAAACAGTAGTTTTTTTAAAAAAAAAATGTTGGTGTGTTTTTGCCCAACTTTTGGGCATGACATTTGGTATCAAAGCTAGGTTTAGTAAACTTTGGGAACCTAACCCCACTATGTAAATGCTAAATGTTGTGTTTATGTGTGTAGGATGCCTCCACTCACTTGACTAGCCCGTGGACGTGGACGTGGACGTGGACGTAGGTGTATCTCCTTATCTTGAGAAGAGGTACAACCTGAGGTAGAAGTTCGAGAAGGGGACCAGGGTCCACCTCTCGAACAACCTCCTAATTCAAATGCATAATTATTGCAAGCTTTCCAGAACCTAGCCTGACTTATCCTAGATCATATGCCACCAGTTGTACAATAGAATGTACAATAGGGTATGGAAGGACATGGGTCCTGAGTTAGGGAGTGATGTGGGAGTCCCCCTCCTAGGCTCACAGAGGGATTGGCTGAGCAGGAAATTGGGGTCCATTAGGGGACTAGAACCTCCACCTAGTATTGAGGTTCGTAGATATGAGAGAGCACCTCCTGATGCAGGTGATCATATCAGAGATTTGATGCGGCTTCAACTGCCACTATTTTGGGGATCTGCTAATGGGACATAGGCAAAGTCTTGGCTTTTATGCCTTGAGCGATGTTTTGGGTTGCACCCTTATGAAAGCAACCTTAAGGTGCACTTTTATATTAATCTACTTAGAGGAGGAGCCTCCACATGGTGGAAGCATGAGGAGTTCAAGGGACATCTGGTTATAAACACCATGAAATGGGAAACCTTCCTACAAATATTTAGGGCCAAGTATCTCTCTAAGAAATTTAGACAATGTCGCATAAATGAATTCCATGACTTGCAGTAGAGAGGACTTTCAGTGGCCCAGTATGAGGGTAAGTTTATAGACCTCCTTCCTTATGTCAAGTATGTGAGGGATAAGAAATTATAGGTTAATCAGTTCATCAAGGAATTGAACCAATCTATAGTTGGCATGGTACACATGGTACCACTAGGAGACTTATGATTCACCAATGACAGGGCCTTGGTAGTTAAGGAGATTGTTAAGGAAACTCATTATTGAAATCCCACACCATATAACTCAGGCTATCATAAGCTCCCTTGGAAAGGGAATCAGAGGAACTCATCAGGGTCTTTCAAAACCCCACAGCCTCAGTAGCCTCAACAACCTCAGCAAAACTAGACACAAAAACCACCTTAGGGTTAATAGGGCTTAAAGCCCAAGCAGTGGTATTCTTAGGGTCCTAAGAAGGGCAAAAAATATCAGGCCCCTTATACACTCCCAACATAGATAAAACAACCCTATAAGGGAGGATACAATAGGTCTACTAGGATAGGAGGATCTCATAATTCCAGACCTCTTGGCATACAAATTCAGGTATGAGAACCATGCTATACTCATGGTTCCATGAGGCACATAGCTAGGGAATGTCCTCAGGGAGGTAGTCAATGAGCATCAATGTCTGAACCTATAGTCAAGGACATGGAAAGTTCCATAGAATATTGTAGCAATTGACAACCACCAGGCAGAGCATCATGCCACCGTCATTGAGGCCATAGGTACCATCAAAGGTAGTGCAATTTATATCCTATTTGATACTGGGGCTACTGAATCCTTTGTTTCTCTATTGGTCGTGGAGCATTGTGGGATAGTAGAAGCTAAGCAAGATGTTAGGTGGGAAGGTGAGTTATCTTCAGGAGCTAGAGTATCCATTACCTCGATGGTTAGAGAGTGCCCGATCTAGATTGGTAGCTTAACCACCATAGCAAGTCTTAGAGTTACACCTCTTTGATCTTACAGACTAGTTCTTGGCATGGATTGGCTTTATGCTCACAAGGCCAAGCTATATTATCATAAGAAGTTGATCAAATTATGATGTTGATGGCAATGCTAGTATGATTTCAGGAATCTAGAGGCATGTATCCTCTGTGTGTTCTCTGCCATGCAGCTTAAGTGAAGCATGCAAAAGGGATATCCATTGTTTTCTATTACCATCAATGATAGGGAGGATGAGGTAGAACAAGAAGCCTCACTGGATGACCATCCCATTTTGTAGGAATATACAAGATGACCAATAATGATCTTAATGAGCTCAAGTTGCAACTTGAGGAACTGTTAGAGAAAGGGCACATTCATCCTAGTGTTTCCCCTTGGGTGCACCTGTGCTCTTCATGAACAAGAAAGATAGATCTCTTAGGTTGTGTATGGATTACCACCAGTTGAATAAAGTAACCATCAAGAATTGGTATCCACTTCCTAGGATTGCTGACCTATTTGATCAGCTACAGGATGCCCGAGTGCTCTCCAAGATTGACCTTAAGTCAGGATATCACTAGTTGAGGATAGTGGATAGTGATATCCACAAGATTGTATTCCACACCAAATATGGCCACTATGAGTTCACTGTGGCTCCATTTAGTCTTAGAAATTCTCCAGCTATATTCTTGAGTCTTATGAATGGGGTGTTTCATATATTCCTTGACATGTTTGTGGTGGTATTCCTTGATGATAGCTTAATCTATTCGAAGGATGAAAGAGAGCATGAAGAGAACCTGAGAAAAGTTTTGCAGTGCCTTAGAGATAATCAACTTAATGGAAGCTTGTCGAAGTTTGCATTCTTTAGATTAGAAATCAAGTATTTGGATCATGTGATATCTGACAATGAGATCTCAGTAGATCTATTGAATATTGATGCCATTTTGAATTAGCCAACATCTACCACTATGACTAAGGTAAGAAGCTTCATGCATCTAGTTGGTTATTATAGATGGTTTGTTGAGGGGTTTTCTCAAGTGGCACACCCTATTACTTCTCTTTAGAAAAAGGGAAAGAAGTTTGAGTGTATTGATAAGTGTGATAGATCTTTCTAGGAGCTCAATAGAGCATTGACCAATGCACCCATTCTTGTTGTCCTAGATCCTTCAAAAGACTCTGTGGTTTGCACAAATGCTTCCTTAGATGGTTTAGGGGAAGTTCTTATGCAGGGTGGGTGAGCTATAGCCTATGAGTCCAAGGAACTAAAGACTCACAAGCTCAACTACCCTACCTATGATCTTGAACTTGCAACGGTGGTGCATTCTTTAGTACGATGGTGACACTTCCTCTTAGGAACTTGATTTGAACTTCATTCAAACCATCAGAGTCTACAATACATCTTCACATAGCCAAACCTTAATGCTAGGCAGAGGAGATGGATGGAGTTCTTGTGTGTAGATGCTTTGAGTAGGAGACAACATGAGCTTTCTTCTATGCCTATAGACATAGATTTGAGAGATTGGATTCTTCATCACTTACATGAAGATGAGATATATATGAAAGTGAGTGAGTTGATTCAATCTCAGAGACCCCTTGAGGGGAGGTATGCATACTATACCATGGAGTCTGATGGAATCTTATGCCATAGAGGACACATATATATACCTTCTTCCAGAGGATTTTGAGAGTTTGTCATGTGAGAGGCCCATATAGACTCTTATGCAATGCATCCCAGAGTTAAGAAGATGCATGCCGACTTGAGACATCTATATCATTGGCCTGGCATGAGAACATAGATTGTTGAGTTGGTAGCTAGGTGCCTAGAATGCCAAAGGGTGAAGGTAGAACACTGATATCTAGGTGGTCTTCTTCAGCCTAATGAGGTACTAGTGTGGAAGTGGGACACCATATCTATAGACTTCATTGTTGGTCTTCCTATGTCATATCTCTATCATGATGCCATCACAATGACAATTAGCATGTTGACCAAGGTGGCTCACTTTTCACTAGTGCAAACTACCTTTACCACACCAAGAGTGGCACAAGTTTTCTTATGAGATATTGTCAAACTACATGGTGTACCTCGTAAGATCATCTCGGATAGAGATTCTCTCTTCACTTCATCCTTTTGGAGAGAACTATAGGTAGTGATGGGTACTAGGCTCAACTTTAGTATGACCTATCATCCTGAGATGGATGGACAGATAGAAAGGGTCAATTAGGAGTTAGAAGACATGCTTTGCATGTATGTTATGGACCATAAGACCTAGTGGGAGAATACCTACATTTAGTGGAGTTTTCCAATAATAATGGGCATTATACATCCTTGGGTATGCCTCCATACCAGGCTCTTTATGGTATAACTTGCAGGACACTACTCGGCTGGGATAGGATCAAGGATAGAGTTCCATTGGTCCTAAGCTAGTTAGAGATATGGAGTAGTAGGTAACCTTGATTGGGAAATGTCTTGGAGAGGCTCAGGATAGATAGAGATGTATGCTGATGCGAAGAGGATAGATAGAGCCTACTTAGTGGGAGACAGGGTCTTTTTGAGAGTGCAACTGCATAAGAGTCCAATCCATTTAGCTTTTCCACCTATCCTATCATGCATCCATGATGTGTTTCATGTTTGAGTTTTGAAAACATATATATATGATGAGTCTCATCTAATAGATTGGGATGCCTTGCAGGTGGAGTTGGATGGGTAGTTGGCTTTGGAGTCCATCCACATACTGGCTTGATGAACCTTGGCCCTTCGAGGTTGAGAGCTGGACCAGGTTAGGATCCAATGGGATTTTTATGATGAGGTTACATCTTCTTGGGAGGACACAACCCAAATGAGATCATATTACCCTCACCTCTTCAATATAATCCAGGAGGAAGTTCATGCTTAGAGGGGGTGGATGTGAGACCTACCTTAGATTGACATATTTTAATTGTTTTACTTCTATGCTTTAAGTGATTATTACTTGGACATATCTTGACTATTGAGACTCTTATATATTTGAGGATATGTTGAATCCAATATTAAATATCTGGTACTTGGTTATGTAATCAGGGAACACTCGAGATACTTTATGTTTTGATCCAGTTTTAGTTTATGATGATGTCATATATGGGAATAATTGTGTGGATGCAATTATGATGAAAATTAGTTTAGGAAACTGATGATATGTTTATTTAATTCAAATAGAGACATCATTTATATGTAATGTAGTATTGATGATGTATTATGTTTCAATATCATGTTATTTTGGACGTACTGATGTGTGCAATGAGTGTGCAAAGAAAGTTGACCATGGATCTAAATCGGGCACCCATAATTAGAACCTATGTTATTCCATGAATTCCAAGGTCCTATTTGTATGAATAAACATGGACCTCTTTGTATAAGTTGTTTATTCATGAATCTGGTTTTCATGTGTGTATTTAATTCAGTTAAAGTAAATGTGATTAAGCCATGCCATTTGTTTATTTAAATTGTGCCAATTTTGGCAATTGTTGTAATTAAGTGTTGGCATGGCTAGTTAAGTGTATCATGATTAGGTGTAGGGTTAACTAGGGGTTACCTTAGTGTAGTACCCAAGCCTACCCCAAGTTAGGAAGCTTCTTGATGGTCATATTGACTTAGAAATCCGTGGGTAAAATTTAGGTGGGGTTTAGGAGGGTCTTTTAGGCCTCCAGAAGGTAACTGGGGTCAATTTTAGCTACCCAGGTTGGTACCCTAAGGGTTAGGGGTCATTTTAAACCCATTAAGAGCCTTAAAACCAATTTATTACTCCCCTAAAGTCTCCCTTTTGAAGTTGTGCAAATTTGAAGAGTTGTGTAGTTTTGGTTAACCTCTCTTTTCTTCCCAAGTTTCATTTAACTCCATTAGTGGAGAAGGATGGTAAGTGGGAAGAAAGGGATGGTTGGGGTATCCTCATCATTTATTGGTCCCAAATATTTTTGGAGGTTTTACTTTATAGGAAATATTTTAGGGAGAGCTTGGGTGTTCACCCACTATCTACCTTTAGAGACATTTTCCAGAATTTGGAGGAGCTTTTGAGATAATTGCTTTGGAAGGATAGCTCAACTTAGGAATCTAGTTTTGACCTTAAGATTGGAGCAAGGTTCGTTCATCTTTTAGTATAGATGATTTTCTTGGCATGTATGGAATCTTGGAGCTCCATTAATGGAGTCCTTGAATTTGTTTTGGTTTCTTTCTTTAAGTTTTTGGTGTGTTAGTTGTTTTTTTTTATAAATTCATTTGTGAATGGGATTCTTCAAGGCACACTCACCCTTGGGAGGGCAGAGTAACCTTGAAGGGGGTGGTAGGAAGTGATTCCAAGTTAGTGTAGAGTCTCCCATGTGTAGAGGGATATACATGGGGTTCTTGATACCCATGATGACAAGTATGACCTAAGGACACCTGAGGGCATAAGCAAGATTTGTGACTGCATCTTGTGTAGATGGTCACTCCAAGTCCATGTATGGCTTGTGATTGATTTTTTTGATACTTTGGCTTCTCCTCTCATGATAGTCTGCCACCACCCATGTTTTCATGAAGACCTCTCAGAGACCTTCCTCCTATTTAACCATGTATGGGAGTTTTTCAGGCATTTCTTGTCTTATGAGATTCATGCATGTTTGTGGTTACTTGATTGTTATCCTGTTCCATTCAAGGCACACTCACCCTTGGGAGAGAAGAGTAACCTTGAAGGGGGTGGTAGGAAGTGACTTTAGGTTAGTGTAAAGTCTCCCATGTGTAGAGGGATATACATGGGGTTCTTGATACCCATGATGCTAAGTATGACCTAAGGGCACCTGGGGGCATAAGCAAGATTTTTGACTGCATCTTGTGTAGATGGTCATTCCAAGTCCATGTATGGCTTGTAATTGATTTTTTTTATACTTTGGATTCTCCTCTTATGATAATCTTGTTGGCATTAAGTATATTTGTCATTAGTGACAACACTTATTCAGACTCTGTATGTTTACCGAGTAGATAGGACATTGTTTACCGAGCAGACAAGACAGTGTTTACCAAGTAGATAGGATAGTGTTTACCGAGTAGATAGAACAATGTTTACCGAACAAACTGAGATTCGCAGTGCTTACCAAGTTATCATTATCGAGTGATGAAATGAGCAGTGTTTACCGAGTGCCAGCATGGCAAATAGGGAATTTAGTTTCTACCGAGTGACACTATATCTACTGAGTCTCCAGTATATATCGAGTTTGAAACTACAACTGAGTGGTTAGTATGGACCATGCCTCCACTTTTACCAAGAGCATGAAGATGCCGAGTAACACAGTGGATGCCGAGTATCAAAAAGTCACCGAGTTAGTTTGCAGTAACCGAGTAACTATATTTGGGCCGACTCAGTAATATTTGTGTTAGCTTGTTTGAGAGCTGACTTTGTAATTATTTTATAATTGTTTTGGATTGATATATAAACATTGTTTTGTATCATATCAAAGAAAGAGAAGAAGTGAGAAATGTGACAAAGAGAAGAAAGACAGAGATAAGCAAATTACAAAGGGCTACAATAGTATAAGGAGCAGCAAAGATATATCCATCACAGAAGGTGATCAGTACATCAAAGAATCTCAATCAACAAGTATAGTTGCAAGTAAGAGATCTACTGTTTCATCCTAATAGGTGAATCAGCTTAAAATCCTCTAACAGGGTAAACTTAATAGTCTTTGTAAAATCTCTTAACCGAGTGCATACTTCTTTGTATGTTTGTAAATCCTCTAACAAGGTGGACCTAGCAGTCCTTATTGCTCCTAACAGGGCAGATCATCAGAAGTGATCATTGTAAGCCTTAACTGGCAAACTCTATACTGCAGTATTGAAGTTTTGTGGGTATCATCCCCACCCCAATTTTACTTTCTATTTGGAAGGTTTTTGGGTCACCAAATCTCTATGTTCAAAGTGTTATGAATGTTTTATTCTTTCTGTTACTCATGCATGCAGTTAGCTTATTGATCTAAATGTTATTTGGAATATGGTTAAGATCTGAATTTGTTAAAAGTTTTGAAGTTACTAATTCACCCCTCCCCTCTTAGTAACTTGGCTAGTCTTGAATAGTTCCAACAATTGGTATCAGAGCTTTGTGGTTCTCAGGATAAAGTTTGACAGCTTGAGAAAAGATTCAGGACAATGGAGATATTCAGACTTAACAAAGTAATTGAGAATGAAAATCTAGATCTAGAAATGGCCATAGCTCAACTCAAGGAAGCAAAAGAGCATCTTTTCCAATCCCTAAAAAGAAGGAAGGAACTTGCAAATTAGATGAATGACCACCAGTATGTTGAAGAAAAGATTGAAGACTTTTTCCCTTCAAGCCGCTCAGATGAGGTAAACAATGCAATCAAATAACTTCTAGAAAAGAATGGATCTCTACAAGAAGAAGTAAGAAAATTGAAAAGAGAATAGGAAATTCAGTCAACAAGATTTTGTGAAATCTTAGAAAAAAGAAACAAGATGAAAGATGAAATAGATGGAAAGAACAATGAAATCCAGAATCAAACTCTTCAGCTAGAAAACCTTATTGATCAAGTCTCCAATGCAAATGAAGAAATCTTGACTCTAAGATCAGAAAATGAAAATATAAGAGAGGAGTTGAGATCTAAAAAGAAAATCAATTTAAGATTGGTGAATGACCTAGACACTGAAAGGAAAATCAATGAGAGAATGTTGAAATCTCAAGAAGATATAAATCAGGTGTATGAACGAAACCTTCATAAGCAAAAAGGAAAACCAGGACTTGGATACAAAGAGGAAGGTGAATCCTCCAAACAAGGTACTCAAAAGAATCAGAAACCCACTTGTAATCACTGTGGCAAAATTGGTCATAGTTCAAACAAATTTTGGAGCAATGGAAAAACACAATTCAATGGAAAATGCTACAATTGCAATCAGCATGGTCATAAAGAAAATGAATGCAAGGAGAAACCAAGATTTAAAGGAAAATGTCACAAATGTAACAAAAAAGGTCACAAGGCATCAGAATGTAGAACTAAAACACCCAATCCAGTAGAACAAATTGTGAAAGCAATATTTGGTTGGGATTACAACACTTGGTGTAGGTGTTATTACTATGGAGAATATGGACACATTGGCATGAATTGTGTAAGGCATCACTTGAGAAAAAGGGAAACTACCATAAGATGTTATAAATGCACGAAGCTTGGTCACATAGCTAAAAATTGCATGAATTCAGGCAAAGTTGAAGATGAAAAGAAAGCAAAAGCAGATAGCATCAGGAAGTAGATGAGACAACAATGGATTCCTAAACCTACCGAGAAAACCAATCCAAGTAATGAAGTCACTCATGAAGAGGGTGGCTCTATCAATTCTAACTAAGTCTCCAAGAAAGCACTAGAACTGTATCTTCATAGACATATTCCAAAACAGTTCCAGAATTGAAAGGAAGAAAGATCCAAATCAGTATGCAAGATAAAATAGGATCACAAGAAGGTCGGTATCAGTTATCACTGAGCAAGGTCAGGAGTAACCTAATTTCATATGGTTACCGAGTAAGGTCGGAGCAGTATGAATTCGTATGTTCTCCAAGTTGTAGAATCTTCACCGAGCAATTAATGCATAGTGGATGACAGTCTATCGAGTTCAATACCCTAATTCCTATGGAGCATTAATGAAAATTTTTGAATAAAAAGCATGAAATCAAGTTCATTCTTCATCGTGAATATCGACATATTGAGCAAAGAAATTTCTAGTGCATTCAAGCAATTCAAAGAAAAATTTTGTAGCAGAAATTTCTTCGAAGAATTTTTCTTTTCTACCGAGCTACCATGGCATCATCCAGCACCAAAGTAAAGAAAGGTTCAAAAATGTTAGTTCAAGGAGAATGGAAAGTGCCAGATTTCAAACTCATGCCCACAATTACAGAAACCCTAGACTCGAGTGGAGCTCAATATCAAATTCCTCCAAAGACACTTCTTGTAAATGACATTCACAGTCATTTTAAAGGTACAATTCAAGAGCTTGGAACCCTAGAGATAGATGTTGTTCATGATGAATTGTGCATTGATGGTGTTCTCAAACCAAAACATAAACATTTGGAAGATAAGGGTTTGACACATATCACCCACTTGCCTCAGAGTTTCCAGATAAAATGGATTAGATATATCCTAAGGTGAAATCTACAAAAACCCTAGGTCGGGTAGAGCTGGAAAAGAAAACCCTAGCCGAATGGGATGGTAGAGGTATGAGAATAAATAGTATTACTGATGCAGAACTAAAATTTGGCACATATGTCATAGCTCACAAGATATACAGTTCAAGTCGATAGAATAGTGTTCCATGTGAAGCAGTTGACCTAGCCTATAAAATTGTGAAGAACAATCTAACATTTGACCTAGTAGATTTATTGTTGAAACAGTTCAACAAGAATATGGAGAGCATCCAAACCTCAAAGAACAATCCATGTAAGTTTGGCTTGCTGTAGGTTTGTTTATTTTTCTATGCTCAAAAGTTTTTCCCATTAAAAGGCATGGTAAAATGGAGAAAGGATGTGCCTGTTCTTTATCAGATAAATGATTACATTGTAGAAATGGGTGAGAATTTTGCAAGCATAATGGATAACTATTTTGAATCTTTTAAAGAAAAGATGAATAATAGATTCCAGATTCCATAAAAGTTGGTGGAAGATTATAAAGATGATATTTGTTTCATGGTTGATTGTGATAGAGTATACATTCAGGCAGTAAGGCATAGGATTGTATGGGTGAAACCTCTTCCTTATGAGGTAAACATTGATGAGACAAAGGATATAATTGAAGCTCTAGTAAATCAACCTGTTGATCCAAAGGCTCCATACTTTGGAACATATGATGAAGCTAAGGTAAGAATTGAGCTAAGCATAAAACTTCCATAGGCAGTTAACAAAGGTAGAAAAAGGATGGCCAAGATGCAATCTAGCACACCTCTAATGTTAATCGAGGGAAGAGGAGAGGACATTGAACAAGAAGAAGAAAAGAATGAGAGTGAAGAAGAACAAGTACCTATGAAGAAGAAAGGGAAGGCGACAATCACTAAGGCACCAAAATAATTTACTGCAGTCTTCACAAGAAAAACAAGGGGCAAGGTAGGTAAAGTCAATGATGATATAGTACTCAAAAGGCCTCCTCCCTCATTTGAACAAAAGATTAAGGATTTGAGAGAAGGATCTGGAATTTCACATTTCAAATCTCTCAAATATGAAATTAGATCAGAGGTAGAGCAACAGGAAATTGAAGATGCTGTTATTGAGAAAATGGGAAAATGGAAGTACTCACCTGATGATATGGCTTCTCAAATTCCAGGTGTTCTATTGGATAAAGTCAAGTTGAAATGGTCCAATGCAAGACAAACTATCAAGGACATATATGCTCAAACCTTAAGACAGTTGATGCCAAGTTTGAAAAATGATGAAATAAATAAGGCATTGATAGAAAATGAGTGCAAGATGACACTAAAATTCAAAAGTTGTTTGATTTTGATCAAAGATATAGAGTTGGTTGTGAAGAGTGCAAATTTAATTGGAAAAACATCTATCATCTTCACAAACTGAGTGTTGAAACCGTGATAATAAAAGATATTGAAGATGATAGTGATGAAGAAGAAGAAGCAATTCAGATTGATAATGTTGAGATAGAAGAAGCCACCGAGGAAGCTAAGAAGAATGTTGAGGAAGATGATCTAGTTCAAATAGCTGCAGAGGTGATTGCCTCACTTCCTCACTCTCCAGTAAAGATTGCTACATCTAGCCCGTAGATAATTCCAAGTGTGATTGTGACAAAACCTATAGATGCATCAAATGTCCAATCATCACTAACATAGCTCAATGTATCAATGACAGAAGTGGCTACCACTTCATCTACTGAGCTTCAGCCTCCTTCTTCCACTGAGTTGCAGTCTCTAGTACCATCTTCAGTACCTTCTTCAATTTTGAGTTTTTCAACAGCAAGTACTTCAGTTTTGAATACCTCAATAAGTACTTCAGATTCTAGAGTTGTAAATACTTTAGTTTTTGGTTTATCAAGTATTCCAGTTAGCATTCCATCAGTCAGAAGTTTATCATTTTTCACTACAAGTCCTACTGTGTCTACAATAATTTCTACTACAAAGGCATTAAGTATAAAGACTCAACCGAGTACAACATTTTTGAGTAAGAATATAGAAGAGGACATAGATTTAGATGAGGAGATAGAAATTCCACAATTAGATTTTGCAAATCTTTCAGTAGACCAAATGCAAATAGTTGGTGAACTCCTCCAGAAGAAAGCAAAGTAGAAGAAACTAAAAGAAGAAAGAGATAAGGAATATAAGATCATTGAGGATGCCAAGAATATTTTGATAGAAGCAATAGGTGTTGAAGTTGATTCCTCTCAACACATTTTGTTACAGTTGGCAGAGGCAGTAAAAAAGTTCAATGAGGATTCTTCTGGATCAGATAAGTTGCTTGAGAAGGCTGAGAAGAAGTTTGAAAATAAAGTTCTTGAGCACATTGCTCAGCAAATAGCTATCAATCAGGCAGGGTTATCTTCAATTTTGACTAGCATTGAGTCCTCCTATTCCAAGGTAACATCATTTTTTGTCAAAGTATGTAATGTTGCCAAGTTCTCAAAGGAGATTAAAGAAAAAATAAATAAGATTGATGAGGATCTGAAGATTAGTGCACAGAAGTTGCAACTTGAACCTAGTTCAAGCTCTGCACATCATATGACAGTTAGATTCCTATCTGATAAGTAGTCAGAGTTATTGAGAGAAGATGCAAGGATCAGGTCAACATTAATAGATATTCAGAACATGATCCTTCCCATCATGGATACAATGTAGAAGCATATTGCACACTCAAAAACATTGATCCATAACAATCAGTTTTCAATTGCAGATCACATGATTGAACTCTCTACAGAAGTCCAAATTGCACTCCATATGTGCAAGATTCTGCAAGAAAATTGGGATAGAACTCTAGCATTAATAAGTAAGGTACATTCTAATTTTCTCTCACACTTTGGCATCTCCGTGTAAAATATTTGTATATACACCTTTGGCATTATTGTCAAAAAGGGGGAGAAAGTATATAAGATATGTGAGATATGAAAGAGGGAGAAAGTATATGAGAGAAATAGGAAATATAAGTATGAGGTGAAATAAGATATTTGTATATATACTATATGGGGGAGACATGAAATGTATATACAACAGTATGACAAAGATAAATTTTTGAAAACTCAAAAATAGATTCAGCATGTTTTTTTTTGGGCAATAAGTGTTTTTGTCACTAATGCCAAAGGGGCAGATTGTTGGAATTAAGTATGTTTGTCATTAGTGACAACACTTATTTAGACTCTGTATGTTTACCGAGCAGACATGACAGTGTTTACCAAACATACAAGATAGTGTTTACCGAGTAGACATGAGAGTGTTTACCGAGCAGACAGAACAGTGTTTACCGAATAGACTAAGATTCACAGTGCTTACCAAGTTATCATTACTGAGGGATGAAATGAGCAGTGTTTACCGAGTGCCAGCATGGTAAACAGGGAATTTAGTTTCTACCGAGTGACACTATATCTACTGAGTCTCTAGTATATACCGAGTTTGAAACTACAACTGAGTGGTTAGTATGGACCGTGCCTCCACTTCTACCGAGAGCATGGTGATGCCGAGTATCAGAAAGTCACTGAGTTAGTTTGCAATAACCAAGTAACTATATTGGGGCTGACTCAGTAATATTTGTGTTAGCTTGTTTGAGAGCTGACTTTGTAATTATTTTATAATTGTTTTGGATTGATATATAAACATTATTTTGTATCATATCAAAGAAAGAGAAGAAGCGAGAAATGTGAAAAAGAGAAGAAAGGTAGAGATAAGCAAATTACAAAGGGCTACAATAGTATAAGGAGCAGAAAAGATATATCCATCACAGAAGGTGATCAGTACATCAAAGAATCTCAATCAACAAGTATAGTTGCAAGTAAGGGACCTACTGTTTCATCCTAACAGGTGAATCAGCTTAAAATCCTTTAACAGGGTAGACTTAACAGTCTTTGTAAAATCTCTTAACCAAGTGCATACTTCTTTGTATGTTTGTAAATCCTCTAACAAGGTGGACCTAGAAGTCCTTATTGCTCCTAACAGGGCAGATCATCAGAAGTGATCATGTAAGCCTTAACCAGCAAACTTTATATTGTAGTATTGAAGTTTTGTGGGTATCATCCCCACCCTAGTTTTACTTTTTATTTGGAAGGTTTCTGGGTCACCAAATCTCTGTGTTCAAAGTGTTATGAATGTTTTATTCTTTTTGTTACTCATGCATGCAGTTAGCTTATTGATCTAAATGTTATTTGGAATATGGTTAAGATCTAAATTTGTTAAAAGTTTTGAAGTTACTGATTCACCCCTCCCCTCTCAGTAACTTGGCTAGTCTTGAATATTTCCAACAAGTCTACCACCACCCATGTTTTCATGAAGTCCTCTTGGAGACCTTCCTCCTATTTAACCATGTATGGGAGTTTTCAGGCGTTTCTTATCTTATGAGATTCATGTGTGTTTGTGGTTACCTGATTGTTATCCCATTCCATTCTAGATCCCCTAGGTTGGAGGTGACCTTGAAAAGGTCTAGGTTGGGAGGTGAGCCTCCGTGGTCAACCTCATTTTGACAGGATTCATCTAGATGTTAGGAGCTTGCAAGAATGTTTATGTTTGAAGATTGGAATCAAGGATTTTCATTGTAACCTTATATTGGAATTGAAATTAAATAGTTATTATATTGTAAAATGGAGATTTAAGGATTATGTAATCTAGATTTTGTTATGATGATGGAAAGAAGATTTTGGAGATTATACTTGCATTTTTATGATTAAATGGAATAATATGCAATTTAAATTCCTAGGTTCTATTAAATCTAAATGTGTGAACTTTTGGAAATTAGTTAGCTTATGAGAAAATTATAGATTTAACATTTAAAAAAAAATATTTTAGTGCAATTAAATTATGTGGCATGAGATTGTTGAAATAATAGGATTGTATCCATAAAAAAGGTGCCATCTGCCAACATATGCTACAAGATGAATCCCAAGTGGTGTGTAAGTGTTCTCAAAGGTGAATAGATAATTGTATGAATAATGGTGATTTATGGTCTTAGGTGCTAGTGATCTTGTATTGGCATCATACCATTTCCCAAGAAGCTATCTTTCGAGTACATTTCTTTGACATTCTTTTGAAAGTTATTCAATTTTTTGAATGACCAAAGATTTTGAACTTTTAGGAAGAGGATTTTGGTCTTCATCTAATGTCCCAAATGCATTAATAGAATCCATTTTTGTGCAATGTGGAGGATAGAAAACATGTTTGCAAGAAGCAATATTTTTTAAAATTGCTCAAAAAATATAAGCCAATAACATGATATAGCTTTAATTCTATGTCATTACATTTCTGGAAGGGCAATGTATTATCTTCATAGATATGTTTTTAATGGTAATAGTAATAGGATTAATAGAGCTTTATGGCCACAACATGACTAGTGTATGAAAATAATGATTAACATGCCACAGGAAAAAGTTAATTATCCTTTTGCATTGAACTAAAATTACTAACAAAATGCTTCGTGCCCTTTAATATATTGGCCAACCATGTCTTCCCATCAACAAGTAACCAAAACAACTTGTGGGTTTATGATTTCTAGTTGTTAACTCTCAAATGTTAGGATTATAAGACAAAGATATAATATTTACATGCAAATATAACCAATAATGCAAAGGAATAAACCACACAGAAGTAGAACATAAGACACATAGATTTAACATGGCTCACCTAATCCTGGGCTACATCTACCAAATAGAGAGTCCACTTATTTTATTATCTAGAAAAGAGAAAATTATAGTCAAATTCTTTCACATTACACCACCACTTATATATAGGCCCTTTAGGTGGTTTACAATATTGGTTAACAAGTTAACCCTAAAAAAATACTTGACGAGTCAACTTGGGGAAATACTTGACGAGTCAACTCAAAAAATACATGGTAGTTATACAGTACTTGCCTGATCAGTCACCGAAAATCAACAATCTCCCACTTGGGGACTTATCAGGCTCCACACTAAAAGCATCCCAATTGGAGACTGATCTTGTAGCAACACCGCTACCACTAAAGCTCCCACTGGATTGATGCACACTAGAATCTATTGTTAATTTATTATTTTCAGTCTTGAAGACCAATTGAAGCTTAAGAGGAGTTTATATTCTCCCTTTTCACTACCTTTGTAAACATATCCACTAGATTTTCATCTATATGTATCTTTTATAGCTTTAATTGTCCATTATCCAATATTGACTGGATGAAGTGATACCTCAACTATATATGTTTTGTCTTTGAATGCAAGGAATAATTATTTGTAATATGGATGGAACTTTGGCTATTTGTAAACATATAATTTTTAGTATGTGATTTTCCCAACTCTTCCATGAAAAATTGCAACCATATCATCTCCTTAGCTACCTTTGTAGAAGAAACATGCTCTTCCTCTGTAGTGAATAAATCAACCACCTTTTACAATCGATAAATCCAACTTACTATTGTCCCACCAAAAATAAATACATAACCTATGGTATTTCTCCTGGTATCTAAATCTCTTGCCAAATATGAGTCAACATAGCCTTTTAAATTAAAATTAGAGCCCCCAAAACATAAACATTTATTGGAAGTGCATCTCAAGTATTTGAGAATCCATTTTACTGCATTCCAATGCTCAAATCTAGGATGACTCATAGGCCTGCTAACAACTCCTACAACATGTGTAATATCTAGTCTAGTGCATACCATGGTATACATCAAACTACCTACAGTTGAAGCATATGGTACCTTGGACATTTTATCTTCCTCCTCTTGTGTTTGTGGACACATCTACTTAGTCAATTTCAAATGACTAGACAAAGGTGTGTTGAAAGCTTTTGCATTCTCTATATGGAACCTCTGCAACACCTTTTCAACATAATCAGCTTGAGATAGAGTCAATTTTTAGTTCTTTCTATCTCTACAAATTTTTATACCAAGGTTTTTTTTTGCTGCCCCCAAATCCTTCATAGAAAAAGAATGTGCTAATTGTTGTTTCAACCCCTTAATGTGATCCATGTTAGACACAACTATAAGCATATCATCAACATATAAACATAAAACAATGTAGCTATCATCATCCAACTTCTTAAAATAAACACAATGGTCTAAATTACACTGAATGTAGACATGCTTAGTCATAAATCTATCAAAATTAATATGCCATTGTTGAGGTCCTTGCTTCAAGCCATATAAACTTTTATTTAATCTGTACACTAAATTCTCCTTACCTTTGACCTCAAAACCTTGTGGCTATTGCATATATATTTCTTCTTGAAAATTACCATGGAGAAAGGTTGTTTTTGTTAGAGTAATAAAGTGTTTTCTTATTAATTGAATCATACTTGATTTAATTAGTAAGTCACTTATTATCTATTTATGCTTAAGCTAAAATTTAGGCATATAATAATTAATTATTTTATTAATTATTATTGTGTAACCTAGGTTTTACCTTTTTAGTTTTTTAGATCTCCTTTTATAAGGATTGATCTCTTTTTTTTTCATAACAGATTGTAATAGATTATTCATTACTGAATTGCAACTTTTGTTTTTACACATCGAGAATGATTTCTCCTCTCTCATGGATCAATGTGTTCAGGCCTCCATAGCTTTTTTCTTCTTCTCTCTCTTTCTATGATAGGTGTTTACATGCAGGTGTTCTTGGGAGTTGTGGGTTATTTTTCATAAACTCCAATATGGTATCAGAGCTTCAGATCTACTTGCCCCTGTCATCTTCTTGAGAGATTTGGCCGTGTTCACCAGATCTGAGTTTTTTAGAGGGTTTTCTGTTAGATCTAGAGGGGACCTCTTTTTCTGGTCACCTTCGGCTTAAACGGACCTCACCATTATGTTTAGAGAGCCCAAAAACCTCCAGATCCATATAAAATTTGTCAATTTTGGACAAATATGGAATTTGTGGCAAAAAAGTTTTTTGCAACCAGCCCTAACATGGATCCTGAGGCACTTTGGGCCCAAATAGACCTCACCATTGAGCTTGCAGTGCCCAAAAACCCCCAGATCTAGATAAGGTGTTGGTGCCCAAAAATGATGATTTGGATTTGGCCAACTAACAGGGACAAATTGATACCTCAACAATTTTGGCTTAATCAAGCCAAGGCTGGTAGGCCTAATTTCACTTTGAACTATTTAATTCTCTATGTCGCACAACTGCATACATAAACAAACAAAGTTCCTCCAAAGGTGGTGAATGATCCTTTAAGGAAAGAAACTAATCTCCTGAAAATCACTATTCTATAATACTTGACTAAATGGATTATACTAAAGAATTAAAAGTAATGTTTTTGAAATAATAATTTAATGATCTATAAATTACAAAGTATGAACTAAATGAAAATTTCCAAATAATGATTAGATCAGTGCCTTCTAAATACTTGGGCTATAGAGTCAAACAAATTTCAATCCTATGCACGATCAGAGAAGGGAAAGCTAAGATTTTTAGTAGAGATAGGAAATTTGATTTCCTGAACTGGGTCTTTTAAAGATTTTTAAAATTTGACCATCTTAATCCTCTGTTGGCATCATCTTTGTAGCAGGTCAAAATTTCAACATTTTCTGAAGGCTTTGATCATAGAATTTTGATTGTTCTTGTCACAGAGCTTCCTTCCATAATCTCTCAAATTTTTAATTGAAAATTAATATAATTTTTTATCCTATTTCATGTACTCCATCATTAATTATTTTTCATTGAGTCACTAGTAGAATTTTTGCAATAAATGACCAGGTGACTAAAACTTTTAGTCACGTGACTAAAACTAATCATGTTCTACCCATTTTTTGCAATTCACAAATGTAAATGACTAAATAAATGACCAATTTGGTCATCAGTTAAAATCACAAGTAAAATGACTAAATAAATGACCAATTTGGTCATCAGGTAAAATGACTAAATAAATGACCCATTTGGTCATGGGTAAAATGACCAAATAAATGACTAAATAAATGACCAAATAAATGACTAAATAAATGACCAAATAAATGACTAAATAATTAGTCACCCTAATAATAAAAATGACTAAATGAATGATTAATACTCCTTTACACATTAACATTTGATAATATCATATACTCATATTCTTAGAAGTGGCATTTCAACAATAATGTGTGTTCACCAATATACTTATTATACGAACATTATTTTGTGTGCTCTAATATTTTGTTCACCAATAGACTTATTGTTGCATTTCACATTAACTATTCTATGTGCTCTATAATTTTTAGATGTTTCATTATTTTGTTTGTATCGACCCAAGGTGAACTTTAGTAGTTATGCCATTATTCAAATATTGTTGATACATATGTTTAATTTTCAGGCAAGGTCGAGCCAGCCAAAAGATTATTCATGGTCAGAATGTGCCAAGCGTGACTATTCATGTGTTATCACTAAAAGTTTGAATTTAATTATCTGTTATATTATTCATATACATTTATAAAATGCGCTCAATGTATCGTTCTCTTCTCAAACCTCTTTTTTGTATGTAGTGAATCCCAACAAATGGGATGCCTTACTGTTCTTCAACCTGAACCAAATGCTACAATTGATCACACCAGTCTGCATGGTAGTTTTGACAAATGATTTGAAAAGTATGTAAATCTTCAAACATTTCTACAATTATAAATTTTAACATAATTACATCGAATTGCATCTGCTTAATGCAGTGGTTGGTGACAAGGGTTTAACAATCTCCCATGGATTCTATAAGTCTAGTGGTTGTATCAGGCATTAACAGTTCAAGCTTTTGGTGCAACAATGTCAACCACCCAATCTAACAACATATACAGACTTCTCTGCACTAATTCGGCCATTAGGTGAAATCACAACTAAATAATTGGTTAGAAAAATAAAAATGACTAAATAAATGACTAATTTGGTCACTGGATAAAAAACACAACTAAATAATTAGTCACACAAATAGAAATGACTAAATAAATAACTAAATTTTACCACCAAAATTTGACGCCAAAATCACATCAAAACAAAGGCAAGAGTAGAAGGTAAATACCAAGAATTTAGGTAACATTAGTTATATAGGCATCATTACTTGGTCCATACTATTGGGATAATATACAATTGCATCCTATATTTACATAGGTAAATTATGAATAAGAGGACATATCAACTCCCTTGATCGATAGAATTATTTTTCATCTCTACATCATTCATCTCCTTGATTGATAGTATTATGTGTCATATTTCTCATTAGGATGAGTTTACTTAACACATTTTCTCTTACATGCAATTCAACTTCTTTTGAGATACGTCTTTCACACCTTGATCTTTGCATGCTAGTGTGTAAATATTACATTTCATTTCCTTTGTTTTACATACTCTTGAATACATATATTAAAATTTATTTATTTTCAAAACTAATTTAATTATCTTAAATTAAAAATATAAACTAATTCAATTGTCTTAAATTAAAAGGCTAGACAAAAGAATATGCATTTTCAATAGGCGGCAAAGGATAGAAGAATGGCGGGAAGTGAAATTCTAACATGACTTTGTTAATTAAGCCAATAGGCCTAATTTGTGTGGGAATTTAGCTCACAAAGCCCGAAAAATTGTCATCCTGCTTCTGCCGGCAAAACAGCTCCTCTTCGACTTGAAAAATCTCTGGCTACCCCTCGCATCCATCTGGCACTTCCATGTCCTCTGTGCACTGCACCAAGTATCTATGCCCTCAATTTACAGCTACGTCATATGCATTGAATGTTACTTCCAGCGAGAAGCTCTCCCACAGTTTAGGGCTTTTGGGGACATCCATGCCATTGACATCGATATTATGTCTTCAGTGGCAACAACCGTTTTCATTTGGGGACATCCATGGCATGGACACCAATATTATGTCTTCAACGGTAGCCATTTGCATTTGCTAGAAATGTAGTGTTTCTAGACAATGCAACCAAATGGAACAAATAGTTCATCTTTGTATTCAACATTATGGGTTTTCAGGTTGCGACGTCATAAGGGCTTCCTCCAGTAATGGTGTCTACACAGTTTGACTAGGGAGAAAATATAGATATTGTGAGTCTTTTTCCCTTTATCTCTACATTTTTCTGGTCTTAATTGTATGTTATGCATATCTTAAAAAGCTTGAATGAAAATTTGATTCCATTTGACTGCATCATCTCATCAGAGATTAAGCCAGATAAGTTAATGTTAGTAGTAAACTGTAGCAGATAAAATAATGAAATAGTGGGTAGCTTCCATATTATAAGAAAAGAGAGACGAGACATAAAAATATCTCTACTCCATGCCAACATATGAAATCTGACAGACCTGCAAGCTCTGTAAACTAAAGGTCATTTATATGGATAGTTTTAAAATTTTGAATAGTTTATTATTTCTCGTGTAAAACTATTGATAAATATGTATGGAGGAATGAGGACTGTTCCATAAAGAGTTTGAAACAGAGTCCATGAAATAAAGGGGTGCTTATGTATTCCCATTTTGAACTTGACAATTTCCAAGTGCATGAATTTGATCAACCTGCTTTTGACAATTTGAAGTAGTTTATTTTTAGACATGTTTCTTTTAGCATGATGTGAGCTCGTCTCTAGGATAGATTCAATGAGCCCAGAAGTAGTTGTTTACTATTGGCATAGTGATATATTGTAACTAGGCATGTTTAGAAGACACTTACACTAGTTGATCATCCACCCCCATGAAGACCAAATGTTGAGCCTACTATTTGTGTCAGGTCATCTTTCTATTGATGAGAATAATGATTTCTAGTTCTAAAACATTTTTCTTTGCATCTCCATTTATGGTTTTGGGGGTGCATCATCCCTCAGTGGGTTGCTTCTCACTCCTCAACATCCTCAGAAGTCAATGATTTTGTCACCAAGGTGTGATAGCACAAACTCCTCATTTGACCAAGACACTTATTTGGTGTCTCATTGGATTCTTGGTACAAGTTGGTTCTTCTGCTCCTATGCGTTGTAGCTTATAGTTTGGTTAAGTTTTATTTTCTTCCACACATGCATTCCTCCAGTGTAAATCCTTGTATTAGAATGTTGATTTTAATTATTAAAAAGATGGTTATGCAAATGACCAAAGCTCCATATTGTGGTTAAATGACCAAAGGATCATGAACTTATAGTTTCCCTTGTAGATAGTGTTTGTGCCATTTATTATATTATTTATGTTGTTGTCTCTTGAATTTCATTAGAAGCAACAAAAGGAGAATATCGATGGAATTCCAAGCCAAAGAGGACATTCACTGGTTGATTTGAAGTTACAGGGGCATTCATCTCTAGGTTGTGTGATTGAAATTTTATCCCTACCTATGTTTAATAAGATAATATCACATAATAAAGATATAATCA
Organism: Chamaecyparis obtusa; assembly: GCA_027943335.1. NCBI lineage: Eukaryota > Viridiplantae > Streptophyta > Pinopsida > Cupressales > Cupressaceae > Chamaecyparis > Chamaecyparis obtusa. The sequence continues at coordinate 482,631 of BSBK01006340.1, read as the reverse complement.
TGTTATCTTTGTGGTTGTTTATGGCAAAGGGCCATAAACATAATCACGGTGCCAATTTTTTGTTATCCACACAACTTTAATTTGGTATTCTGCCTCATTCCTTCTCAAATCTAGTTTTCTCAAATCCACTAATTTTTCCTAACCTCCCGAGTTGATTTTCTGCTACTATTGGTATATTTGGCACCAAATACCCCATTGGTTAGATAACTTCCTGACTATACATTCATTGAAACTACATGTCAATCACTTTATAGTTTGCCTTGTAGGCCCACAACATTGGCTACCTCTGTTCCCAATCTTGCCACACAATGTCACAAGAGAATCATAATATTTTTTTTTGTCACGAGTGGTTGCAGCCAAGCAACATTTGTCTCTACTGCATGTACTACTTTTTGTACCCATGAATCATTAATTTCATTTTCAACATACTACAATTTGGATAAATCATGAGATTATTGTGGCAACATGCCTGCATTTAATACTTGTTTGATATCAGACAAAAATCCACCTTTAATTATACTCTGATGGATATCCACACCTATTTCTAAAGTTGTCATTTTGGCACAGGTTGAGAGAATATTGGCTAAGGTTGTCGAGTTCAATTTCAAACCTGCTAATTACATTTGCTTAAATTCCTCCAAAGTCTTTTCAAAGAACCCATTTTGTGTGTATACTCCAACCAAGGCAATCCATGGGCAACATCTAGACTCAACATTTCTTTGAAAAATCTTAAAACACCATCAAGATTACCATTTTGTGCATATTTTGAAACCAATGTATTCCATGAGACTGCACTTCTGTTAGCCAATTTGTCAAACACTTCACATTCCTTGTCTAAGCTTCCACATTTTGCATCCATGTCTAACATGGCATTTGCAACCACGACGTTTGATAGATATCCTCATTTGATTATAATGTCATGGATACCCATACTTTGATCCAAAGCTTTGATTTTGGCATAGGCTGGGAGTATGGCAGCAAAGGTAAAATTATCTAGTTGGATATTTGTTTGTTGCATTTGGAGAAACATAATCAATGCTTCTTGCTCGAGAAGGCCACCGTCAATTACTAGGCCTCCCCATTAAAGCAGGAGCCTCTCAACCAGCCTGCGAGGATGCTCTATTGGAAGCATGTCTCTATGGTCAGGTCAAAGCTATTGAATTATTAATCAGCTCTGAAATTACCAGGCCAGATGTTTTTGCACATGCGTTGGTGTATGCTAGCTGTCGTGGCTTCATCGATATTGTTGCAATCCTAATCAAGGAATAACCAATATTTTCATCTTTTGGCAGTTCTTTTTTGTATAAAGCACAAGAAATCTTGATTGTTTGTTGTCTTGTGAAATGTGATTAATCTCATGAAAAATTTGATTACAGAAATTGATTTTATTAAGGGAAAAAGGGGTTGATGTGAACAATGAATGTTCATAACAGTATTCTGATCACTTTTTGATTGTGATACCATCTCCTAGATATTTGACATCCCGCACTACTATTGTGGTTGCTTTATAGAATGGAGTTGATATAAATTCATGGGATAAGGCCTTGCTGTGTTCTGCTAAGCCTGCTTTATATGCAAATGTGGACTGTACACCCCTCATTGCTACTATTGTCAGTCGGCAAGCTTTTGTTGTGAAGTATTTGTTGGAGGTGATTAATTTTATGATGATAAGGTTGAATTTAATAGAAATGTTCAAACTCCTTTTCAAGATATTCTTATAATGTAACCTTTTTGAAATTATAAATTTTGGGAAGGCCAGTGTTATAACACAGTTGCATGCTTTTTGTTGTTGAAATTGAAAATGTTGTTTATTTGGACACAATTCAAAGTGATTGTGTAGTTTGTGCATATTTGAATCTTTGATTATAAAAAGTCAACATGAAAATCAATTTGTAGATGGGGGCTAAGATAGATTGTAAATTTAGCCTGGGAGCTTGGACGTGGGATAAAGCATCTAGTGAGGAGCTGGGTGTTGGGGAATGTCTGGCAGAGCCCTATAATGAAGCATGGTGTTCGGTTGAATACTATGAAGCAAAGGGAGAGATTCTAAAAATGTTGCTTGGGTACATATCTCCTGATAGTGAGCACCATGGAAGAATGCTTATATGTCATGCAACCCTTTTCCATAACTCAGGTGAAATTCATGTGCTTTTAGATGCAGGTGCAAATGCTAAGTTTTGTGTAAGAACACATAATGGACATGAGTTTTGTCCTCTTCACATGGCTTCTAGAATGGGTTGTCTTCCTATTGTAAAGAATTTCATAGAACATGGATGTGATCTGAATGCAAGAACAAAAATGGGTGAAACTACATTGATGCTATGTGAAAGGGCTAACCATCATGAATGTTTCATGGAGCTACTGGTTGCTGGTTGTGATCTTGGGTTATTAAATTGGGTAGGACAAAGTGTAGTCAGCATAGCAGAAGACAATGGGTTTGAATCTTCTGTCCATCAAGTTCTATATGCTACAATAAAGGAAGGAAAGAAAATAAAGTCAAGTGATCTCCAGGTTTTCTCTTCTCTTCCCTTGTAAAGCCTGATGTGTATTCTAGATTTGACAATCTCACTGCTGACGCAAGTTTTGAATCCATAAATATAGCTTCCTTTGAAATTGAATAGGGATCAAATATGGCTAATAAATATTATGCCGATAAAGATAGACATTCAGCCAGGTGTCCTCAAAGAAGACGATCATCTTCTCTAGTGAGACAAGTTCAAAATGGGAGAGTAGGATCACGCCGATCTAATTTTGTAGTGATTAAGAGAATTAACTACTTTCAGGATATATTTATAGGTTCAAATAAATAATTGAGTAGTGATTGTGATGATGCTCAGAGTAATTGTAGTAGTAGTAATATACCCACATAATTTTTAGCCACATTTTGGCCATCATCAAGATAAATATTAGGATTATAGATTGGAACCCTTAACATAGATAACTATGTTATACACCAAGAGGTAGAGAGCACTTAGGACTATGACAATTAATGTATTTGCTACGGGCAGTCCCACAAACCAGATTAAAATTGAAAAGTAAAAATAAAACTATGAACAAAAATTGCTAGAGGTCAAGGGCTGAAACTTTGATGTGCCCACTTCACATTTAATAGGAAATTTGTGCCCAATAGCAGCTCTATGTAGTCTGATGACTTTTTTCGGATTAGCTGAACACCTCTTTTTAATTTCATTTCCAAAAATGTTAGAGGAAAGCAAGTATTTATTAGTCGTAAAGCCATTTTATGGCAAAGCTTCTTTTAATTGGCTTTTTGTGTGGGGCACAAGCTAATTAGATTTCAGTTTGCACACTCAGTGGGACTAGTACATAATGGGAAACTAACTTAGTAATCTTGTTGAGCGGGGGCATGGAATATCTCAGTTGGGAAGATGCTAATTTGCTAGCACTCATTTTTTTGGGTCACACCAGCTGAATAGATTACAAATTGCAACCTCCATGGGATGAGAGGTAATGGAAAGGTAACTTAGTAGGCCTATTGGAGGGGCCTTGGAATTATCTCAGCTAGCTATAACTACTCTTTCTTATTTTAATCTGTGAGACCAGTTGATTAGATTTTAGATTACACCCTCCATGGGACTAGTAGGTAATGGAAAGTTAACTTAGAAGTCCTTTTGAAGGGGAACATGGAGTTATCTCAGTTGCAGAGGGGTTCCCTGCTATTGTCTAGCATTCCTATATTCACTGAGTGGCTCCATGAAGAACAGAAATGGGAAACTTTAGAAATTTTATTATTGATGTTTGGAGCTATCAAATTGTTGACAATTTGTGAACTATTAGACTAATTTTAGCCCATAATTTATTAGACTGTTTAATGGCCCAGCTAGAAGCTAAACTGAAGACTTCTCATAAGCTGCTGGATTGTTTGATTACTCAATTGTTAGTCCCTTTTTAGTCTAAAATGTGGATTTCTTTCAACACTTTCCCACAAGCCATATTTGGTACTTGGAGTTCATACCCCGACTGACCATGTTATCTTTTTCCATGGACCAACTAAACTGCTAGCTTGCTCTATCACTGAGTTGCTAATCCCCTTTGGTACAAAATGTAGATTGTTTCCAACATCTTCTCAACTCTCACAAGTCACATTTCCTAGATTCACTCCTAAGACCCTGATACCATATTAGCTAGGACTCAACTTAGGATCTATGATAAACTATTGGGTCACTCTATCACCTCTTGTTGATCTAGGATGTGATTATTTTTAACATAAATGGCCTATTGATCTATCACCTTTAATGTCTTGATTCCTAGGTGACTGCAAGCCCAGCCTTTACTCTCATGATAACACATATATAAATGAGAACTATTTCAAGGCCACTATAACTGCTTAAAGTTTGTATATAAAGCTTTATTCAAAAGTATTATAATAGCACTTTAATTGGAACACAGGTGTCCAGTTGGTACATTGGCTGCCATATCATTTTCCAAAGTCCTTTAAATTTAAGGATCTTGATATGGGTCAGTTATTTGTCATATTTTTGGTTATCAATGAATGTTTGTTAAACATTTAGTGCCATTGGGGCGAGGTGAAGTTTTTTTGACTATGTTTTCCAATTCATTATTTTTCCATAAATTCAACAATCAGAAAGTTCAAACTAGCAATTTTTTCTAAACAAGCATTGCAATACTAGCATGTAAAAATTGAGACACAATATACAAATAAAATGAGTCATGAGAGATTAATAATATTTCTCAGCCATGATACCAAATATTTTTAACTTAATTTACTTAATAAGGGTAATATCAATGATTTTGAAATCAATTACAGGCCTCCTCAAAAAAACTTTCATAATTTAAAAGTTTTCTCATTGGTAAATAATCAGACAGGCTTGAGAATATCCTCTCCACCCATCCTAGTCCATAATAGTAGTACTGCCATATCATTTGTTCACTAAACATTCTACAGTTATGACTGAACCATAAGGATATGCAACACTTTATGTCCTGAATGGTCTTATTTGTACTGTCATTAGTTATAACATCTTTATATCATAGAAGCTAAGTTCCTATCTCTTCCTACACCCAATGTCACCTGAAGTTCTACCACACTAGTGAAGTGAAAGAGCATGTTCACGGTGCTTCCCTTGAAGATTGGAAAGCTTGCACTTGTGACAGCAACAAACAATAAAACCAAAATGTAAAAAACCACTGTACACCATTTCTTTATAGTCAACCAACTTCCAGGATTTGCATAACAGAATCACATTGTATTTTCCATCGCTGAAAGTTTTTCTTTCTATGATAAGCTATAATTTATGGTTTACAACTAGTTGGGGTACATGTAGGAGGCAGTTGAGTACATGCAGGAGCCTGACTAGTTGAAGATTTAATCTCCTGTAAAATGAAAATCCTTCATTAACAATGAATGTTTATGGCATCACCATAGTCAATCATCAATTTATCAAGTTTTGTATATGTATGTACATATGTACACACACACCAATTTAAAGCTACCTGACATATCTCTAAAAATAAAAAAAGTAGAAGAGCAAGCTCAAAAGCTTCTTTGATGATAGTCTCAATGTCAGATTTTGGAATGTAAAATACTTTACTATTACCTCCTTCATAAATACAAACTAGAATCATTGTCTTTCATTCCTTTAATATGTTTCAAAACTTTGGTCTTTATAACATGTCTATAGTTCATATTTGTTAATCTATATCAATGGTTTACCATAATTAAACATAAATATTCTCTGTAGTTTCCATATGTCTTGTCAATGAATTTAACTATATTGCACTGCCCTTGACATTGGAATAGATCAATGCTCTCTTCAACATTGTATTAGACATACAACACCATCATCTCATGTATCTCATGACTAAATATCTCACACTTCTCCTCTATTGCTGTAGCATTTCATTCATCAATGTTTTCTGCTCTTTATCTTTAAATGTTTTTTTTTACTTCATTGACATTTATCACTTTCTCTTTGCTCTTTGTATCTCATTTGATTATGAAATTCTATTATAAAATGATTGTCTTCACTCCTATTGAGTGAACATGTTGTCCATATTGAATGTCTTTTTCTATTCATGGATCTGTAGCTCTCCAATAATGGCGCGTTAGCATGCTGTTGTTGGAGCCCAAAATCTTCTCTTTACTGTTGCTTCTCTGCATCATGAAAGAAGAGGTTTTCAAGAAAATCCACATGAATTATTAGGGATCCTTGCTTCTAACTCCTACTTTCCTTTTTGAATCAAGTTAGGCTTGTAGTTAAGAAGACTTGGCAAAATGAGAACTTAAAAATCCCTCCATAAAGACAAAAACATGATTTTCCCATTGACTTTAATGTGAATGATTTTTTGAAAAGCTTCTCATGAGGTTGGAAGTAAAGAAACTATTTTCTAAAAAGGATTTTGAAATACTAACTATATTTTAGCCCCAAACTTATTCTTTTAACAAACTCTTAGATTTCTATCTCAACTGAAGAGTCACTATTTTTACCTAGGGTGAAAAATAGGTAACAATGGTCATTTTCTCATGCTTTAGGATAGCATTCATAATTCTTACATGATATTTTTCTATCTCACTCTTCAAGAAAATGATTGTGTTCTATGGATAATGACTGGTGTAGGAGCACCTCAAACATTCAGTTCAGAGTCAGAGATGAAGGAGATATCAAGGACATCCAAGATAAATCAGGAGGATGAAATGCATGATCCAGGTCAACAGATCAATTGGAGGATCCTACCACCTATTATGGGCTTCAAATAATGCAATATTGTGTTATGCTTGTAATGTCTTCAATGGATCCATTTTATGTTTGTAATGTCCTCATAAGGACCAATAGGCTGATTGTAATGGACTAATGATGTCCAATTCTCAAATGGTGTTTAAAGAGTCTAGATTAGCCTAGTGTGGAAGTTTAAGTCTTTAGAAAAGGATTGAGTATTCAAATAAAGCCTTTTGGTTATTTAAAAATTCAAATATTTGAAGGGTAATGGCTAGTTTAGGATTTAGAGGGAACTTTTAATTGTTATGATTGTAAAACTTAACTATTCAATCCAACCGATGAAAGTTGGTTGAATTAGTTTTCAAGGAAGTTATAGGATTCAATAGGGAGTTTTATATAAGGGGAAGGAGTCTCTATTATGGGAGAGAGCAAGAGACTGGTGTGTATAGTTTGAAAGACAGTGAGCAATAAAAGTACTCTATTTCTTGAAATTTGATTCACTTCCAGGATATCCATTTGATTGGTTTTGAATTCTCATGCATTAACAGGAGTCTTTAACCACTTTATTTGTTATTGATGAATTTCAAACACTTGTTGTGATTTACTATCACGCCAGTTGAATAACAGTGATTTTCCTTTAATTGTTTATTTGTTGCAGTAGGGTTTAAGCGTAATGGAGATCTTTCCATAAGGATGAAGGCCTAATACTCATGGAAAGAGTTAATCTAACATGTATGATATGTTATTAAAAATGCATATGCAGGATAGTGTGGGATTTAGGTGATCACGGTGAGGAACAGTGGACAAAACATTGAAGTTGGCTGCCAAAGTGTAGCAGTGGGGAATCCGTCCACACAAGACATCTATTTTATGCTTGGGAATGATTTAGAATGATGAATGGAAGGTGATTCAATCACCAATTTTAAGCGGGAGTGAGCTGTGACAGGAGATTGTGGAGGCCCTAAAAATTAGGGTTTGAGGGCTCAATTTGGGGTTTTCTAGGTTACAAAGCCTTTGGAGTTAATTCCTTTTGCATATGGCCATTTTATTGCATAACTAGTCATTGTCCTAGAGTTGGGTTTGATAGGATGTCATTTGTTGATACTTCCTTTGGAAAATTGGTCAATTTTGTACATTGAAACAGGGCAACTGTTAAGAACAGGGGTGTTTGTTCGAAGTAACCTTATGAGAGGGTTTGATATGCTATTGTAATTTAAAAAGGGTGTTCATAAATGACCTTAGATTGTCTAGTGCCTTGAGAAAAGGTAAAATTATCCTCGTTCTAAGTCTGCTACAGGGTTACCATTAGGCTTTTTGGAATAGTTTGAGAAAGAGCTGTGTGAACTGGGAGTTTGTGAGTTGAATTGGAGCCTTAGAACCTTTGAGCCCAAGTGATTTAGTGTTTATAAAACCAAATCTTTCATTTAGGAGCCTTGAAGATAATTTGACAAGCTTGATCCTTGTAACATTTGAGGTGTAGGATAAGCCCAAGTGCCAAAACCTCTGAAATTTCTATTTTCCTTTTGTATTCTCCTACCACCACCCTTCCCTCTACATCAATGACTCTCCGTGAACAATCCACACATTTGTTGAAATCTTTTTCAACAATGACAATATTTTTGACACATAAATGTTTCTCTTTCTCTTCTAAATGGAAGTCATATATTTCTTCTTTCATTTATAAATAATTCTTTCTATCACAGCATGACCTTCGATACTCTTTTATGTATTCTTTGTCATTACTACTTACATTCTTGTTACTATTACTGGATCTTGATCATTGTCATTATGATGCTCTACTGCTATTGATAGTGCTTCTCTTATCGTACTTATGACATTTTCATAGTTCTTCCCTTGTGTTGTGTCATTTAAATGTATGCCATTGACTTCACATTTTAGTGCTAATTGCTCTTTTATTGTTAACAACTGTTATCGTTGCTTCTTATGAGGATAATTTCTCTTTTATTGTTAACAACTGTTATCATTGTTATAATTTCTCTTTTATTGTTAACAACTGTTATCAACTGCATATAATCACACACCCCAGCCTTGACTTTGTATTTTTGTTGGAGATCATTTGATGCGGATGCTACTAAGCGTTGTTTTCACACTTCTCAACATCTCCAGATTTCTAAAAGATTATCAGTTTTATGCAAATCTGCATTAGTTTATTTCAGTAATACTTTTGTACAATATACATTTTAAGCTTCTAGTCACAAATTTCATGATTACAACTCAAATGGATGTACTAATATATGCTAACCTGAATTTTGTATTCTTTTGCAATGTTTTAATTCTAAGTGGGTTTAACCTTGGAGAAAACTCTGTGGGTAAGCGCACTTGAGTTGGAGTCGTATTGGGATGGGTGACCTCTCGGGAAGGCCCAATGCTTCAGCTCTGTGAGCATCATCTAGATGCAATGAGTGCTAAGTGTTCCATTCATTCTCATATGAGATGGGTTCTTGTGAACCACTCCTCATGAATCATGGGTCAATGACTTTGACTCGCAAACTAGATAGTTGAATCTTGATAGCAATATCACAGTGATTTAATTTTGATTGCTATTTGAGTTTTTTAATGGTTTCCAGAATCTCTAGGTACACTAATGGATGTTCTTGTTATAAATATTTGTGGTTACCAATTATCTCATTCTAAATATTAGAGCTATCAATATTTTCTGTCAATTTACATCCAAATTGGACTTTCATTGAACAATTTTTGTTAATGTCTCTGAGAATAAATTATTTTCAATTTACATCCAATCAGTCTTTCATTGAACATTTTTTGTTAATGCCTCCAGGAATAATCTTTTTTATTTCAAACTTAGCAGGTTTTGGAAGCCCTCAAAGACTCAACATGTACGAGACCAACAATCTTTGCAATGTCAAACCCAACAACAAATGGTCTGTTCCATTCCTAATTTGTCAGGAAGTTTGATGTTTTTCTCTTGTATATTTTAGTTACAACATATAAGACTAAGCTTTACTTATGGAAAAGTTCTTTGATTTTGGAATGACAGCTGAATGCATGGCTCAACAAGCTTTTGAGACTGTGGGGGATCATATAGTTTTCGCTAGTGGAAGCCCATTTCTTGATGTAGATCTTGGTTTGTAGCATTAACTAGAACTTTATGGGTGTTGATAAATTTAGAGCAACATTTTCTTACCTTGTCACTATGATCTTGATGCCAATTCACCTGCTCATGTTATTGTGTTTCAGGAAATGGTAAAATAGGTCACTGCAACCAAGGCAATAATATGTACCTTTTCCCAGGGTTAGCTTCTCTCACTTGATTTACAAAGGTTCTCATTACATAGAGCTATCCACTTAATATCTACACTTTCTCCATTGTGGTGCATTAGAATTGGGTTGGGTACACTTCTCTCTGGCTCTCGCATCATTTCAGATGGAATGTTTCAAGCTACAGCAGAATGGTAAATATATTTGTAGAATTGGACCACTTAACCTGCATCTAGTCCCCAACATTTAGTGTTACTGTTTTATTATCCAAACATGATTATTTTAATTTATGCCATGTTGAATTTCACAAACCTGTTGACTTTCTTCCCATAGGAGAATTGTTTTTCATAATGAACTTTCTGAATATATTTTCCATTTGTATTGACACTGCAGCTTAGCCGGATAATTGGAAGAGAAAGAAGTATTAAATGGAACTATATATCCTTCAATATCCAGGTATTTTAGTTTCAATCCAAAGATATACATACATACATACATACATACATACATACATACATACATACATACATACATACATACACACATATATATATATATATATATATATATATATATATATATATATATATATATATATATATATATATATATATATATATATATATATATATATATATATATATATGTATGTATGTATATAACATAATTGTTTCTTATTATTTAGTCCATTACATGTGCTAACTATTGTATATAGTATTTGAGATATTACAAGCAAGGTAGTAGCAATTCTTCTGATAGAAGCTATTTAAGAGGGCTACCTTGATACTGATGCTAAAGCACTTTGCCGTATGTCAAAGGTAGTACCTTCATTTCTAGAAATTTAGTGTGCTAATTTCTAGGAAAGCTAAACTTGACCACTATTGCACAATAGTGTACTATTTGGTTCCTCATCAACTTTTAGACAAGGGAAGGTTCAACGTATGCAAAACTATTCTTGACATTTTTGTAATCCTTCCTAGTGACCTTAATAAACATGTACATCACATATAGTCAAGAATGGTGTAGGTCAATGGTCATGGGGTATGGCGTCCCAGTCCCCTGAGCTGTCCAAATGACAGGTTGCACGAAAAAAAGAGGTACCTGGGAAATTTTTAAATGCTCACGACCCCATTAATCTGCACTTAGACTTTGTTTGTAAGAAAATGTGGGATAAGGGGCATGATGGATGGAGAAATTAGGGAGAAAATATAGAGGTGAAAGGGTGAAAACAAAGATATTTGTGGAGAAAAACATTAAGAATGAGAGCAACAGAGAAACAAAATGGAGTAAAAGGCCAGTAAACATGGAAGTAAACCCTTCATTCCCTATCACTTATAATTGGAAAAGAACTTAACAGTTTCAGTGACTACCGAAAATAAAGAGCAGATACAGTTTTGAGTGGATGTGGGAGGAAAGGAATTGGGAGGCCAAGGGAAAGTACTAGTATACATGGTATGACTATTCTTTAAAGGGTACTGGCTCAATGGAAGAGCACCTACTTTACAAGTAGGAGGATGATGGTTTGATTCCATCGTGCCCTGATATGACTAAATATATGACTAAATTAATGACTAAATATATGACTAAATTAATGACTAAATATATGACTAAATTAATGACCAAATATATGACCAAATAAATGACCAAATAAATGACCAAATAAATGACCAAATAAATGACCAAATAAATGACCAAATAAATGACCAAATAAATGATCGAATAAATGATCGAATAAATGATCAAATAAATGACCAAATAAATGACCAAATAAATGACCAAATAAATGACCCAATAAATGACCCAATAAATGACCCAATAAATGACCCAATAAATGACCCAATAAATGACCAAATAAATGACCAAATAAATGACCAAATAAATGACCAAATAAATGACCAAATAAACAACCAAATGACCAAATAAATGACTAAATAAACTACCAAATGACCAAATAAATGACCAGATGACCAAATAAATGACTAAATATATGACCAAATAAATGACTAAAATAGTTTAGTCACAAATTTGGTCACGAGATAAATAACCGGCAATAAACTACCAGTGGTCACATGACCAAATTTGGTCATTTATCTACAATTTTTGGTAGTTTATTTGGTCATATATTGTTGTTTTTGTACTAGTGAGTTTAAGAGACCATCTTTTAGGGTTTTATCACTATATAGGACTCCAAGTTTTGCCCAAAATTTAGAGCTCCAACAGGGTCTTTTTGGGGATGTATGCTCTCTGTGAGCATAGCAAGATTTTAGCTATCTCTAGAGAAGTAGACCAAGTATCCATACTTAATCTAATGCAAAGTAAAATTGGGTGGCCCCAGGCCCCCCAAAATTGAATATTGATCTTTTCCTCTATCGAACACTTGATTTTGATCATGTAATAACTCCCTCCTTGCTGCATTGGGTGCATCTTCCTTATGGACAATTTACATTGTTTCATCAATGCGGTCCTTGGTATTTGACATTTGTTTCATCTTTGAGGAATCATTAAGTGCATCATGTTTTTTTTCTGAATGGAGGATCTCTATGCATTAGACCATTGATATCAAAATGAAATTTCTTTACTTGGAAAACTTCTTGCTCATATTTTTCTTTGTCTTTATACTCCATATATTGTTTCTCATCATAAAATAGTTTTGAAGATAACTCATATTTAGGAGACATTACTGTACTTTTATCAAGAATCTAATTAGATAGGATATTTGGAAAACTTTTAGCACTATTCCTCAACACATTCTCCTCATTATGCCTGGCTGATACCATCTTATCTTCACATGTTTGATACAACTTCTATTCATAGGATGAACTGAAAGATGTATCACCTCTTGAATACACTTCTCCACACATATTTTGAGTTTCATCATCCTCAAAATTATTATTAGGCCTATTATCTTCATCATGATGTCGATGGATTTGATTGCATAGAATATTCTCTTCAAATAATGGATTCAAGAACATAGAGAACTCAGACATATATTCATCTTCTTCCTCTTCAAACAATGGATTCAGGAACATAGAGAATTTAGACACATCTTCTTCTTCTTCCTCTCTACTAAATTCATCCTTTTTAGAATCATATACTTCATCAACAAGATAGGTGTCTCTCTCATCAGGTTTATCTTCTGGTGTTTCATCAATTTATTTATCCTTGTGAATTGGAAAATTTTTTGAGTTATTTTTGTGTATATGCCTTTGATATTCCTTATCCAACAAATCTGAAATTTGTTTTCTACCGAGAAAATCTTCTTCTTGATCATGAAATTTATCCATTTCCATACAAATATCATCTTGGAGGGAATCTTCTTCCCTCTGATTCAAACTTTCCTCTTCATTATAATCTGGAGCCTCATCTCTTGTATGTTTCACATTGCATTCATTATGTTCTTTTACTTTCTGAAAAAGAATCCTAAAATCAAGGTCACCTATAGAAACTCCCAAATCATAAATTTTTCTTTGAAATTCCCTACTTGAAGGCATGATATCTGATGGTATCTTAAAATAGAAACCCATCATTCTTATGAGCAAATGGGCTATAGACTCACCCTTTTGTCTTTCTATATTGAAAAATGCATCTAAGGGAGACATGTAAGATTCTATTTCCATAGTGCGATTATGATCTTCATTATGCTCATACTACATGTTATCTTCTTCATCATTGGTATACTAAAACATATCAAGAAACCACTGCTCAAATTGCCTCCATGATAAAATGGATTAAGTGGGTAATGATTCACATTTCTCTCTTGCATTATCTTCTAATGTCCTGACAAATAGTTTCATTGCCTGATCTTTTGCACAAATCTCATAGTTCTCTATAAATGCATAAAATGCATCCAAATGTTCAACTGTCGATTCATCCCATTCTCCATGGAACTTTGGTACACGCTGTGAAAACTTAGGGAGCAACTTAAAAGGAATAAAATAGAATCCCCTGAGATCCAATGGCCTGATACCATATGGAATAAATGGTTTTCTCTGAAATGGTTGTTTATTCTGATACATTTGGAATATTTGAATTGGTAATAACTTGTTTCTTTATACATTAGGTTTTTTACAATAGAGTTGCCACCTCTTCCAAAGAGGAAACTTTAGTTATCTCCTTCTGGGTCTTCTTCCTCAGTAGAGTCACTAATTGAAATGCTTTATTGAATAGAGACGCCACCTCATTTGAGGAATTTCTTCATGTAGAGTGTACTTCCAAACAAACTAATATAACTACTTTTTGATTATGATCTGCGAAATCTAAAATTCTAGGTAACTTCACAATATATATTGTGAGAAACTTTCCCCAGTAGAGTCACCAATTTGTTGGTTCCCAAAAATGATGGTTTGGATTTGGCCAACTAACAAGTACAAATTGACACCTACAATTTTGGCTTAATCAAGCCAAGGCTGGTAGACCTAATTTCACTTTGAACTATTTAATTCTCTATGTCGCACAACTGCGTACATAAACAAACAATGTTCCTCCAAAGGTGGTGAATGATCCTTTGAGGAAAGAAACTAATCTCTTGAAAATCTCTATTCTATAATACTTGACTAAATAGATTATACTAAAGAATTAAAAGTAATGCTTTTGAAATAATAATTTAATGATCTATAAATTACAAAGTATGAACTAAATGACAATTTCCAAATAATGATTAGATCAGTGCCTTCTAAATACTTGGGCTATAGAGTCAAAAAAATTTCAATCCTATGTACGATCAGAGATGGTTTTAAAAACTTGCTTTAATAAGACAAGACCATCATTTCAGAGGCTTCCGCTTGATTCACAATTCAAATCAATTTACATAACTAATCCTATCAAGTTTAACTCAAATTAAGAGACCGATAAGAACAATGGTAGGTTCACAAACCATACAATTGATATTTGAGTTGTATATATTAATTTTGAATTATGATACTCAGGAAATTCAACACAGTGAAACACTCTATTTAATAGAATATCCAAAAGACCAATTGAAAATATATAACTTATAACCACAAATAAAAAGAAGAGCACTTATCTTTATTAATGTTGAAAAACTGGTACATAAGAGTTCATAGTTGTAGTTGTTTATGAAATTCTATTCTATGAAAATATATCTTGTATTGTCTTGTCTCTAAATTTTACATTATGTATATATATGTGTTTGAGTGGCTTTCACACCGCTTTAGGGTGAAAAGACACAACCCTTATTACAAATTATTTTGAAAAAACAATAAACTAACTAAAAAATAACTACCTAACTTTTGGATTTGCATTTGGTAAAAAAACCAAAACACCTCATGGAAAGCTAAGATTTTTACTAGAGATAGGAAATTTGATTTCCCGAACAGGGTCATTTTTAGATTTTTAAAATTCGACCATCTTAATCCTCTTTCGGCATCATCTTTGCAGCAGGTCAAAATTCCAGCATTTTCTGAAGGCTTTGCTCATAGAATTTTGATTGTTCTTGTCATAGAGCTTCCTTCCATAATCTCTCAAATTTTTAATTGAAAATTAATGTAATTTTTTATCCTATTTCATGTACTCCATCATTAATTATTTTTCATGGAGTTTAAGAGGCCATCTTTTAGGGTTTTATCACTATATAGGACTCCAAGTTTTGCCCAAAATTTAGAGCTCCAACATAAGGCACATCCAATTCAGACACCTTTTCATTTTGGGGCATTTTTTTTTGTACCAAAGGGCTTGACATGCTTCCCAAGGTAGAATTTATATGGATTAGCACACAAATCAAGGCAAAAATTCATTATCTTGGCACATAAATCGAGACAAAAATTTTACTACTTGGCACACAAATCAAGATTAACAATTTAGCATGCAAATCAAGGCCAAAAACTATACATTCTAGCACACATCCTGAGGTGTGCATCAATTTTTGATTTTTTTTTTTGGTACGGTGACGGCCATTTGGCCATCAAATTTAAACCTATCATTTGATGATGTCAGCATGCATCAACATCATTTGCACCATTTTGGGCCCTCAAGCGCAGCAATTGGTATTTTGCTCATAACTTGAGCATATGATGTTGAAATTAGGAAAACAAGATATCATCGAAAAGTTGGTTCCGAGCTCTATTCAGATCTGGAGGTTTTAATTTCTGATTTTTCTTTTTCGATGGTGTTTTTTTACTGTCAAAGTCAGATGTTTGGTTTTGCACTCCAAGAGCTCTATCTTGCACATCCGGACTCCGTTTTGGGAAAATGATATATCATTGGAAAGCTTGTTCTATAAGCTTTCTCATTCTCTAAGTCTTTTTTCCAGATTATACTCCAAGTACATTTATTAAGATTTTTTTATTTTTGCAATCTGGTGGATATCTTGGATGTTTCAAGTCTTGGGATCTCTTCCCTTTGAGGGATGGCTCATTTTAGGCTATTCTTTTGTTTCAATAGCCTTCTCTCTTCTTTGAGTAGTGTATACTTCACTTTTGTAGCATTCTTTTATGTACATGCACTAAGATAAAGTGTCATTCTATTGCATGTATGATATTTTGCACATGTTCGTGCTTGATGTACTTGCACTCCATTATAAAGTGCTAGGGGGGTTTGATGTTTTCCTTTGCTTGCCATCTACTTTTGTCATGTGAGCATTCCTCCAATGACATTAGCCTTGGGTATCTCTATATGTGTTTGTACTCTCTCTCCAGTTCATATTGGATGATCTTTTCAGTGTACCTTTCATTACTCCCTTGTTAGCATTATGGGGGGGTTTCTACTATTGGTTCTACTACTTCCTTGGTTCGATAGTGTGAGTTATGTATTCCATATTTGATTCTATGTACTAGGTGGATGCAGTGGCTGGGTACCTATGCATTCTGGTGAGATAGATCATTTACCATATGGACACTCTTTTCTTTCCTATTTTTGGATGCACTCTTCCAGCTTTGATTGATCAGCTCTTCAGACTTTTGGTGTTTTTATGCCATCTGTATTTTTGAGTTTAGGTGTTTGCCTCCTGATTTGAGTAGTGTCATTTGAGGGCACTCGTGCAGATTACAATATTCTATATCTTCAACTTCAGTTGTTTGTCTTTGTTTGCCTCCTAATTCGAGTAGTGTCATTTGAGGGAACTCATGAAGATTATAGTCTTCTCTACCTGGTCAAATTTTAGTGGAGGATCTTCAGATCATCAGTTAATTCTTGATAGAGTTTGCAGGTTCTTGCTTTAGTGATGTTATACATGTTCATCTTTGTTCCTATTTTCTGGAACATTCCTAGTTTTGGAGGCTTCTTCAATCCTTCAGACTAGTCTTTGTCTCTTTTTGGAGTAGAGTTTTTCCCATGTGATTTTCTCTGTTTCTCCACTTTATAGAGACTCTCTTTTTTACTTGGGTATTTGATCAAGCCTTTGTTACCGGGACCCATTTGCTTTCAGTAGTTCTTTCTAGGTTTTTAGCTTCTCCCAAAGTTCATCTTAAGGGGGGGTGTTAGATTAATAAAGTGTTTTCTTATTAATTGAATCATACTTTATTTAATTACTAAGTCACTTATTATCTATTTATGCTTAATCTAAACTTTAGGCATATACTAATTATTTGTTTTATTAATTATTATTGTGCAACCTAGGTTTTACCTTTTTAGGTTTTCAGATCTCCTTTTATAAGGATTGATCTCCTTTGTTTTCATAATAGATTGTAATAGATTATTCATTATTGAATTACAACTTTTGTTTTTGCACATCAAGAATGATTTCTCCTCTCTCGTGGATAAATGCGTTCAAGCCTCCATAGCATCTTGCTTCTTCTCTATCTTTCTGTGACATGTGTTAGCATGCAGGTGTTCTTGGGAGCTGTGGATTATTTTTCATCAACTCCAATAGTTTTAACATCAAGTTGTTCCAAATGCAAATCTTTAGTAGCCACAATACTTAAAAGAGTGTGTATAGAAGTCATTTTTACAATTGGAGAAAGGATCTCATCAAAATCAATGCTATTTTTCTATGCAAATCCCTTTACAACTAATCTGGCTTTAAATATTTTCTTACCTCCATCCTCCTCTTTTATCCTATAGACCCATTTATTTGGTAAAGCCTTTTTACATGCAAGCAACTTACATAACTTGATAACTTCTAATTTTTTAGCAAGGAGTCCATTTCTTCTTCCATGGTAAGTTCCCACTGAAATTTTTCTAGGACATTTCTCTAAACCCCATGATACATGGTGAGTGTACAGTACTTTCTTTATCAATTGCCACAAACCAACATCCAAATTCAAAGATTTTTTATTGGTCATAACTTATGAACATGGGGCACGAGCACAGAGGAGCATATGAAAGATAATTGAACCTTTGTGCGAGAAGAAAATCTTTGGAAATTAGGTCAAAAAATATAAACCAATTACATAACATATCTTTAATCATGTATAGTACATTTCTTAAAGGGAAATGTATTCTACTCACTTAAATATTTTTAATTGTAACAATTATCACATTAATTCAGCTATATGACCACAACATTAGCATGCATAGACAATACATATATGTTGCAAATTAGGAGGAGGTTGCAAAGGCAATAATTGTAGCATTGAAATGTTCTTTTGGATGAACTATTTGTTTAAAGTCAATGTGCTTATTGAATATGGTGTAGGAACACAATGAATCACATGCATGTACAAAAACCTTAGTGCATTAAATACATTTTAAACTCTTGTTGTAAGTTTCTGACCCAAGTGAACACGATGCACATCTAAAGCATGTGTAAAAATAAGATCAAAATTATTTGTGAGGGCTACTTGGAGAGCACTACATACAAAAGATGCAACATCACATTCTTTCAATGTTTCATGGGAGAACAAACCCCCAATAAGAGCATCACTCTTAGTTGCAACATAAGAAACAAGATTTTCCATATACCCAATTTTGGGGAATGAAGTAATCCTTTATATAAGTTTCCGCTATTTTTTGCACAAAATATGGATTCTGTATCAATTCCATGTTAGAAACAAGGCAACACACACAAGTGAGGGGAGGGGGGGGGGGGGTGACTCAGTTGTGTTAATTAATTCCAAAACTTTACCAAATGCTTAATCATAAAACTTAGATATGAAAGATAAGCACTGAAATACTGAACCAAAAAACACATAAACACATAACACCATATTTTTTTGTGTGGAATCTTGGTTAAGGGAAAAACCATAGTGGAGATCAAACCCACAAGATAATGTACTGGCACAGAAACCATGTTAAAGGTACAATGGGGAATGTACAT
Source organism: Chamaecyparis obtusa (assembly GCA_027943335.1). NCBI lineage: Eukaryota > Viridiplantae > Streptophyta > Pinopsida > Cupressales > Cupressaceae > Chamaecyparis > Chamaecyparis obtusa. The sequence continues at coordinate 463,485 of BSBK01006340.1, read as the reverse complement.
GTATTCAGGCTCACTGCCTAGAGCTCACTACTCAAATACAAAAGGGAGCAACAACCTTGAGATTACATTAAGGGATACAACCCTAAAATGGACTATAATCCATTAAGGAAGAAAATCAAATGAATTATGAACTGATTGATAGCATCTTTGATATGCCAATACAACTCCAATGGAGTGAAATGGATATCTTATTAGATTCCAATTGTACCTCTTTAGATACACATGCATATATCCACATACTCTCTCCCATCGCAATTACAATTAATAACATCTTTATATACATTTCTATCACCTTAGAAACTTCAACAAGGTCGACATCAACCTTAAATCCTTAATTATAATGCATTTAATCAATTACAATAAAAGAAATGATGTGATCTAAGACATGATGGCAAATACATAGCTAGTACCCAAATCTCCATCCATGAACACGCTATGATCCATAATTCTTTCCAAAAATCTTTGCAACAAGCTAACTCACCAAGTTGGCTAAGAATATTGAACATGCCTCAGGAAAATCACTGAACCTTATTACATAACCCAATGTGATCCAACAACACAAATATGACAGTATCTAGAAACATCATAAATCAACACAAAACACTATATCAACAACATAAACATATCTTCCTCATAACTCACAACTGTCTCTGCAATGCTCACCAGAAACACCAAACAACAACCTTTGTCACTATAGAAAATAGCTTTCCAGCATCAAAATCAGGAATTATTCAAGCTGAGGACACACATCCATGTCCTAGACTCATCACTAGGTTAGCAACCAAAAATATTGCAAAACTGATCCAATAACTGCAACATTTTCACTTCATGAACAATCAAAAAATAGATCTCTGATAGATCACCTATAACTTAGTCAAATCATAATGTGAACCAATGACACCTGAACAAGATCAAGTACAAGCATCCCAAAACATATCTACAAGTGCATAACATATTATACTCAATATAATAGCCAAATTAATCCAAACACTTTATTGAACAAACTAGGAACACTATCAAAATAAGATAATATGTTGACATCAATGAAAAAACATCAATGTTATCACATATATACAATATATCTCTAAAATATTAAACAATCTCCCCCTTTTGGCATTAATGACAACATAAGGATGTGAAAAAATCAAATCAATGCACAAGGAAACCATATCAACAATACTACCAACAATATCCACAATATTGATGAACTACAACTGATTGAATACCTGAATGACTTAAAGATCAGTGATTAGAGATCACCGAGCGTTGAAATGATATGTAAGATAATTAAATCAGTCATTATGTTGTCATTAATGTCAGCTAGTTTGATAGTACTTATCATGTTAGTTACAAATATCTAAACATCAGTAAAGAGGAGAGAAGAGATGAAGAACTGAGATATCTACATAGAGGAAGATGGATATAATAGATGAGGATAAAGAATACTTTGGGTAACTTATTGATGATTCTATGACTTCATATTGTTGACTTGATTATGTTGCATTAATCTATTATGGAGAAGGAAGAAAAATGTACAAGGCAATGTGGTTGGTAAATGAAGCACTTTAGTATACACCAAGCCAATGTAGTGTATACTGAGCGACAGTATTAACCAAGCTTGTGTTCGCCGATGCATTTCTTTGTTAACCGACTATGGATGAAAGTATTAAATGCTTAAGTTTAGCTGACATAAATTGATGAGCTGGAAATTGTTATGATTTTGACATTGAGGATAAAGTTTTTTATAAGCTCTGTGGCTAACAAAATTCGGATAAGATCTAAAGGATGCAATTGAAACATGTTACTGACACAACCACCGAGGAAGGTTTAAGAGGCAAAATCTATGAAGGATATTAAGCAAAAAAATATGATGGTTGATATGAAAATGGTTTATCTGTCTATATAAGAGATATGAGTTTCTTTATTGAAACATGTCGGAAGAAAGAAGACTGTAGAGATTTCGCATGACTAATCAGACTGGTTGAAGGAGAACCGAACTACAATACAGTACCGAGTGTTAGAGAGCTATTACCAAGTGAAAGTAAGTTAAGGAAGTGAATTGTTATATTGATCAAAGGATTTGTATGGGCTTAGAATAGATCTGAACGTCTGCAAGATAAGTTGTATTGTAATCAGATCAACTAATGTTTCAATTTAACCATTCATACAGAAAAATCTCTTAACCAAGTGGACTTAACCATCTTATGTAACTATTGTAATGAGCATGGCATTAAAAGATAGGTTTCTACTCCTAGAACACTACAGCAGAATGGGATTGCTGAAAGGAGAAACAAATTAATTGTTGATTGTGCGAGGACATTGATGTTGGAAAAGAATGTTGCACAAGTATACTAGAGAGAGGCAGTTAGCATAGCTGTATATTTTATGAACCAAGTACAATTTAAGAAAGACATAAACAAAACACCTTACGAGTTATGGTTTGGTTACACACCGAGTGTAAGTTACTTCAAAATTTTTGGTAGCAAATGTTTTATTTTGAAAGATGATAGGAATGGTAAATTTGACTCTAAAGGGGATGAGGGAATATTTCTTGGATATTATACTAAAAGAAAATCTTACAAGTGTTTGAATAAGGTTACTAATAAGATGATTGAAAGTGCTAATGTTAGAGTTGATGAATTTGATGACAAAAATGAGGAAGAAAGCAATAAGGATTCAGAAGACTATGGTAGATTCACTTATGTTGAGCATCCAGAGTACCTACTAAAGCCACAAGCCGAGTCGATTGAGCATTAGGAAAATAACACCGAGGAACAACAAGGGGAAACTGAGGAACATGAAGAAGCTACCGAGCAAGGAATTGGACCTGAATAGAATGAAGAACAAAGGAGAGATCAAGTTCTAGAAAGATTTGTCAGAAGGCATCATCCTGAGAACCAAATCATTGGAGACAAGCAAGATGACATGCTACTTGGACAAGTAAGAAACAACCTTGTATTTCTTAGTCTACTAGTGAAGCAGAGTATGTTGCTACTACTACAAAGTATTCAAACATTTCTTATATCAAACAAGTGTTGGAAGGGATGAATGAGGTAATCACTGAGCTAGTGATTATATATTGTGACAACACTAGTGCAATAAATATTTCTAAGAATCTTGTAATGCACTCAAAGAAAAAGCATATTTCTATTAAGTATCACTACTTAAGAGAACAAGTATAGGAGAAGCAAGTCAAATTGGAATATGTTAAATCAAAGGAGCAACTTGCTGATATATTTACCAAGCCTCTACCGAAGGACACTTTTGAATACTCGAGGACTAGACTTGGGGTTCATCCCCTGTCTATCGGTCACTAATGTGATCTGGAGGTTGCATCAGCCTAATCTTATTAGAAGATCATTCATGTTGATGCAAAATAGTTCAGACTTTGGATTATGTCTAAGGTTGTGAAAGATTTGAGGAACTAGAAAAAAAATGTGGCATATCAGTATACCGAGATACATTATCTGCACCGAATAACATAGAATCACTTGGCTATTGCAGAGTTGTATGTTTTATGTTTATCTTTGGCATTGTTGTCAAAGAGTGAGATAAACAATATGATAATCAAAGATATTATATCTATCTAAGGGAGAGATAATCTGAGAAAGTCAGGGAGAGTTTTGAAGATTTATTGCTGAGAATAGAAGGAATTTGAGAGCTGAAAAGATCAAATCCACAGAGGAAAGTCTACACTTTTAATGTTGTCATGCAACGTAGTGATTAAACATATTAAAATATCAATCTAAGGAGAGCTTACCGAGCTACAACATTTACTTACATAGTTGTAGAATACATGTTTGGTATGTGTATGACATATTTCATATTGCTTGTGTTGCCATCAATGCCAAAGGGAGAGATTGATGAAATACAACTGATTGAATACCTGAATGACTTGAAGATCAGTGATTAGAGATCACCAAGCACTGAAATGATATGTAAGATAATTAAATCAGTCATTATGTTGTCATTGATGTCAACTAGTTTGATAGTACTTATCATGTTAGTTACAAATATCTAAACATCTGTAAAGAGGAGAGAAGAGATGAAGAACTGAGATATCTACATAGAGGAAGATGGATATAACATATGAGGATAAGGAATACTTTGGGTAACTTATTGATGAGTCTATGACTTCATATTGTTGACTTGATTATGTTGCATTAATCTATTATGGAGAAGGAAGCAAAATGTACAAGGCAATGTGGTTAGTAAATGAAGCACTTTAGTATACACCGAGCCAGTGTAGTGTATACCGAGTGATAGTATTAACCAAGCTTGTGTTCGCCGACATATTTCTTTGTTAACCAACTATGGATGAAAGTATTAAATGCTTAAGTTTAGTCGATAGAAATTGATGAGCTGGAAATTGTTATGATTTTGAGATTGAGGATAAAGTTTGTTATAAGATCCATGATTGACAAAATTTAGAGAAGATCTAAAGGATGGAATTGAAACGTGTCACTGATACAACTGTCGAGGAAGGTTTAAGAGGCAAAATCTATGAAGGAGATTAAGCAAAAAAATCTGATGGTTGATATGAAAATGATTTATTTGTCTATATAAGAGATATGAGTTTCTTTATTGAAACATGCCGGAAGAAAAAAGACTGCAGAGATTTTACGTGAATATAGTTTCATGCATGCCTGATCAGACTGATTGAAGGAGAACTGAACTGCACAATAATACTGAGTGTCAGAGAGCTATTACCGAGTAAAAGTAAGTTAAGGAAGTAAATTGATATATTGATTAGAGGATTTGTATGGGCTTAGAATAGATTTGAACATCTACAAGATAAGTTGTATTGTAATCAGATCAACTAGTGTTTCAATTTAACCATTGATACAGAAAAATATCTTAACTAAGTGGACTTAACCGTCTTATATTATGCCCCTATGTCATTCAATTAATGTACATTGTTATCCTATCGACCCCATAGTTAATGCTAGTTGAATGATAACTGTTAGTCTTAAATCCTCTAACAAGGTCACACCTAACAATGTGTTTGTAACCTTTAATAGGGTTAGCTCTTCACTAAGCTCACTTTAGAAGATTGAAAATTATTTTGGGTTACTGGTCCCAGGTGGTTTTTCCCTTAATAGAGTTTCCACATTAAATCATTGTGTTATGTGTTTCTGTGATGATTTCTTTATTTTCATACTTTACATATTGCATGTTTGATTTGATCGGTAATTACTATGAGTTAATTAACTGGTAATCGGTAAAGGCACAAACAGTTTAAGAGTTTTTGTTACCGAGCTGCAGAATTTGTTGAAATTATTTTTAAAGTTACATCTTAAGATTTGGGACTATAGGATAAATGATCTAACTGATTCACCCCCCTCTTAGTTATTCTAACAAATATATCTCTCCCTTAAATCTTCTGTAACAAAGAACAATCTCTCTCCCTAAGATTCACATGATTTTTCAGATGGCTATCTCTCCCCCTTTGACATCAATGACAAAGACACATATATGCACTAAGTCATAGAGGCCAAAAACAACTAAATATCTCAAAAAAAACATACCTCACAAGACTAACTACTTCCCTTGAGTAGTAGCCACCAAAACAACATCAACTCAGATTAATGTTAATCTTTGTGAAAATACTGGACCGATAGAAATCCATGCATCTCTAGCTCTGATCAAGATGTTCCATCACCCCAAGATTACCTCAGAGATACTCAAAGGTATCCTTTGGTAAGGGCTTTGTAAAGATATATGTAATCTTCTCTTTAGTGGGAACATATTCTAACCTGACTTCCCTTTCACTCATCTTGTCTTTCAATAAATGAAACTTGATAGATATATGATTTGTTTTAGAATGCAATACAAAATTCTTTGAAATATTGATAACACTTGAGTTTTTATAGTAAATAGTAATAGGATCATCAATGTTTATTATGATATCCTTCAATAATTTCATCATCCAAACTACTTGTGTATAGTTAATAGAAGCAAAAACATACTCAACCTTAGCAGTAGACTGTGATATATAACTTTTATTTTTACTAGACCAAGAGACTAACCTTTCTCCTAAGAAAAATGCTCCTCCACTTGTACTCTTTCTTTCCTCCATATTACCTTTGCAATCCACATTAGTAAAAACACTCAGTGTGAAATCACAATCCTTTCCATAACATATGCCATAGTCAATTGTTCCTTTCAAATATATGAATATCCTTTTAACAACAACAACATGGGATTCCTTTGGTTTTGATTAAAATCTTGCAATAATACAAACAATATTTGTTATATCAACTCTAGTTTGTGTCATGTACATTAATTTACTGATCACTGATCTATACCTTGTCTGATTAGCATTAGGTGAATCATCATTATTTGCCAACTTTTAACCAGTAACCATAGGGGTTCCAAGTGCTTTAGAATCATCCATACCAAATTGATTCAACAATTCTCTGACATACTTAGACTGTGATTTGAAAATCTCTTTTTCAAATTGAGTAATTTGTAAACCAAGAAAGAATTTCATCTTACCTATCACAAACATTTCAAATTCTTTTTGCACCTCATCAACAAATTCCTTGTTCAACTTGTCATTTCCACCAAAAATGATATCATCCATAAATACTTCAACAATCAAGATATTATCATGATCAATTTTGTAATACAAGTTACTGTCAGCGATACCTTTACTAAAACCAAGTCTCAACAAATATTTGTCTAACCTTGCATACCAGGATCTGGGTGCTTGTTTCAAACCATACAATGCTTTCTTCAATTGAAAAACCATATCACCTTGATTAGTCAATAGAAAACCATCAAGATGCTCAAAATATACTTCCTCTTCGAATTCCCCATTTAGGAATGCAAACTTATCATCCATTTGATATACCTTGAAATATTTGTAAGTAGTATATGCAAGAAAATCTACGAGTGCTTGAATTCTAGCAATAGGGGCAAAGATCTCCTCAAAGTAAATGCCTTCCATATGTGAATATCCTTTGCAATGAAGTCTATATTTGTTCCTTACCACTTCACCATCTTCATTCAATTTATTCTTAAATACCCATTTATTTGCAATGACATTCTTATCTTTATGCTTGGGAACCAAAATCCATGTCTTGTTCTTTTCAATACGTTCTATCTCTTCTTCCATTGCCTTAACCCATCTTTTATTTTTGCATGCTTCATCAATATCTTTAGGTTCAACTTTAAAGATCAAGCAATTTTCTTCTCTATTCCTAGCATGTGTCAAAACACCTTGATTCCTATCACCAATAATCTATTTTTTTGAATGGTTCATTCTTACATACCTTGGATTCTTTAGATTTTCTTTTGTATTAGATTCTTGTGTTTTCACTTCTTTCTCATTTTCAACTTTCTCATCCTATTGTACCAATCCATTCTGATTTTGAGCCTAATTTTTCAAAACCCAACTTTTCTCTTCTTCGTCTGATTCATAACCACATGTTCTAACTTGTTTCTAATAACTTTCACATTAGAACTTTAAACCATCTTTCCCAATCAATTTTTAAAACACTTATATGTTTTTCTCTTTGTAGAATAACCAAGAAATATACCTTCATCACATTTAGGATCAAACTTACCTAAGTCTTCATCTCTCTTGATATAGCATTTGCTTCCAAAAATTCTAAAATACTTCATTGTTGGGACATGACCATACCATCGTTCATAGGGTGTCTTACCAGTTCCTTTATTTATCTAAAATCAGTTCAATGTATAGGCTAAAACACTCACTTCTTCTCTCAAATAGGTTTGTGGAACATTTCCTTCTATCACCATGGTCTTGGAAGTATCAAGAGTATATTTATTCCTTTGTTCTGCAATTCCATTATGTTATGGGGTCTACGGAGATGACATTTGTCTCTTTATTCTATGCTCCCCATAGTATGCATTAAACTCTCCTAAAGTAAATTCCTCACCTCTATCTAATCTCAAGAATTTCATCTTCAAGTTGGTCTTAGACTCAACCATAGCTCTAAAGATCTTGAACTTGTCAAAAGATTTAGATTTATCCTTCAGAAATTTAACCCAAATCATCCTTGAGTAATCATCAATGAAATGTATGAAATATTTATCTTCATAATAGTTCCTAGTCCTAATGGAACCACATAAATCTGTATGCACCAAATCTAACAAACCATTTGAAGAATATGTCTTGCTTTTAAAAGTAGATTTAGTTAGCTTCCCCAACTGGCATTCCTTACACATTGCATTAGCAGGCTTCAACAATCTAGGAAAATCTCTTATAGATTTTTTATTACTCATCTTCACAATATTATCAAAATTTACATGACAAAACCTTTTGTGCCACAACCAATAGTCATCAATTTTTAGAAATCAAGCATCTATATTTGTGCTATTCAAATTAAAAACATTACCTCTGGTCTTGGTACCTGATGCAATTTCATTTTCAGATCTTCTCAAGATTATGCACTTTCCATCCCTAAATTGTAAGTTGTATCCTTTATCAACAAGTTGTCCAACACTCAAAATATTATGCTTCAAACCCTCAACATATAGAACATCATCAATGTTATCTTTTCCATCAAGTGTAATAAAACCTCTTCCTCTAATGAAAAAAAGAGTATTGTCACCAAATCTAACAACACCACTATCATACTTTTACAATTTCACAAATTTTTTCTTATCTCCAGTCATATGATGTGAACAACCACTATCTGTTACCCATTCATCTTTTATTTCAACATTTACAACTAGGGATTTGTCTTCATTCAAGAAAGTGGGATTTTCCTCTCTAAAGAAATGAACACAATCTCATATTTACTTTTCTTAGATTCATCACCAGTTTCACCTTAAGTAGTAGCTAAATAACATTTCTTGTGATACTTAGGCTAAAACTTTGTAGGCTTATATTTTGGTACTCTCTCAGGACATCTAGATGAAAAATGACCAATCTTATTGCATGAAAATAATCTCAAAGGTAGCTTCCCTTCATACTTAGTTTCTCCCTTAGCCACTCTCTTTGTAATTAGGGATTTTAGCTCTTTCATATTTCTCTCCTCTTATTCAATTTATTCTTATTCTTTACCATATCTAGATCCAAACTTAAAAGATCTTGAAGAACTCTCACCAGAATCATATTTTTTCTTGTCCTTAGAAGTAGTATCTTTAAATGGAGTTCAACTTTAGGTAAATTATCACCAAATCTTGTCATTTCAAAAGCAGATAACTTACCAACCAATGTATCCCTTTTCACACTAGTCATTGTCCTGATTTATTCAATAGAAGCAACTTTGTTTTCATAAGTAGGGGGCAAGGATTTCAATATCTTTGAGATAATTTATTCTTCCTCTAGCATTCCACCAGCATATCTAATCCCACAAACAAGTTCGGTCACTTTTTGTATATAGGTATTGATATTTTTATCTTCGCTCATCCTCAAGGTTTCAAGCTTTCATTTCAAAATTTGTAGCTTTTCTTTCTTCACACATGCATCTCCTTCATGTAAGGTCTACAATTTCATCCATAACTCATGTGCGGTCTCTAATTCCATGACATTTGTATATTCTGCATTTGATAAGGCACACAAGAGTACTTCTTTAGCTCTCATGTTACATTCAAATTCCTTCTTCTCATCAACAATAGAAATAGATAGATATTTAGGAGGCTCACAATATTTATTTATAACTTCCCAATAGTCTTCTTTGATGCATATCAAATGTGTAGTCATTCTACCCTTCCATATAGCATAGTTGGTTCCATCAAATCTCAGACTCTCCTTCTTAAATGTTGTCATCCTAAATTACCTCAAGCAGTCAAGATACAAAAATAGGATATAGCTTTGATACCAATTGTTAGAAACAAGGCATCAAACACAACTAATATGGGGGAGGGGGGGGGTCAATTAGTTGTGTCAATTAATTTCAAAACTTTACCAAATGCTTAATCATAAAACTTAGATATGAAAGATATGTAATACCCCAAAAATGGGCTATAAGTTCATTAACCTCCTACATCTACAATTCGAATGAAATCGATACAAAAGTCCTAACCTAAGGCACATCTGCACATTATTGAATCCTAATTGATTTTATCCTAAATTCTGCATTGGGGAATATTTCTAGTAATATTCCTATTTATCCTAATTATCTTTAATTTAATTATTATTTGGCAATAAATCCTATTTATCCTAAAGTTTGATTAATTGAATATTCTGAATATTTAATTAATTAGATTTAATACTGCCACTTAATTATTTAATTGGATTTAATTAAATTATTCCTAAATTGTATTATTTATTTTGACTATAAATTTAAAATCTCATGACTAATTAATTAAATTCTTATTTAATTAATTAAAGTCAGTTGTCAATTTTTAATAATATAGTTTTTGAATAAAGTTTGATTTAATAATTGATTAACCCATAAATCAATTGTTTTATTTCAAAAATCAGTTAAGTTGAGGATAAATCACTTTATTTTTAAATTAATTTATAATTAAATCATGCACAATCAAAAAAGTGGGCAACTAGAAATTAACAATCAATTTTAAAATTGAAACTCAACATTTGATGATGAGTTGAAATTTTATCTAAAACACTATTTTGAGTTAAACATTGCTTTTGCATGATTTTTGTGAGTTAATTATCTTTGATTTCTTGATAACTCAAAAATCAACCTGAGTTCATCAAGAGTGATTTATGACTTTTCTCATGCACCTCCAAAGCCCTGGATTTCTATAAAAACAAGGCCCAACTCTTCATAATGGGATCCACGAAATTGCATCCTCACGCTGGCGAATTGGTTATCGAAGAATCTACCTTTGCGAATCAGAGCTGTTGTGAGATCTTCATTATTTTTGAGCATTCATATCATTTAGCATATCAATTCTTAGATTAATTGCATATCATATTAGTTTTTCATATAGAATAGATTCATATAAGTTTCTTTCATCTTATTGCACAAAAAACATAAAAATATAGGTTAAATATGCATTCATATAGTTTTTATTCTTTGCATTCAAACCCTTCATTTAGGTGTTGCATTGTCAGTGGTCTCGGTCTGATCTGAGAGTATCATACTCACACCTACTAGAAGGCAGTAAATCACCTGGTTAGCATAGTTTCAATTACTTGCAGATTTCAGTTTTTGCTAACCTCTAATATTTTACTAAAGTGTTGTGTCTACATCTAGGTACAAAATTCACACACACATTTCTGGTGCCCACTGTGGGGCCTTGAAATGGGTTTCCATCATCTTTCTATCAATTTCTATCCATTTCTTGTTGTCTTCTGGTTAAAACTGTGATTTTTATTTTCTGTCAGTACATTTTTTGCATGACTTTTGTCAGAAAGTCATTTCAGGAGGTACCCACTGTTGTACGATAGGTTCAAACTTCAAAGCTTGTATCAGAGAGTACACACTATCATTTGGGAGACCGATTGTCATATGAGTGGATACCCACAATCATACAAGTTTTCAGACTGTCATCTGGGAGGTAACCCATTGTCGTACGAGTTTTGACTCCAGACTTCAATTGTCGTTTCAGATTTTTTGGCATTTTTTCAAATTTGGTTTTTAGATTTGGACTAACAACTAACCCTAACAATTGAAATCTTCTATTTCTAACTGATACTTGTTGAACCTGATTGGGAAAAGTGCAACTAAATTGCTAAAATAGGTAAAAATCTACTAAGCGCGTTGCGAGGAATTCATGTATTCTTCTCAAACTGATAACATTTTGATTTGGATTAAAACAAACTCTCACGTGTCAAGCTTGTGTGATTTTCTTGCTTTCATATCACAGACTTAATTTTGGGCTATAAAACAAACATAGATTTGCTTTCTGCATATCTGTTACACATAGTAAATAGGCCCTATGAACACTATTTGTGGATGATCTTGAGAGATTGAGCTTCTTTCACTTGTTTATTCATGCGAAGCTCCTCTTGATGAAGGATCCCCTTGTAGGTAGGGAAGGTACTGAGGAAGTCTCACATTCTACTAGATTCATGTCTTCAACTTTTGATTGAGACATTCTCTCTCCGGAGAGGTTGATAGATCATAAGCGGTTGATGTCATAGATCTTTGTGAGATAATCTTGGTCTTAGTGTGTCAGATTAATCTGTCTGCTTTGTCTTGGTGAAGTGAAGAGGTTAGGGGATTATGCTCTACTTCCTTTTTGGATAGTACAAGAAACCCAAATCCTTGAATCTGATCTAGTCCCCCTGTGGTATCTTTTGTGAGTCACCTTTAGAGAGGGTTAACCATAGTGGACATTCTCTTAATTGAGTCAACCATGTGGATGAAACCTCAAGTGGTAATAGCCATTTTCATCATGGTAGCAGTAGTCGCTATATAAATGTCCTTGTGGAGGAAATCTTCACAGGTGTGGTCTCTTGTTGGGCTGTCAGATCTCCCTAGTAGCTCCTGATTGATTAATTTCTCAGACTGTGTCAAAACCTCAGTGTGCCTAGATTGGAGTTCACCCTCTTGAGATCACAAAAGTTGCAGAGTTAGACCATTACTACAAACCCTAGTGAGGCCAAATTTTTATTTTCTAGGAATATGTGTATTATTGAAAAACTTTTTGGAACATACACAATTAGCACTCCTAGGAATTAGCACATTCAGTCACTTGATTGTTCATGCACAAGGTTGCTTTGTCCCCTGTTCATTATTTTTAGACATGCTTGGAATCACTTGCTTGTTGTTTTGCATGCTTATTTACCTATTTTACTACTAAAAATGAATGATCTTAGAATAATCTTCAAAGATGGACAGCAAAATTTGTGAACAATCTGAACTTCAAAACCAAAATTTTGTAAAATTTGAAGTAAAAATCCTTTCTAGAGTCAAAAGTCATCCCATCAAGTTAGAAAGTCATACGAGTTTTGGCAAGTGTCATTTCAGAACCCCTATATTGTCGTATGATAGCTTGTATAGTGTTGTACCAATTTTGCCACTAGTTAGAAACAAAAGTAAAAAATTTGCTATCAATTGTCGTGCGAGTTTTGCAACTATCATATGAGTTTGTCAACTATCATTTCATAGCTTACCCACTGTCGTATGAACCTGCAGAAAGTCATTTGAGAAAAATTACTAGAGAGTGGTCAGAATTGTCAAAAACTCAATTTTTACAGCCTATTTCCAGAATCTGTCGAACAAATTACTGTATTAGGAACAAAGCATAAACTAGAATGAATTCATTCATTTTCCTCAAGTGATCCTTTGAGTCTGATCTTGCCTTCTAGATTATTGATTTGAGACTTTTTTAATCTTGTATCAAAACCTTGTCAACATTATCTTCAAATTCAATCTTTTTGCCCAAACGGCTAGGTGTTGTGAGCTCGTGCCCACCATCTATTGGGCATCTACCCACACTACTGTGGCATAGTATCCTTCATTTACATTTGATCTAATCTTTAATCATTTCAATCTTGACAAGGTTGTGTCATTCGATCTTCTTGAATCAATTTATTCTTTGGTTGTCTTCATCTTATTCTTTTGCTTCACCCAAGGTTAATGGTGGAAAGTAGAGCTTCCTCTCACAAGAAATCTAGAGAAGCACTTAACACTACAACTTTGTCTACTCACATAGGTCCAACTCTTGAGCAACTCTACAATTTTGGTCTTTACGAAGATGACGGTCTTGGCAATTTTTGATTGAAAATTGGTTACATACCCCCTCCATCAACTCATGGAGGTAATCAACAAAATCCACCTCAATCTAATCTAGGGAGCCCTAAAACTCCTAACATATCTCACGGAGGGACACATCATGGGTCCAAAGGACATCAATCTCAACATGGTATGGATCAAGAACCTACACCTTCTGAAATTGCCCAATATCAAAATGATGATAACTTCAAAAGGATGATGAAGCATTTCTTGAAGGAAGATAGAGAAGCATACTTTCTAGAGTTAGCTCATCAAGGAGCTAAACTTCCTCCAAACTTTAATGTGGAAGATATCATTACCCATGAGGAAGAAACTCCTATCATGGCTATGATGAAACAGATGCATGCCATGCAAGTCAAACTTAACAAACTTGAAAAAGAAAAGGAACCTAAGGAGTTCTCCATGGAGGCTCTATGTCCTTTCCCATTTGATAAAGACTTGTACATGCCGCCATTCCCTAAAAGAGTGGAGATGCCTAAATATGATAAGTATGATGGAAACTATGATCCTCAAGATCATGTCAGAGAATTTTGTACTCAATCTATGGAGTTTATGCACAAACTGACCTACTTAATGTGTCTTTTCCCTCGATCTCTAGGAGGAACAACCATTCATTGGTTCTCTAGAATGCCCCCTACTATCAAAACTTTTGAGGATTTAATCAAACTGTTCTACCAACAATACTCCTACAATATTCAACATCCGGTCACCATGATCGACATCTGCAATCTGGAACAATATCCAGGAGAACCATTCCTAACATTTCTCAAGTGGTGGAGGAAGAAATTTTCTCTATATGCTAGACCCATTCACAAAACTAAGAAGTTGGAAATCTTCATCAACAATCTTGTTCCAAAAATCAACTACCCTTTACAAATGCAAAATCATACATCTTTTGACAAGATGGTAGATAATGCGATCAAAATTGAGAAAGTACTTGTGAAAAAAGGAGACATCACACTTCAAAAAGACAAGTATGAATCTGGATCTAGTTCTAAGGACAAGAACAAAAACTAGAACAAGAATAAAGGTGTTGTCACAGATGGCATTGTTGATAATATATGTTTCCCATCTAAGGCACCTTCTTTCAATCTCACTGTTGGTACCCAAGCCATCAAAGCTTCCAAAGCCAAAGCCATAGAGTCCAACAAAAATTCATCTGATTACAAACCTTGGGCTATAGATCCTAATCACAAATTCACTCCTCTTGGAGAATCCTTGGAATCTACCATGAAAACTCTATTGGCAAACAAAATCATCTACTTTCCTAAGATGAAATTCTTTGATCCTGAGCCTAAACCGAAATGGTGGAGAGAGAACAATTTCTATGAATTCCATCACAATAAAGGTCATAAGACTAATAATTGCATTCTCTTGAAGCACATTATACAAGACAAAATTGATAACAGTGACATCATGATTGACAATCATAAGAGTAATAATGACCATACAACATTCACAAAACCATTTCCTAAACATGGTAAAGAAGATTATTCTTCTCAGCCTAATATGGGTGCTAAAGTCAATTATGCCTACTTTGGAAATAATGTTGTTATCAATATGGTTGAACCATGTCTATCTGAGCATTGCAATGTCATCATAATTGTAAGAAGAGATAAAGAAAATCAATCAGCTAATGCAGTTACTCGATCACAAGCTCAGACACACCTACAAGGACAAATACCAGATTCATCCAATGTCCCTAAGGTGCCTTTCAATCTTTCATCTACTTCTAAATAGAAGGCTACATCTAAATCTTCAAATCCTAAAGACACAAGGCCTACTTCATATAGTATTGTCCAACAACTCCATCACACAAATGCTAAAATCTCCATGTTTGAGTTGCTTCGGATATCTCCAGCTCATAGAGCTATTCTAGACAAAGCTCTGCTTGGATCTAATGTTCCTGATGACCTTGATTTAGACAGATTCCAGAATATGGTTGGTCATCTTATGTCTCCATAGTACATTTCCTTTTTAGAGGAAGATGATAATTCCTTGAGTCATCTGCATAACCAACCTTTGCATATTGAAGTCTTGATCCAAAACTGTCGTGTCAAACGTGTGTTGATAGATGGGGGCGCTAGCCTAAACATTTGTTCTTTTAGCTTGATTACACAATTGGGATTTTCAAAAATGGCCATTGATCCCAGGAAGAAGATAACTATCAAAGCATATGATGAGCAAGAAAGATCTTCTAAGGGAACTATTATCTTACCTATCAGAACAGGTCCTGTCATCAGAGATACTATATGTCAAGTTCTTGATCTACCTTTGGCTTACAATATCCTTCTAGGAAGACCATGGATACATGAAATGAAAGCCATACCCTCTACATTCCATCAGTGTTTGAAGTTTCCTTATGAAGGAGTAGAGGTGATGATTCCAGCTGATCTGTATACAACTTGCAATACCTTGAAAGAGAGTGCCGATAAACTTGTTCCTAATAATAGAGAATCTTCCACTAAGCAGCCAGGTGTTGCTTCAACATCCAAGATGGAAGACATTACTAAAGAGTTTAAAACCAAAGAAAATGGTATGGGAGAATATACTATAGAGCCAGTCTTATCTTTGACATCTCTTCCAATCTCTCCTAAGTCTTATGGGAAAACTCTAAAATAGTCCAAGCTAGAGTCTAAAGAACCTCTAGAAGCATATAAGGTAAAATTTGTTGCAGAAAAAGTATCTAAATAGGAGTTTGAAGAAGATGAAGCTATGCTCGCATGGCTATACAAAGATGAACCTAAATCTCAAGTTGTTCAAAAATGTGATGCTAAAATATTGAACATCCCTTCTAAGTCATATGGCCCAGGGGATAAATTGATTACAAAGATGGGATATAAAGGAAAAGGACCTCTAGGACTACAGGGTAAAGGTCTTCTATCACCTCTTGATCATCATGGCTGAGAAAACAAGAATACAATAGGTCTAGGATACATGAAGAAGCCTTTTTGTCTTAGCAAGAACTCCACGCATGTTCTAGAACAAATTGAGCCCTCAGTAGAAAATCAACTAAAGGGGGAAATAAATAAACAATTTGATGGTGATGATTCAGACACCACTGATGAGCTCATTACTTATGAGCATTTTCCTAAAGAAATAAAAGATCTCCTTGAAGCTGAAGATGATCCAATAAAGAGAATTAATGTAGTAGAAACACAAGAACCTACTATAGAGTGAGAGATAGTTGCAACACAAGAACCAGCTAATCTTGAAGGCAATCAAAAAGAGGAAGGTGGTAGTTATTCTAAGATGGATTCCCATGAGTATGAATTCAAATCAGAATCTGAGGGTAACCCTTATTGGGGTATTCATCTTGACTTTACTCATGTTCTTAGATTTCCTAGAGGTCTAGATGAAGAAACAGAAGATGAATCAAATGGCTATGAATGGGGAGTCATTCCAGAACCAAATGAGCTTATTATAGAAAAGCATGTTGATGTTATTCACCAATATGCACCTAAACCCAACGTAAGTCTAGAGGGAAATGATGAACTTATCAAGTCTGATCCACCGATGGCTGAAGTGGATTTCCACAATGACATTAAGCCTATTCACAAATTGAATGTCTTAAGTTGTAATATCACCTTTGAAGTCAAGTGTTAGGTTAGGACCAATGATGACATATCCATATCTATAAACACTCTTTCCCAATCTTTCACCACTTTGACTATCCAACGCCCTGATCTCCTTGACATCACATCCACCAACTTGAACCAAGGTATTTATACCTTTCCCAATGACTATGCCCTTTCTTGATACCTCAATGTAGTTGAGCCTATTAGGACTTCCATTAGTGAACTGAGTGTTAGCATGACGGAGTCAGACATCAAGTATCTTAGTCAGAAAAATAAGAATAAGAATAAAAAGAAAAGGAGTTCTGAGGGTGAAAACCACTTTGTGGCAGTCTCGAAACCTACAAAAGTAAAAATGAAATATGTATCCAAAGGTGAAAACCTCTATGAGGCACCTAAGGATGAGATATTTGATGTCCTTCCAAGTCATTTACAAGACAGATCTCCAGTTCTAATTGAGCCTAATCAATCTATCAATTTGGGAACAATAGAAGAACCCCAGTTGATCCATGTAGCACAATCTTTATCAAAAGAAGAAAAGCAAAAATTTACATCATTCTTAATAGAAAAGAAGATCAACTTTGCTTGGAAATAATCAAATATTCTAGGGTTGAATCCTGATCTTATAATGCACCATTTATCTAAAGCTCCAAATGTTAAACCTGTTAAGAAAAAATTGAGAAAGATGCATCCACATGTTGCACTCTTGGTAAAAGTTAAATTAGAGAAGCTCCTAAAAGTTGGATTTATCCGAGTTATTGATTATGTTGAATGCATCTCAAATACTGTACCTATTTCTAAACTAGACAAATCAATAAGAGCATGCACATATTTTAGAGATGTAAACACGACATGCCCTAAGGATGATTTTCCATTACCTAACATTGATATGATAGTGGACATGACTGCGGGCTTTGAAATGTATTCTTTAATGGATGGATTTTCTAGATATAATCAAATAAAATTTGCTCTAGAAGATCAAGAGAAAACTACTTTCACATGTGCGTGGGGTACCTTCTATTGGAATGTCATTCCATTTGGGCTTAAGAATGTTGGTGCTACATATCAGAGAGCTATGTCTTCTATTTTTCATCACATGATGCATAGGACTATGGAGGATTATGTTGATGATAATTTAGAAAAATCTATGATTAGAGCTGAACATCTAAATGACTTGAGCAAGATACTAGACAGAATGGAAAAATTTAGTCTCAGACTAAATCCTAAGAAGTGTGCTTTTGGTGTCACTTTTGGAAAGCTCTTAGGATACATAGTTTCAAAGAAAGGAATTGAAGTTGATCCAGCTAAAGTAAAGGTTATCATGGACATGCAACCTCCCAAGAAAATTAGTCAAATGAGGACATTGCAAGGGAGAGTTCAATCTATCAGACACTTCATATCTCAACTAGCAGACATATCACAACCTTTTACAAAGACATTACATAAAGGTGTGACCTTTGCATGGAGTGAGGAATGTGAAAAGAACTTTAATCATATCAAGAAATATCTATCAAATCCTCCTATCTTGATGCCTCCCATTCAAGGGAAGCCTTTGATCTTATATGTCTCTACTACAGATACATCACTGGGGGAATTGCTTGCACAACATAATGAGAACAAGCAGGAAAGAGCTATATACTATATCAGTAGAACATTGGTGGCATACAAAAAGAACTATTCAATGATTGAGAAAGCTTGTCTACCTATGATCTTTGCATCACAGAAATTGAGACATCATATGTTGGCTCATACTACACATTTAGTAGCTAAGATTGATCCACTAAAGTACCTACTAAGAAAAGCTGCCCTCACAGGTAGATTAGCCAAATGGGTCATGCTCTTAAGTGAATTTGACATTGAATATGTTGAAAGAAAAGCTATAAAAGGATAGGTTATTTCTGACCAATTAGCTGATGCACCTTTGTTTGATGACACACCAATGCAAATGGAATTTTCAAATTCCTCTATCATGAATCTTTCTTCTAGAGAATGGCAATTGTTCTTTGATGACTCCTATACACAGAATGGATCTAGAGTAGGCATATTGTTCATAACTCCTCAAGGATACTCAATCCCAAAAGCATTCAGATTAAAGTTCCCTTGTACAAACAATATTGCTGAATATGAAGCCCTTTTGAATGGTATGAAAATAGCAATTGAGTGGAGAGTAACAGAATTACACATTCATGGAGACTCACAACTTGTAATCCATCAAGTCAATGATGTGTACCAAACTAAGGATGAAAATATCATTCCATACAAGAGAATGGTAGATGATCTCAAGAAATATTTCATTTCTATCACATTTGAGCAAATACCTAGAACAGAGAATAAGGCTGTCGATGTAATGGCAATGCTATCTACTTTATTACAATAGTTTAAACATGAGCTACACTACGAGTTCCTGGTGGAAGCACTATCTTATCTTGCATATGACTCCCCTGATACCTGTATGATCTGCACTATTGTGGGTCATGATTCCTCCCACTATAAAAACCTATTCTCCTATCTCAAAGACCAAATCATTCCCGATACCTTTAACCACCATGAAAAGAGATACCTCATCCGTAATGCCTCCCAATATGTCATCATTGGTCACGATCTATACAAATGAGGTCTAGATGGTATGCTACTTAGATGTTTAGAATGGGAAGAGTCTCAACATGCATTAGAGGAAGTCCATGATGGTATTTGTGGTCACACTCGAATGGTTTAACACTAGCTTGAAAACTTATTAGGGATGGGTACTATTGGCCAGAAATGGAGAAAGAGTCTATCAAGTTTGCGAAGAACTATCAAAAGTGCCAAGTGCATGGAAACTTAATTCATGCTCCAGGGAGAGATCTAATTCCCTCCACTACTCAATGGTCTTTTTATCAATGGGCATTTGATCTTATAGGAACCATACATCCTCATTCTTCTAATGGACATACCCATCTAATCATAGCTATAGATTATTTTACAAAATGGGTAGAAGCAGTCCCTTTGACACAAGTAACTAGAAAACAAATATCTATGTTCATCTTGAACTACATCATATGTCAGTATGGTATTCCACATTCTATAGTCATAGATAATGGTGGACAATTCAAGAACAAAGACTTGGATGATTTATGTGCCAAATTCAAGATTACACAACATTGGTCATCTATCTACTATCCTTAAGGGAATGGACAAGCAGAGGCTTCTAACAAGAATCTATTGAAAATATTGCACCATATAGTTAATAAGATAGGAAGAGACTGATATCTCATGATCAATCTAGCTCTCTGGGCCTATAGAACAAGTATAAGAATTCCCACTGGGGCTACTCCTTTCACTTTAGTTTATGGGTCTGAAGTGGTACTGCCTATTGAGGTTGAAATCCCATCACTAAGAATTAGAATGCATGGTCTAGTAACTGATGATGACTACAGAGTGTCTAGGTTGCAAGAACTTGAACTACTAGATGAGTGCAAACAAGCATCGTATGATCATCTCAGAGTGTATCAGAAAAGAATGTCTAGAGGCTACAACAAGAAAGTTCGACACAAAGAATTTCAGGTTGGTGATCTAGTCTTAAGAGAGAATCCTAAAAATCAATCACATAAAGAGTGCAAGGGGAAGTTTGAACCCAACTGGCTAGGTCCCTTTGTAATCACTGCTACTTTTGGCTCTGGTACCTATCAACTCTCAATGACTGAAGGAGAATAGCTCTGAGAACCAATCAACATTCTCCATTTGAAGAAATTCTATGCCTAAGGCATTCAGTCTATGGTAAAATGTCCTAAAAAAATCTTTAAAATTTGAAAAAGTCCTGAAAAAATGAACATCTTGGTGAAAACCTAGCAATGTTTGCCTTGATGATTCACAAAAAAAAAGTAAAAAATACCAAAAATATCAAAAAAATAAAAAAATGGTAAAGTACAAAAAAATTAGAAAAATGAAAAATACAAAAAAATGAGAAAAAGTAAAGTGCCTTGGTGAAAACTTGGAAACAGGCACCTTGGTAGCAAAAATAGAATCTCTGCCAAGATGGTGAAAACCCAGAAAATGGGCACCACTTGTTTCAAAATGCTCCATCTATCAGCACAATCTTGGTCTTTCCCAACTTTCAGTCTTGCTTTAGTTTGTACACATCTCTCGGTTTGTTTATGCTTTCCTATTTTCAATAAGTCAGTCTGTACACCAATCGGTTCAAGCGTCTGTATCCTATCAATGCTTAACACTTGGGGGAAATCAATGTCATATCCTATGGCCTCCAGTACATCTTAGATGATTCATATCCAATCAGAGTCCTTTGAAGCTTCACCTGAGTTAATTAGTCAATCTTGTCTCCAAAAAGGATTTTGCATCTACAACAACGCAATCAAACATCAAACTGAAAACAATCTATGCTTTTTACTTTCTTTTATCTCCTTGTATGCTTACTGATTCGCATTGAGATTTTTGTATATTGTGTCCTTTGATCTCTTCAATGATTTCCTTTATAGGATTTAGAGAGTGATGACTGGGGGCATAATCTTTTCTTTGTTTTCTACTTGTATGTGAAAATCTAACAACTTTGGAAATTTTGGATTGAAATGGTGTCTATCTATAAGAGCCTCTATCTCGAATTGGATGGCCATGTGTACCTCGACCATTGATACCCAAAAAATTCAAGGAAGTTTGATCTAACTATTGTCTTTTTGAGTGAGTTCTTTCTCCTACTATGAAACGTGATCTTACCTAAGGATGTGAATGATAAAGGGTCACTATGGGTAATTCACGTTGGATGTAGAATGGTCTCTTGATTGCTTGATGTGTTTGTTACGCAAGGCGTATTCTGGTCATCATGACATTTATGTTTTGATGCTTATACAAATTGCTATATAAAAATGGACATGATATTCAAGTCATCCTAGCATTTGTACCTTGGTGCTTATATCTAATCCGACATTCTGAAAATAAAATCAATATTCATATGTCCATGGTTGTCTCACTAGTGGGTGTTGTATTGATTCTTGTGCATACAAATCGATATTCATATGTCTATAGTTTCATAACTAGTGGGCATTGTATTGATTTATCCGGTTACCTAAAAAAAACTCAATGATGACAAATGATCAACACATGATCAGTGACTAGGTCCTAGGTCCTAGATTTGCATTTCATTCTGCTTTTCATTTTGCACTTTGCATGATCTCACAAATTGCTTGAACACTTAAATGATTCTTCAAAAAAAAAAATGCTAAACATGACTACAAGAGCTGAATCTTACACGAAGGTCCATCCAACGAAATAGCAAGTAGAATCCTTTTTCGGGATCAAAATCAAAATCTGAGATCATTCATATTATTAACTACTTTCATAATCAACCTTCAATCATCACAAAAATCCATTATTCAACTTAACTAATTACCTTACATCAAACTATCAAAATTTCAACTTGGTCAACTATGGTCAACTCATGGTTTAACCTAGTCAAACTTGGTCTCCAGGACCTCTAAATGATGCAGAACGTGTTCTCGAACGTGTATAACCACTTCTCAAATCAATTAACATGCTTCTACACTATACAACGCTGACTTTTCTTGTCAAATTTCAATTTTAATCCCGAAGGGGCATGGTATTGCACATCATTCAAGTTTGTAAATCTAAATTTGTAATCAATCTTTCCTCAGTGATCAAGACAACAACCACATCTAGTTGTTGATTCATCTAAAGTCCTCGTCGCTTGGGGAAAATCTATCATCGCTTGGGGCATATCAGATTCATCAAGATCCATATGAATATGGTATCCTAAATCTATCTTGTAAATTGTATCTGCTTTTGTAACTATCGGTTCATTAGCGTTATTTCCTTGGTTCTTCATAACTGATGGGTTCGAGATGTGATACCAATATGATTCATACAAGGACATTGAGGTATGGAATCGATCACTCACTTCTTCACAATCATAAGGTTCAGAATCAGGTGTTTTAGCACTTTTTCATAATCACCAGTTCATTGTTGATATAGCTAGCATCATCTTGATTCCTGGTCATTCTGGGCCTGGGTCGGTATCTCTTTTTCCAATCTTTCAACCGGTTTCTATCTCAAAATCGGTTAATCTTTCAAATCAGTTTCAAACATCTATATCATACATAGACTATTCTTTGAACCACTACGCTTTGCACAATGATTCAAAGAGGGGAAAAATGTAAGACCTCAAAAATGGGCTATAAGTTCATTAACCTCCTACATCTACAATTCGAACGAAATCGATACAAAAGTCCTAACCTAAGGCACATCTGCACATTATCGAATCCTAATTGATTTTATCCTAAATTCTGCATCGGGGAATATTTCTAGTAATATTCCTATTTATCCTAATTATCTTTAATTTAATTATTATTTGGTGATAAATCCTATTTATCGTAAAGTTTGATTAATTGAATATTCTAAATATTTAATTAATTAGATTTAATACTGCCACTTAATTATTTAATTGGATTTAATTAAATTATTTCTAAATTGTATTATTTTATTTTGACAATAAATCTAAAATCTCATGACTAATTAATTAAATTCTTATTTAATTAATTAAAGTCAATTGTCAATTTTTAATAATATAGTTTTTGAATAAAGTTTGATTTAATAATTGATTAACCCATAAATCAATTGTTTTATTTCAAAAATCAGTTAAGTTGAGGATAAATCACTTTATTTTTAAATTAATTTATAATTAAATCATGCACAATCAAAAAAGTAGGCAACTAGAAATTAACAATCAATTTTAAAATTGAAACTCAACATCTGATGATGAGTTGAAATTTTATCTAAAACACTATTTTGAGTTAAACACTACTTTTGCATGATTTTTGTGAGCTAATTATCTTTGATTTCTCGATAACTCAAAAATCAACCTGAGTTCATCAAGAGTGATTTATGGTTTTTCTCATGCACCTCCAAAGTCCTGGATTTCTATAAAAACAAGGCTTAGCTCTTCATAATGGGATCCACAAAATTGCATCCTCACGCTGGCGAATTGGTTATCGAAGAATCTACCTTTGCGAATCAGAGCTGTTGTGAGATCTTCATTGTTTTTGAGCATTCATATCATTTAGCATATCAATTCTTAGATTAATTGCATATCATATCAGTTTTTCATATAGAATAGATTCATATAAGTTTCTTTCATCTTATTCCACACAAAACACAAAAATATAGGTTAAATTTGCATTCATATAGTTTTTATTCTTTGCATTCAAATCTTTCATTTAGGTGTTGCATTGTCACTGGTCTCAGTCTGATATGAGAGTATCATACTCACACCTACTAGAAGGCAGTAAATCACTTGGTTAGCATAGTTTCAATTACTTGCAGATTTTGATTTTTGCTAACTTCTAATGTTTTATTGAAGTGTTGTGTCTATAGCTAGGTACAAAATTCACACACACAAGATAAACATTGAAGTATTGAACCACAAAACACATGAGCACATAACACCATAATTTTTTGTGTGGAAAATATGTTAAGAAAAAACCACAGTGGGGATCAAACCCACAAGATAATGTACTAGCACAATAACCATGTTAAAGGTACAATAGGGAATGCACATGCATTCAAGCTCATTGCCTAGAGCTCACTACTTAAATACAACAGATTACAACAAGGGATACAACCCCAAAATGGACTACAATCCACTAAATAATGAATTGAATGACAACATATCTAATATTCCAACATAGCTCTAATTAAATTCAATGAATCTCTTATTACATTCCACACATACTCTTCAGATACACACACATACATCCACACTCTCTCTCCCATCACAATTATAATTGATTACATCTTTATATACATTTCCATCACCTTAGAAACTTGAACAAGGTTGGAATAAACCTCAACTCCTCAATCACAAAGTATTTAATCAATTAAAATATAAAAAAATGATGTGACCCAAGACATGTTGGCAAAGACATGGCTAGAACTCAAATCTCCATCCACAAACACACTATGATCCATAATTATTGCCACAAATCTTCACAATATGCTAACTCATCAAGTCAGCCAATAATATTGAACACACCTTGGGAAAATCACTTAATATGATCACACAACCAAATGAGATCCAACAACATGAATAGGACATGATCTAGAAACATCAACAAGAAAAAAGAAATACCATATCAACAACATAAACATCTATGCCTCATAATTCATAACTATCTCTACACCACTCATCAGGAACACCAAAAAACAACCTCTGTCACTCTAAAAAAATAGCTTGCTAGAATCTAAATCATAAACCATTCAAGATGAGGACACACATCCATGTCCTAAACTCATCACCAAGTTAACAACTAAAAATATTACATAATCGATCCTTACCGATCCAATAGTTTCAACACTATCACTTCTTGAACAATAAAAAAATAGTCCTTGGATAGATCACCTATAAATAAATCAAATCATAATGCAAACCTCTAAAATTTGAACAAGATAAAGTACAAGCATCCCAAAACATATCTATAAGTGTGCAACATTTGATACTCAATACAGTATCCAAACCGATCCAAACACTTTATTGAACAAAATGGAACACTGTCAAAATAAGAGAATATGTTGACATTAATGATAAAACATCAATGTCAACACATATATGCAATATATCCCTTAAATATCCAACAGTCCATGCAGTTCGACAAGGAGCATGACATGATATCAGAGTAATCAACTATTCCAAAACTATTCATGATAAATTCTTCACCTAGTATCAACTTTAATGACTATTCAACTTTTGGACAATCAATACATGAAACATGTCCCATTGTAATGGAATCAATTGGTCCAATTATAGGACAGTCTCATTATGGATTTGGAATGTACATACATTGATTTGTCCCTGACTTGTACATTCTTCTATAATGTAGAATTCAAAACACAGTAAATGAAAATGACAAGGATCTTACAATCTAAATACCTGATCACTGACTTATAGGATATTTTTTAATTTTATTTGAACTCATAAAATATGAAATGCCTTATGTATCTCTTTTAATGAAAGAATAAATAATATATCTTATAACAATAAACAGTTTTTATTGAAACAATGCAAAGAAAAGGTAGTGAGCATAAGACCACCAAAAAATACAGGGTACAATTAGGCAAAACAACAGTAGCCTTCACAAATACCCATGGCTATCCAGCAAACTAAAGTGTAAAATATATAAGGAAAGTTTGAAATAATTTTGAAAAAAAAGTGCCCCCTTGGTAAGATATGAGTTTTAGTTAAAGTGATATTGTGAACATAAATTATAGAAAATAATATCTTTTCAAAATTGAAAATTTTGATAGAACATTCAATAAAGTTAAATTTGATGACATATAGCAATAAATATATAATTTTAAAAATAATTTATTAAATAGAGTGAAATATATAGCTTATAGGAAAATAAAATAAAATTTTATATCATTGTTCAAGTTCCCTACAAATAGTACACCAATTATAGGACAGTCCCATTGTGGCTTTGGAACGTAAACACATTGACTTGTCCTTGACTTGTACATTCTCCTATACTATATAAATCAATACATGGTAAATGAATTCAACAAGTATCTTATGATCTAAATAGTTGATCACTAACTTTATCAAGCTCAGTAATTATGTTTAATCTATATATTTGTAAATATCATTATGTGTAGTTGTTAGAGAAATATTTATTTAGTTTCAAAACTTAGTGTTAGGCAATAATAGGAATTGTTGTAAAGGAAAGAGACTATATAAGTGGATTTCTTGTTCTTATCGTATTATTAATTTTAAATGATATGTAATTCAATGAATCAAAGAAGCATAATTGAGAAAAAATATCATGGATCTGATTCAAAAACCTTACCTTCTTGTTTCTTCTAGAAATATTTGTTGAGGTAGGTTGTTTCTTGATCTTCTCAATTCACCTCCTGCAACTGCATTTAATTTGGCATAATTCAGAAAAGTGAGTCATTTGCAAGAGAATATTAAAACATTTTCAAAGGAAATTGGCATACAAATGATGCAATCAACATTCTACATATGGATTTGAATGATGAGGATATTTCTAAGTACATTTTTATAAATTGAAGCCTAAGTAGAAAAAAGTAATTTTCTTAAGGTTTATGATGCCTCATGTTATTTTGTGAACACAAACATAACAACTACAAATGGCTAATATCACAAGTAATAAATAAATATATAACAAAGTCTCATTGCTATGAGATTATAAAATATGTTTATGAAGGAAACATGGAAAAGAACAAGATATAGAGAACTTGTGTAGCACAACTTTCATAAACAAATGAATTGTCCTTACAATTGTGTTGAAAACATATTGTAATTAAATTTAAGAGACTGTATAAGTCTAAACACATCATGATAATGGATAATAAAATATGACCCCAATTAATGATATAAAAGAAATCTTAATATTAAGTTAGAGGTTTTCCTTCTTGCAAATTATAAATTTAAAATTTTGAAAAATGTGATATCATAAACCTAAATTCAAGAATAAATTTCAAACATATGAAATTTATATATAAATGAAGCATATTTACTTTCAAAAATAGAGGGGATTTGGATCAATGAGACGAGCTCCCATAGAACACTGAAACAAAGTAATTAAAAAAAAAGTGTATAAAACTGTATAATATTGCAACGATTTGAAACCTGATGTAGAAAGGGAAAGAAACTTAATTTTATAGAAATTCAAAGTGGAGAAGTTTACAAACAATGATCAATTTAGATAAGGATAAACTACACGTATAGATAATGAAAATATTGATTCATATTTTCATAGAATAATAAAATTAGAAAATTGAACATACAATAAAATTCCAAACAGAAATAACAAAACAATTATAAAGAAACCCAGTTAGCTTTCCACATAAAATAACACTTTGGGGATCAAAAACAAAATGCCTGAAATAGAACTTTTAAAAGCATTTTTCAGTAATTCCAGCAGTCTCAAAGTGAAATTTGACACCAATAATTAGAAGCAACCGAGACATCAAATCCCAAACAATAATAAATATTTTAAATCATAAAAACATTGGATGAAAACATCCACAAAAATGCTTAAAAAAATAAATCATAACAATGGAACTCAAAGCATATTAGTGGTGATTCAATAGTGGTAAGGAAGAGGGGCAAATTTACTAAAAACAATATTAAACTATTCTTTTCTAAAATTGGAATCATATAGTTAAGGCACCTATGATTATGCCATTTCTTGTGCCATCATGATGAGAGCTTGTGGATAGGTGATAGATATTGATCAAGGCATAGACAAGAGAAAAAAATTGGGAAATGATATAGTTTTGGTACACTTAATGCATAATGTAATAGCATATAAAAAGAATGTGAAATGTTTGACATAATGTCAATGGAAAAATGTAGTCTCATGGAATGCAGTGAATGGAACACCACAAACAAATTATATTTGTTGAAAAAACTTTTGAAACTATCAAACAATTAGTGGGTGTAGAGGCATAACCTATAACCTATAACCTATGTCAGTGTTCTCCATGCATGTGCAAAAATGAAAGGGTGGTGAAGGATTACAACCTTTCAAGCAAACCCAAGTGACAAGAATAAACCTATATGACCACAAAAAAAAATTGTACTCTCTCTATTGGAATTTGACATGTGATTTGTGATTAAACATAGAGGGGAAATAGTGTGTTACAGAACAACAAAAATGCCCGTAGTGACCATCTTGACAAAATAAAAAACAAAGGAAGTTCTTGTGACCAAGACCACCAATGCCACCAAACACCTATCACCAAAACTCATAGTATTTGTCAAACCATGGCCATTAGAAGAGCCACTTATCCAATAAAACAACATAACCATTAAAAAACATCTAATAAGAACACAATCCAACAGAACCCTCTCAGACCATAAAAAATCTTCACCACAACAACAAAGTCATACCACTCAAATGTCCCGAGTGAATGTCTCCATGAGGATGATATAAAAGAATACCATAATAAATCTAAAGACATAATTGAAAAATGTACCATTTAAATGGAAACATGTAGGTAAAAAGAAGAAATAAATTAAAATTCCCACCTTACAATAATTGTCATTGTTTGTCTGTGCACAAATGAATGGGATAAAATCCATGTGGAGAATTTGTTTGCAAAAACATGCTGCCAACAAACCATTTTAGTGACCAATAGGGACAATCAGACTAAGACAAAGTAAAACTTGATTGCAATGATAGAGTTGAAGAAATGTGAACAAAAAAGCAATCATATGAGAATATATAGGAAAGAGAACAAGGGAATGAAAACATACCTTGTAAATTGGTGTACTTTCTCTGGAGAAATAATTTGCCAATACTGATAGATGTCTTAAATGTTCTAGAAAATGGAATGTTATTAAATTAAAATTCCTAACTCTTTAGGTGGATTCATTGAACAAAGATTTTTCCTCACCAAGGCATTAAAGATGAATAGTGAGCAATGACTTGGGAAGAGAGGAAAATAACACATAATCTACTGACATTACTAGCACTAATGGAACCAAAAGAAATAAAATAGAAATTATTTTTTTAGATATATTCATTTCCATCAACCATCTTTAAATGAAATTGTTTGGAAGACTCTGATGCATGTAAATATTGAAGGAAAATTGTAAATAGATGTACAAATTGTACAAATATACAATGAACCCAACTTTCAATGTTGGACTCAAAGAGAAAAAGAGATAAGCATGCATTCAATTAGGAAAAGACTTGTGAAAAAAATGTCAAAAAAAACATTTAGTAGAAGAGGATAAATCATAATGACAATAAAGAAATAAAACTTTATGTCATGTCACAAACTATTGTTGTAGGGAAATTGTTATTTTTTTTTTTATGAATACAACCTTCACTATTAGTTGAAATATTAAATTACATATTCACAAAAAAGGGGCCATGAGATACAAGATCACCTTGCAAGAGTTCACTCAGTCGTTGGCCAAAAGGTAAAATAACTATTCATAAAAAAAACCCACCTCAAGCAGCCAAAGTAGTACCAGTTGAGGGAGATGGGTCAAATTTATAATTATCACCACAACCATCCTTGGGGTCTATATGTGGATCAGAAAGTGACCACCCTTTATCAAAAACATATTTTTCTTTCTCTTTCTCCTCCTCGGCCTTCGGAAGCAAAATAGCCAAACTCGGGCGAGGAAACCACTTAGAAGAAGTGGCATTAGGCCAAGAAGAAACACTACCCAAAGTGGGCCATCCAACAAAGGTAGAAAGAGAAGGAGGTGACCAATTGGTGTCATGTCATGGTGGAGAAGCAGAGTGGCGGCGGTGACCATCAAACCCACCACTCAGAGAGGCTCGGAGAGTGTTGGGGATCCTAGGAATAAGGAGTCTAGAATTGGTGGGTGGATGAGCTACGACCACGATGATGGCCACGCGATAGAGTACGGTTAGCCGAGGCAAAATCTGGTGGTATCCTGGCCACCGTACATGGGGCATTGGCCTAGTGGTTCAAAATATCCTAGAAGTGGGCCACCTTAAGAGAAATTTTTTTTGCCTACACTTGTATCTACATCATCACATTATTACGTATGAATGCTTTAGTGTACAAAGCAACATGAATATCAAGAAAGTTGTGAGTGAAGAGAACATTATTCCTATCTTTCCAAAGAGTAAATAAAATATTCATCCTAAAAGCATGCCAAATATGGGTGTATTTGAAATATGGGTGTATTTGAAGGGGATTTGAGGTGAATCCCCCAACAAATTCATATGCCAAGAAAAGGACTCAGGCCTGAACGGTTTGAGAAAATCATGAATCCAGCTCCAATACTGTTGAGCTCTTCTACAAAACCAAAAGATATAAAGAAAAGTCTTTGGATTCCCACAAAAGGGACACCTAGGATCAAAAACTCCCAAATGCTTGAGCCGGGAACCTAGGGGAAAACCCTAGAAAAGAACATACTAAGAAAAGTGTGCAATCTTGGGCTTGGTAATGACCGTTTAGATAGTATTAAATCTTAAGCTCTAGGATTTTTGGGTGGACTATAGGTGCCACCGCTAGTTGAGGGTGTTGACGATAGGAAAATATGGCACCAACTAGTGGTATCCCATATTAGGATTTTAGTTGATAAGAGGAGTGTAAGGATACCATTTCCAATCCTTCCACCACAACTTAATAGGTTAAATACCCAACCTGTGAAGCAGGTGAGGAGGCAAGGCAGAAACTAGCAAGTCAAAAGTATGCCAATCTGGGTGAGACAGATGAAACTAGAGTTGCATATCTTCCCACATTCTAAGGCTCATAGCAGATCTTAAAAATAGATCTTTGGGTGTTCTAATGTCATGCTTATGAAAATGCAATGCACTAACACCAAGGATTTTAGCAAGAGGAACCCTGTCAATAGAAAAAAGGGGAGACCACCACAACTTATTGTGGTTCATAGAGAGCCCATCACGAAACCCATCTCCAGCCCACCAAAGCCAAGGCTTAATGGATTCCTAGGATTTCCAAATGTTTTTTACCACAAAAGAAACTTGGATATGCATGGGTTCAGATGTGATGAGAAGGGTTTGAAATCAATCCCCTTCTAAGAAGGCCTATTAACAAGAAAACTAGAGGAGATGTAATATTAGAAAAGAACTTTCCAAGCTTTATTTTTAGTTAATGCACGAATAACCCATTTGGCACATAGGACAATTCCCTGCTTCTGGGTAGAGAGTGTTAGCAAGTGGTGTTATGGAGCACTAGGAATCACTTAAGGGTTGTCATTCATGGAAACACTTATGCTAGAGTGATCGCATGATAAGAGGTTTAGTACTGGAGTCACAGTCATGAAAATGACTAAGCCAGAATTAGGGTAACAGGGTACAATGTTACAGTTTTGGTTAGCAATGGAAATGTATGAGGTATTATGGCCCACGAAGTTAGTAGAAGGTATTTTGGGATATGTATATTCCTTAATTAAGAGCACGTGAGTTTTGGTGATCAGATCAATGAGATTCAATCATCTGAAGGTATACAAAAATAAAGATTCAGTATAACAGGGCATATGAGCAGATGTGAAGATTAAGACAAGGTTAGCAGTTATGGTAATGTGCTAAGTCAGGTGAATGGAGTATATTGCCGACACTTGGGTAATATATGATCATTGACTTCATACTTACCCTTTACATAATTAATTATTATGTTTTGTATGATATTTGTGAAGCTGATTGGATGGTAGTTTTTGTATAAGTATAGAGTTCTTTTATGAAAGTGATATGTATTGTGATTATGATGATGAAGCAAGGTTGTGAATCTGAGAGAAGAGATCAGATGCGAGATCAGTAAGAGACAAAGCTATAACTAGAACTATCTAAGCAAGATAGGTGCTTGTATTGTTCACATTTTGGAGAACTCTTTGTAATAGTTTTTTTATTGTAAGAGTTGTTTTCTCACCACCTTTAACTTGGTGCTTTGTATACCCCTAACAGGGTTTTGTAATCCTTTAACAAGGAAATGTAATATGTAATCATTAGCTCCTAATAGGACTAGATCTCCTAATAGGGATACAATATTTTAGTGTATAGTTGTGGGTACCATCCTCACTGGGGTTTTCCCTTGGCCAGGGTTTCCTTGAGAACAAATCATGGTGTCATGAGTTATGTGTTATGTTTTATTGTTGTTTTCATTTTAGTAGTTTTATGGTTTATTTATAATTGGTTAAAGTTTAAATCAAAATTCAGTAATACTGATTCACCCCCCCTCTCAGTATTACCTAATCCTAACAATTGGTATCATAGCTATTGGCCATTGGAGAGAAATCCTAACAACTTAAGGGAGATCAGAATGGATTCAAAACTTTTGCAAGAGAATTTTGAAGAAGCACTTGAAGATCTGGACAAAGAAAAGGTTGAGAATGGTATATTGAAATACAAATTGAGAAGAGTAGAAGGTTTCATGAGGAAACTAAAGGAACAATTGGAAGCTTCAAAAAATCAGAAACAAGATCTTATGGACAAGATCCAAGAAGATTTAGACAATAATACATCAGATCAAGTGAAGAGGCTGGAGCAAGAAAAAGAGGAGATCAATCTTTTGATGATAAAAGAGATTCAACATGAAAAGGATGCTAGGAACAAAGTGTAAGAATCACTGAAAGTAGCAAATGAGCAGATAGTACTAATGAAGACTGAACTTGACCACTAGAAAGATAAACATCTGGAATTGGAGGAGTACAATCAAATCATTAAAGGTGAACTCACTCAAACCAAATTACACATTGAGAAGTTGCACATGAGTAGTGACAAAATTGATGAGAAAAGAGCAAGATAGAAACCTAAAGGAGACATGAATGGAGTTGGATTCAATGAAGCAGAAAGTTCTAAAACTAATGAAGAAGAAAGTGGAGCAAAGAATGAGGAAAGACCTACACATGAAGAAAGACCTACTCATGAAGAACCGAAAGAACAGTTCAACCTTTCAGAGGTTGATGCTTTGGATGCAAAAAAGTTGGACAAATGAAAAGAGATTGCAGAAGTAAAGGTACCTCTAAACCCTTTACCAGCTACTATTTTAATTGTTATGAGTATGGATACAAGAAATAAGATTGCACAAAACCAAATCAGTCTAGGTACAAGAAATATTATGTCAAAGAAGAATCAGCAACCAAGATCACATGTCAAAAATGCAAAAACTTTGGACACACTGCAAGTATTGTAAACTACAAGTAAATCAGGATACAAGGAGACCTCCTACATGTTACAAATGCAATAGCCTTAGACACAATGCAAAGTTTTGTAGATACTGTGTACTAGAATTTGTACCTTCATAGGGTTAGTATTGCAAATAATTGAATAAAATAACTAAATTACCATAAAGGAAGAGCTATTTTAACAAATAAAGAGCAATTAAGTGCTATATGGATCTCTAGCTAGGGATGTTAATGATGAAGCTCTCAGCAAGCCTCCATTAATGAAAATCCTAGAATGAGAATGAGTGATAAGCTAAGCTAAATAGTTCAATTCCAAATTGAAAAGCTAATTAACTTCTATATTTTCCTTTCTAGCTCTAATTTGCAAGAGGTTTGATGCTATTCTCATATTTGTGGATGATTTATGAGTGAATTATGCCTTGCTTTTATAGGATTTGGCAAGAGTAGGGGGTGTAGTTGAGTTGATCATGATTGAGTTGGGGTTAAGTCCTTGGTTCCACCCTTTGGAGACAATTTAAATGGATTGTCCTCAAAGCTTGGGACTAGAAGACAAGATGGGTGGACAAGATGCTCTCACCTTATGAGTGATTGAGATTCATTTTAGGCTTGATCCATGTAAGCTATATCCTTGAATCCTATTGGTTGAGGCTTTTTCCTTCCATGTGGTGTTGAGAGAAAATAGGAATTAATCAATTGATTTTATTTAATTTGTTTAGCCATGTGTACCCCTTGAATGGGTTGATTTGATTTAAATTGAACTATGTAATTAATTAGATTAATTACACAATTTATTGATTTATCATGATTTATTCAATTTAAATTGAT
This sequence comes from Chamaecyparis obtusa, assembly GCA_027943335.1. Classification (NCBI taxonomy): domain Eukaryota; kingdom Viridiplantae; phylum Streptophyta; class Pinopsida; order Cupressales; family Cupressaceae; genus Chamaecyparis; species Chamaecyparis obtusa. Next base: position 428,800 of record BSBK01006340.1, on the reverse strand, counting down.
TTTATAGCTTTTGATTTTCAATTAATTTTGGATTAATGTTTGATTTGAATTTTGATTAGCTAAATGCTTGTTTTGATTCAATTGCCTTGATTTTTCCTTAGTTTCGCATTGATTACTCACATGAATGATCATGTCCACTTTTCAGTGATTACAAATGTCCCTCTCTGAGTTGACATGTGAAGTGTGTCGATTCAAAGAATGTTATGATCCAACTGATATAAGATCCTGATTCCTTTGATGGTTGATTTCATTGTTCGATATGAGATGCAGATTCTGATGATAAGATTGATGCAGTTTTGATTGATTTTGATTGATTTGATGTCTTGATGGTTGATATGATGATAGATCACTGATATGGTACCTGATTTGATCTGATTCAATGTTTGATGCCCCTTTCAATTTATTAGTGAAAAATTTCTTGATAAAAGATTACACTCTGATTTGATGGTCATGCCCCTAATTTGATGATGTTGTTGTTGTTCCTGACCATCCGAGTGTATGCCCCCTTGGAAATGAAATGAAATTTGATCGTTGTCTAAAAAATTTGGATGATTTAGGTCAATTCGCTTTGATTAGGTCAATTTATAATGAATTTCAATTTCATTTCTAATATTGTTTTTGCGTTTGTGTGATGACAAATGCCCTTGATTTGGTAGTTTTAGTGAAAAATTTGGGTTCATGGGCATTTTCTGGTCAAAGATGCCCTTTTTAGGTCAAAAAGGTCTATATAAAGGGGTAAAAAGTCATTTTCACTATTCACTTTCCACTTTTCACTCTTACTTCTCTGAGCTTTCTGCCATGGTGATTCTGATTCGTGAGCATAGGTTCGAGCGCGGGTGATGGTTTTAGGGGCCACTGACCTACGGACCTTTGATAAGTGCCTGAACCTCTTAGTTTTCAAACTCATGCTTTTAATTTCATAAACATCAAATTTTTGATAGAAAAACCCTCTTTTTTTCTTTTTACTTTTGAAATAGCGCGTTTAAGAACTTTTTTAGCGTGTTTACTCATTTTTTAGCACTTTCACGCATTAAAATAGTGCGTCCGTATTGCTGAATAGTGTGTTTACATGTAAGATCTAGGGTTTATTGTGCTTTTGATTTTGATTTTAGCGCGTTTGAATTTTGTTGTGCTTTTGACCTTTTAATTGGTGCATTCAAATTTTATAATAGCGCTTTTGATTTATTTTAGCGTGTATGTTTCAAACAACGCGTTTGATTAATTGGATGTCACTTTTAATCTTTTAAATAGTGCTTTTTCATTTTAGCACATCTAAGCAATTAAACAACGCTTTTACTTGGTAGGAAAAATTTTAAATGCCTTAGTCAGTTTTCCAAATTGCTTAGTATCGTCGATCAGTTGATTGGCGTAGGTAATAAACCTGATTTGGTAGCAAGTTATAGGATGTTAGTTTTAGTCAATTGTGATTTGAATGTTTGATTTTCAATCTTGATTTAGATGATGGATGATGATGAATTTTCCATCCTCTCTGAATAGAATCAGGAAAATTGATTATGGTCTGATATTTTGTAAATGTTTGATTGATTTAGGATAATTCAAAAGATAACTAATTTTGAAACTGATGTGGTTCAATTTTATTTTTGCAGATACTGCTTAAGTCATTGGGTATTCATGGTCTGTACCCGTTGCCTTTTAGTATGATCGATGATCTAAGCGGTGCAGATCGGAGATAGATTAGCCAATGTGGATTGTCTTTCCTTTTGGTTCTACCTCGATTCTGAGTGAATCAGGGATTGATTACTACTATGGCGGAGAGGTGGCACTCAGACTATAATATGGTCCATTTGCCTATGGGTGAGATGACCATCACCCCTAAGGATGTATATCACATCCTTCACCTTCCCACTAGAGGGGAGCTGGTATTTTATGACTAGGTATATGATGGTGCGGCATGTCGATGGGTCTTTTAGGATTCTACCATTGGTGATGATCACATTCAGTGGTCTCAGTTCCATTCCTTTGGGTGCATTGATCGAAGGGTTCCTCGTACCAGATAGATGAGGTCATGGATTCATGGTCGGATGGGGTCCTATTCTGGAGGACTTGATGGCACATCCTAGACAGTTTGATTGGGGATCATGCATTTTAGTGCAGCTCTATCATAAGTTGCATACTGTTGTATATAGGTGCTCTTCTTATCTCTCTGCAGGAGCTATATTACTTCAGCTTTGGACATGGGAGCATCTCCTTGTGACACAATCGATTGCAGTGTGACACCAAGATCTGGGTTGGCCATTTGCCTGGATGTATGAGGGGATGGTAGTGCAAACTCATATGGGGAAGTTAGATTACTGGCATCATGTTATCGATGATATGGATCAGGTTGTTTGGCGGCCTTATCTGGGTTGTGAGTCATGGCCAGAGGATGATTATGAGCTTCCTTATATGTTCTATCCTCGTTGGATGATTGGTCATACCCCTTACATTATAGAGAGATTTTGCTTTTGGAGGGTACTGCAATAGTATGGACGGGCATAGGGTATGCCCCATGGCATTGCTATGTATGCTCGGGTTCAGGCCAAGAGATCACTGTGGGGCCCTATTGTGGATTTTAGGACAACTCATCAGGAGATACGACACCTTGGTTATTTGCCCTGGGATATGAGGGAGGATGTCATTGATGCAGGGATGACTGAGGATTATGTAGATTGGTTTGCTCGGAACCCGTTTCTGAGGTTCACAGATCCAGTTGAGAGAGTACTTGGTATTGATGAGGAGTCTAATGGTGATGATGGTGATGATGGTAGGGGTGGGGGTAGGATTCAAGGATGGCAAGGACAACTGGGTCATCGAGTAGCCGAAGCAGGTAGAGTCATGATGCTAGTTATTATTGCTACTTCCATTCCTCCTATGAGTGGTGGTCAGGGGAGGGGTCATGGTGTTGACAGAGCTTTATACCAGGTTTCCAGGGATCTAGTAGGTAGACAGGGTCACCATAGGGCTAGGTGTTAGAGACAGTTGGATGCCCAGGCCACATAGGCATTGTTAGATCAAACATAGGGTCCTCCTCAGCAGGGTATTCCGCCGATTGTTCCATAGGTTCCTCCAGCACAAGAACCTGCTTATGTTTCTATTTTTGTTTCTACTTTGATACCATCTTCTTCATCACGTACATCTTATTCATCATTTGTTCCATCTTTATTTGTTGCTTCTTCTTCCATGCCATCTTCATCCATGCCTCCACCACAGACTCCTACACATGTCCCTAGTTTAGAGGCTTCGACAGTTACACCAGAGGTTCAAGCTTTACAATCAGATGTTTTTGAGATTAGATAGGAGGTTAGGTAGCTTAGTACTATGATGTAGGCCTTTATGTCAGTGATGAGTCAGCATGGGTTATAGTCGAGCTTGAGTCATCCTCTTGATAGTGCTCCTGGTCCTAATGGTGATGGTGCTGGTAGTTCAACCAATTTATCTATGATTTGAGATGATTCATGTTATTCTTTCATTGATGTATATGATCTCATTTTTTATTTTGAGACATTGGACTCTATTGCATCTTTTGATTTAGTCGATGTTGTTTATGTTGATACTCTGATACTTTGATAGAATTTGATTATCTTGATGTTGCATTATATGATCATACCATGGACTCTGATACTCATTTGATTTTATGATGATGATACCATAGACTTTGATACTCATTTTTTATAGATTTACTATATATGATGTCATGATGTGTTGGATCTCCTTTTCCATTGTTTTGGTATGATATGTAGATCTATATGGTTCTATCTTCTATATGCTTTGTTTTATGCTTTTCAGAATGCAAATTTTGATATGGATGCACATGTTCTATTGATGCTTAAATGGTTGTCTTATGTATGACATAGAATAGATGAATGGATGCAATATGAACTTAATGATATGATTTAATGATCAATGATATTATGGATGCAATTGATATATAGATGTGTTAGATGGATAATGGAATGGTTAATGCAATGTAATAATTTAATAGATAATGGATGTATTTATTTTGGTATATGGATGCAATGGATTTTATGGTATGCAAATGTGATGGACCTATATGATGTAATGTATAATGATAATGGGTACTTAATGATTAATGATTCTAAATGTTATATGTGATATAGATGAATGATGTTGCAATGTAATGATATCTAATGAGCTTAAATGAATAATGCCATGTGCCATGTTTTTTAATGTACTAAATGATATGCACTTAATGATGAATTAAAAGGATTTTAATGGATGGAATGAATGTTAACTAATGCAATGCACTTAATGGATTGACATGAATGAATTTAAAGAACGCACCCTAAATGAAATGAACTTTAAAATGAATGCAACCTAATGCGATGAGCTTAATGAAAAATGATCTAAAGGATGAATGCAACCTAATGCACTTAATGTCATGAACTCTATGCAGGATATGAATGATTGAATGCAACTTAATGCAATTAATGTTATGAAGATGATTTAAACTATATGGATTGAACTTAGATTAAAATGAATGTAACTTAATGCAAGCTAACATGAATCTAACAAATGCTCATGACCTAATGGAATGCACCTTTGTTTTTTATTATTTTTTATTTCCAACACACTCGATCACATATAGTTTTTTATGCTCACTTGATTGTTGATTTGACTACACCCCCTTTCTCTTTTCCTCTTGCAAACTAAATTTTGAAGCTAAGAAAGGTAAATACTTTAAATGCATTTAATCTAGGATGTATGCAACTAACTGTCACCATTCAAAAATTTGGAGCTTATATTCATCATTAGGCAGTTTTTGGAATCCTGATTTAGTACAACCATCACTAGTTCAACTATGATGATATGAATACTTTTTGTGCCTCTTTCACTGCTTTCCCATCTCTTTCTGGTATGACTATCACTGATTGAAGCCAATCATGAGAGTGTGAATACGAATTTTGTCATATTCTATGTTGCAAGTGGATTTTGGTATTATGATATTGAACACCAAAATATCCAAGGTATCCTTTTGTGTAAACAAACAAAAATCTTAGTTTCATCATATGTACAAGTCCTCAATGATTCTTTGATGATCACATCCTTAGACAAATAATACATAGTTTAAAGCTTTTATTTTAAGACAATCATTCAGAAATCCATAAAATACATACTTTCATCATAGCTTGTCTAGTTTAAAAACTTTCATCGATTTTCTAGAAAGACATGATTTCATCAATCAAGTCAACACTTTAGAAAAAAATTTGCAATGTTTTTCAAATCAATATTTCAAGTATAGTTCCATCCATTTCATACTTTTAATCCTAATAAAGATAAGGTCATGTAAGATCTAAGATCAAATTTTGCATTTGGTTCAAATTGGATTGTAATGAAGATTTGTTTATGTGTTTCACTTGTGTTTTTGATGAATTGATTCGATGACTGATTGAAGTTTGCTTTTGATGAATCCTTCCTCTTTTAGAGTATATTTCCCCCAGTTTGATATTATTTCAATGCTGGACTTAGGAAAATTTGTAGATTAGGTGACCAAAATCTTTAGGTACTTGCAAATGCAACTGTGGGGTTTTATTATGCAATATATACAAATGCTGGCGAATGCAATATTTACAAGGATGACTGTTAGGTATGCGGCTGACTTGGACTTTAAATGGAACCTGTTTACCAGGTTTTCACTATTTGAATGGATTTTGCTTTCTTTTTCTATTTTTAAAGCTTTTTCCTTTTTTTGCTACCAAGGCGCCTATTTGCTAGGTTTTCACCAAGGCACTTTTCTCTTTTTTTTAATTTTTTTTGTAATTTCTCTTTTTTTCAAATTTTTTTTCCACATCATCAAGGCACCTATTTGCTAGATTTTCATTGAGACAACAAATTTTTGAGGATCACATATGAATGTTTTTGGCTTTCTTCATGCCCAATTTTCCACTATTTTTTATCTTTTCTGCATTTCTGATTTGTTTTCTCTTTTCTGCTTTTTAATATTTTTGGTATTTTCAAGATCTCTTTTGACTATGTACAATAAATAGGATGCTTTCCATCTAGTTCTCTTATACTCTTTTTCTTTATCCTCTTTCATCTCCTTCATGTGTAGAACCTTTTGAGATGAATGCTATTGATAGGTTCTTGTAACTCTTCTCCATCACAATCAACTAACTTATAGGTACCTATCCCAAAAGATGAAGTGATCACAAAAGGTCCTAACCATTTTTCTTCCCATTTTCCTTTCTTTTATCTTTCCCCTTGATTCTTGGGATTCTCTCACAAAACTAAGTCACCTATTTGGAATGTTCTTGACTTGATGTGCTATTTATAAGTCCTTGACATTCGGTTTTGATATACTTTCAAGTGATCAAATGCTTGTTGTTGTTTCTCATATAGCAGTTCTAGTTCATGCAACCTTGCAACTCTATAATCTTACTCACTAATCAAACCATGTAGAGATACTCTTAAGGATGGCTAGAAGTTCTACCTCCAAAGGTAAAACTTCTTATGTTCCAAAGACCAAGGAAAATGGCATAGCTCTAGTTGGTGTTCTAATACTTGTCCTATAAGCCCATAAGGTCGGGTTTATTTTTATATGCCAATCTCTACCGGAATTTTCCATAGTTCTCTTCAATATCTTCAAGATGTTTTTATTTGTTGCTTCAGCTTGTCCATTACCTTGGGAGTAATATATTGATGAACAGTGATGGATCATTTGGAACTTTGTGCATAACTCCTTTAGGTCCTTGTTTTTTAAGTGCTTTGTATTATATGTTATGATGGCATGAGGTACACCATATCTACATATTATATGGTTTAGGATAAACAAAGATATCTACTTTCCTGTTGCAGTTGATAAGGGTACAACTTCCACCCATTTGGTAAAGTACTTTGTTGCCGTGATAATGAATTTATGACCATTTGAAGATGGTGGATAAATCATTCCTATTAAATCTAAATCCCATTAATAAAAGGACCAAGGTGTCATCATATGATGAAGCTCTTATGCAGTTATGTGTATCAAGTTTCCATGATATTGACACTTTCTACAATTTTTAGCAAAGTGACAAGCATCTTTCTCCATCTTAGGCAAAAAATATCCTATCCTAAGAAGTTTCTTAGATAGGGTTGAACCATTTGAATGTGACCCACAGATCCCCTCGTGAATTTATCATAAGGCTATATCTGATTCCTCTTTCTCTAGAAATATAAGAAGCATTCCGTCTATACTCTTACGATACAATGTGTCAAATATTAAGGTATAACCTACGGCTTGTTAGATAAAGCTTTTCTTTTGGTTCCTAGTTTGGTCAATGGGTAGGGTTTGGTCTTTTAGGTGAGTGTAAATGTCTCCATACCAAGGTGATTCATGTGTTGTTAGAAAACAAATGGTATGAGGATGGGTAGGGTCAAATGCAGGTTTCTCAACTTCTTCTACCAGGAATTCATATATGGCGCTTTGATCTGGTATTTGGAGAAGTGATGCCAAAGTAGCTATTGCATCTATTACTTTATTCTTCTCTCTTTGGTACTTGTTCAAATGTGATAAGAGTTTTTAAGGTATCATCTTGTCATCTTTCATTTGATATTCATCATTAATTTGATTGATAACTAGTTGTGAATCTCCATAGACTTGTAGTTCTGTCACTTTCCACTCTAATGCCAATTTGATTCCAATAACCAATGCTTCATACTCAGCTATGTTATTTTTTCATGGGAATATAAATTTGTATGATTTAGGAATTGTAGACCCTTGAGGAGTAATCAAAAGTATGCCTACTCCTTATCCATGTTGTGTGTAAGAACCATCAAAATATAGTTGCCATATTTTTTCTTCCACATTCACAATTTCAGAATCTGGAAATTCTACTTGTATTGGGTGGTCATCTTGTAATGGTGATTCTACTAACTGATCAGCTATGACTTGGCCCTTGATAGATTTTTGATCCACATATTATATGTTGAATTCACTTAGCATCATGATTCATTTGGCTAGTCTTCCATTTAATGTTGTTTTTCTAAGAAGATATTTCAAGGGATCTATTTTTGCAATGAGACTAATCTTGTGGGATAACATATAGTGGTGCAATTTTTGGGAAGCAAAAACTATGGCCAAACATGCTCTTTTGATGAAGGTGTAGTTAAACTCATATTTCACCAAAGTCCTACTTATGTAGTAGATAGCCTTTTATTTTCCTGATTCATCTTCTTGTGCCAAGAGTGCCCCTAATGAATGCTCAGTCACTAAAATGTATAGAATCAAAGGCTTGCCTCTTTTAGGTGGCATCAAAGTTTGAGGGTTCATTAAATATTTCTTCAACAAGTTGAAGGCTTCTTCACATTCTTCATCCCATTTGAAAACTATGTCCTTATAAAGGAGTTGAGTAAAATTATGGCACTTTTATGCCAATTGAGAGATGAACCTTTGTATGGATTAGATCCTACCTTGAAGAGATCTCATCTGACTTATATTTCTAGGTGCTTCCATTTCCATGATGGCTTTGACTTTAGCTGGGTCTACCTCTACTCCTTTTTTTGAAACAATGTACCCTAGTACTTTCCTGATTGAACGCCAAATGCACACTTCTTTGAATTTAGCCTTACTTTAAATTGATCCAATCTTTCAAAAAAATTCTCAAGGATTGGTAGATGTTCTTCTCTTGAATGAGATTTAGCAAGTATATCATCTACATAGTCCTCCATGAACTTATACATCATATCATGGAATATTGTTGTCATGACTCTTTGATAGGTTGTTGTGGCATTTTTTATACCAAAGGGCATAACATTCCAACATAATGTTCCCCATGCACATGTAAATGTTGTTTTTTCTTGATCTTCAGGTGCTATCTTTATTTGATTGTAGCCACTCAAACCATCCATAAGAGAGAACATGGAATGTCCTACTGTTAGATCCACTATGGCATCTATGCTTGGTAATGGAAAGTCATCCTTAGGGCATGCAAGATTTAGATCCCTAAAATCCATGCAAATTGTGATAGACTTGTCTACTTTTGAAATTGGTACAATGTTTAAAATCCATTGAGTATAATCAATAGCTCTTATAAACCCAACTTTCAACAATTTTTCTAACTCTACTTTTACAAGAAAAGCTATGTGTGGATGCATCTTTCTCAATTTTTGCTTTATTGGTCTTGCTCCTTCTTTTATGTTCAAGTGATGCATGATTAAATTTGGATCTAATCCTGGCATATCATCATAAGACCATGCAAAATTGATTTTCTTTTCCTTGAAAAATTTGATGAATTCTTTTCTTTCCTCACTAGATAAAGATATTGCTAAGTGTGTGATCCTTGGTTCTAAATTTGATCCAATGTTCACCTTTTCTATTGGTTTGATCAAGATAGGAGATCTTTCCTCATAGTTTTCGGTAAATTATCCAAACTCCCTTCCTTAGGCACCTCAATTGGGTTTTCACCTTTGGAATCATTCTTTATTTCTTTCTCTTTTTGATCTAATGCTACCACAATGTGGTTTTCAACATTAGATTCTTTCCATTTTTTATTTTTTTTATTTTTTTTCATTTTTTATTGAATTAGGAGTTTGGATACCTTCCTTTGCCTCTTCTTCCTGATATTCCATGGTAGAAGAAGGTTCAACCACATTTAAGTATTGGGACACCAAGTTGTCATTCAAAAAGGTTGGGAGTATGGTAGGTTCAATGGAATCCCATTCAATTAATTCTGGATAAATGAGGGTCAAAGGATCAATGTTTTGATTTAAGCCAATAGGATTCAAGGACAAGAATTCATTGGAAGGTTCTAACATTGTATCACTTAAGGCTATAATATGTGCCTCTTCAAGATGATCTAGAGAACTAGGGTCAAAATCCTCCTCACTAGAATACACTAAGGTTTCTATTGGGTAAAAATCTCATGGGTTAAACCTAATGTTAGATTCTTCCATAGTAGGTCTCCATGATGGTACATAGGGTTCTCCTACCCATTGATTTATTTCAATTTCTTGAATTGGTACATTATCTAGGACCACTTGGCTTGAGCTTGAAGCTTGATTTTGACTTGATTCTGCAATGGATTCCTTCCCTTTACTAGGGGTGTAAGTATGAATGACATCAATACCTTTATCTTGACATGATTCATTTGAAAAATTATCCCTTTCCCACTCATTTGAGTCTTCATCACTATGTGATTCTAATTTTAGTATTTGATCATAGACTTTAGGATAGTTCTTTTGAGTATACCCTTGTTCTAGGTAGCCTAATAATGTCTTCTCTTTGTTGTCTCTCCACATCATTTCAATGGGTTCAAGGAGTCCTTCATTTCTTGTTCCTAAAGGTCCTTGTCCTTTGTATCCCATTTTTTGCATAATTTGAAATCCTTTCCCATATTGATGTGTGGGAATGCTTATATTTTGTATGTGCTTCTCACGGGTACTTGATTCTTCATCCTTGTATAACCAGTTTAGGATTTCATTGTCCTCTTCCTCAATGAAAGATGATGTATTAACCCTCACAAAGTGATCATTGTATTTATGAGGCAAATTAGATGGCTTTCCATATGAACTTGGAGATAAGGGTAGGTCCATCATGGATAAGGAGTATTCACCTACCCCCTTTTGTTTGATTTTACATTGTTTCTCAAAGTTTTTCATCATGTGGTCCATCTTTTGGTAATGAGCCTCCTTAGTGTAGATTTGAATAGATCTATCTGGGTCTTCTTTCCTTGTCTCAAGAGTACTTTCCTCACTAAAATTTTCTTTCCCTTTTGTCGATGTAGCTAGGTTAGTGGGACTTTGGATGTTTTCAACAACAACTTCTTTTTCTTCTCTTTCTTTTCCCTTTAAAGATGGAAGATCTTTAGAGCTTTGACCTTGCTCTATTCTTAGGGGTATAGACCCTTTTGCATTATGCAGGACTAGAGAATCATTGATAGGCTTTCAGTTATTACAATATTGGAAGGGGTTTGAATCCCTGCTTACCATGATTTCCTACCCTAGATAAGGGAATTTAAGGCATTGGCGATAGGTAGAAGGAACAACTTGCATTTAATGAATCCACGGTCTCCATAGTAAGTTATTGTAAGTCAGCTTTAGGTCTAGGAATTGACAAATGGTTTCTTTTTGCATTGGTCCAACTCTAATAGGAAGTACTATGACACCCTTAGAAGCTCTTTCTTTGTCATCATAGGCTTTTATAGTTATCTTTTTATTTGGGTCAATAGCCTCCTCAGAAAATCCTAAGGCTTTCACCAAGTTTAGGGTACAAATATTTAGGTCAGCCCATCCATCAATAAGGACTCTTTTTACCCTATGCTTATGAATTAGAACCTCTATATGCAAAGGCAAGTTGTGTGGGTGATTCAATGAAATGTCATCTTTCTTTGAAAAAGATAGGCAATGAGGTGCAATAAGATGTCCCACCATATTTTGAAATTTATCTGCCTCCAAATTTAGAGGTACATTTGTCTCTACCAAGGCCTTTTCGAGAATCTCCTTGTGAGTTGGTGAGGGTTTGAGCAATTCCAAAATAGAGATTTGGGTAGGGGTTCATTGTAATTGATATACCAAATTATATTGTTTTGATGATGAAGATGAGGCTTGATTGGGTAGAATAATTTTTGGAGCATTCGTAGGTAGAGTAATCTTTGAAGCTTGCCCCCTAGTCACAACATTATATGTTGCTTCCCTTGGTTTCTCTTTTACCACAATAAAATTAATGGTTCTTTCATCACCACTTAAGGCATTAATTGTGTTATCATAGGTATGAGAAAAGTTGACTTTCTCATTACCCCTTTTATTATTTTGGTTAGTGTTTGATGACTCACCCTTATCATGGTTTAGAAAGGGGTTTTTGAAGGCCGTATGATCTTCATTGTTTTGGGGTCCTTCAACCTTTATTGTCATGTCATCAATTAAGTCTTGCACCAAATGTTTTAACTTCATGCATTAATTGGTCTTATAACCCTTATTTCGATGATACTCACAATGGTGAGAATCATTCCACCAATTTGGTTTGATTTGGGGTTCATAGGGCCTTAAATCGGGTAGAGTAATGATCTTATTGGCCACCAAAGTCCTTAATGCATTATCCAATGGTTCACCTAAGAAGGTGAATTTTCTCTTTTGATAAGTGGAAAAGAAGGGTTTAGGCTTGTTGCCATTAGCATTATTGAAGGAATTATTATTAGATTATTGTTGTTGTTGTTGGAATTGGCATTATTAAAAGGAGCTTTATTCATTTGATTCGCATTGTATGTTGAGTTCACTCCACTTGATAACTTAAATGGGGTAGCCTTCAAGGTGTGGGCTTCCACAACCCCATCATTCACAAGATTTTTGTTATTATTTTTCAACCATAGCTTAGGTTTGTCATTGTGATTGTTGGCTCCTTTATTGTTGGTATAATTAGATATATAATGATTATTACTAGTATTAGTGTAGGGTTTATTGTCTTTGAACAATTTGATTTCACCCCTTTTGACCAATACATCTTCAATCTTAATCCCATTCTCAATAAGTTTTTTGAATGTAGGGGGACATTGAAGTTGGAGCCTATAGTTCATCTCCATATTTAAATTATTCATAAATATCTCCATCTTCTCCTTTTCAAGGATGCTTCGTGGGTACCTTGTGAAAATAGTCCTCCACCTTTGAAGGAACCCTAAGAAAGATTCACCATCTTTTTGTTTTGTATCACATATTTTTAGCATGGTAATCTCATGTTCGATGTTGTAGGAGTAATGAGTTACAAATTTAGAGGCTAATTCCTCAAAAGTCTTGATCCCTTGTGGAATTTTAGAGAACCATTCCATGGCTTGCCCTCCCAAACTTCTTGGAAAAAGTATCATTAAGTGCATGGGGTTATGTATAAATTTAATACTTAGAGCACAAAACTCTCTAAGGAGATCCTGTGGGTCTGATTTACCCATGTATTTATCATATTTAGGAAAAATTATATTGATAGGAAAAGGTGCCATGAGTAAATTTTTGTCGAAAGGGAATGGACACAAAGCCTCAATAGAGAAAGGTTTAGGCTCAAAAACCTTTTTCATTAAGTCTATTTGTGTTTGGAACATTTTTAGTTGTTGAGTCATAGCATGCATTGGGTTTTCCTCTTCTTTTCTTTTCTTGATTTGATCCACATCATAATCATGTGGGAGCTTTACCCCTGCTTGGGCTAGAGTTAGGAAAAAATTATCCCTATCCCTATCTATTAGTTTGCCCATGACTTCAAGAAAATATGTATCTTGAGCTTCTCTATTAGCCCTTTCTTCAAGTGTTTCTTTAGGTTCTTGGTTTGCATTGTTGATATTATCATTATTTCCACCATGATGGTAATCATGGAATGCGGAGTTTCAATCCATTGATTCAAGTATTTTTTCAAATAAATTTGGCAGACTATCCCCTTGGTCGTGATTGTTGAAAAGACCTTGGTATTCAAATTCGGGGACCTCATTTGCAATGTAATTTCCCTCTTCTCTTAAAGATAATTTGAGTTTGTGAGAACGTGTAAAAACCGGCATTCAACAAAGTTTGATTTCGAATTGATCCTCAAGTTGGTAATCATTGATTTTTATTAAAGAGATTAAAATATAAGATGAGCTTTGTAATGGATATCTCTTTCACTTGTTCTATGTATTTTTCAAACACAATAATCACAAGTACACTTGTTCTTTTTAACCCTCTATACAAAAAGTGTTTGAATTTTCAAGGATGTTATCATGGGTTTTTGCACAAAAAGACACTTCAAGCAATCTACCTAGCTCAAGATTTGGTTCATAAACATGGCTCTATAAGGTAGTTTTTTCTAAGTTAACAAGGTTTTAATCAATATTACATTCAAAATGAATATTAAACTTTCATCCTCCAAGTATATTAAGAGGCTTCCCACAACCGGTATGTCAGAGTTTTGTGCAATTCTGAAGGACTACTCGAGGAAGTTAAAAAATTTAACACCCTTTTGTCACACACCCCATTAAGGATGCATGAATTTTGTTTTATAGTGGGTTGGATGATCATAAAAAAGGAAATTGTATCCCACTTTGGGCTGTCCCTCTCACCGGCCTCGTTAAGGCAAATCTCGGGAGGCAAGCCCAGCTATTGATCTAGCATGTTCATTTGAAAGAAATAAAGTGGAATAAAGAGATAGGTTGTAGGAGTTTGGTTCACCAAAAAGGTGAAGAGTATATCCCTATCTACTTCTCAATTCCCAAACACTTTTAACAAGGTTCAATTACCAAACCCACTAACTAATGAGAATCAAGTATTTCTACTCTTTTCTACAAACAAGGGGTTGTTCAAATTTAGTGCTTGATTTACCTAGCCTAATCAAGGAGTTCAACACTTTTGGAATTTTGATTCACTTAGAAAGTGAAGAGCGTAGGCCTAATGTCTAATTCCTCAAACAATAATAGGTTATTTTTAATTACTAAATTTTGAAAACAACAAAGACACAATTTAAGTAAAAAAAATGACTAAGTTTAGGCTTACCTTCAAACGAAGCTAGCAAAAGCTAGGGGAATGTTTGATTGATTTTTCATTTTTAATGCTCACCTAGTGGTGATCTTTCCTTTCCAATGTGCTTTTCCTCCAACAAGTTAGTCAACACAACCAAAAAAAATGAAGAAAACAAGATAAAATTGAATCTAAAGCCTTATTTGTCAAATTTAAGGAAAACTTGATTAAGGTGAATAAATCCAATTCAATGATACAAACTTTGCCTTATATGCTTCTACAACTTTTAGATAATATTCATATACCTTGCTTTCTTGTTGAGAATCCTCTAGAACCATCTTGATGTGAGCAATGTTCTCCTCTTTGATCCTCTTTGTCAAGGCTTTTCCCTCACTATTGAATTTGCTCTCTAGTTTTTTAATTCTTTTGTGATCAGTCATCCTGCAGAGACAGAGAAAACATTTTTTGACAGTCAGATTCTGTTAATTTTCAATTTAAGCAAAAGCGCTATAGAATATATTGAAAGTGCTATTTAAATGCTCAAATGCGCTAAAGATCGAATTAAAAGCGCTAAAGAAAATAGTTAAAAGTGCAGAAACAGAGAGAAGAAGTGCTGAAATCCTGTATAAAGGCATCAAAAACATCGCAAAAGCGTTGGATAATGGATCAAATGCGCTAGCTAGTCAGGGCAAAAGCACTAAAAGAATGAAGACAAAAAATAGAAGGAATCAAACGCGCTAAAACTTTGTGTAAAGGTGCAACAATCTATCATCAAGGTGTTGTTTCAGGTATCAAAGGTGCTAGAAAACCTATCAAAAGCACTGCAGAAATGATCATACATGTTATTTCACCTACCAAATAGAGAGTTAAACATGCAAAAAAATTGAAAATATAATTTTTTTTGGATTTTTAGAAAAGTGAAGCCTAATGCCCCTCGGTGGGTGTCATTTTGTGTACTAGAATTTGTACCTTCATAGGGTTAGTATTACAAATAATTGAATAAAATAACTAAATTACCATAAAGGAAGAGCTATTTTAACAAATAAAGAGCAATTAAGCACTCTATGGATCTCTAGCTAGGGATGTTAATGATGAAGCTCTCAGCAAGCCTCCATTAATGACAGTCCTAGAATGAGAATGAATGATAAGCTAAGCTAAATAGTTCAATTCCAAATGGAAAAGATAATTAACTTCTATATTTGCCTTTCTAGCTCTAATTTGCAAGAGATTTGATGCTATTCTCAGATTTGTGGATGATTTATGAGTGAATTATGCCTTGCTTTTATAGGATTTGGCAAGGGTAGGGGGTGTAGTTGAGTTGATCATGATTGATTTGGGGTTAAGTCCTTGGTTCCACCCTTTGGAGACAATTTAAATGGATTGTCCTCAAAGCTTGGGACTAGAAGACAAGATGGGTGGACAAGATGCTCTCACCTTATGAGTGATTGAGATTCATTTTAGGCTTGATCCATGTAAGCTATATCCTTGAATCCTATTGGTTGAGGCTTTTTCTTCCATGTGGTGTTGAGAGAAAATAGGAATTAATCAATTGATTTTATTTAATTTGTTTAGCCATGTGTACCCCTTGAATGGGTTGATTTGATTTAAATTGAACTATGTAATTAATTAGATTAATTACACAATTTATTGATTTATCGATTTATTCAATTTAAATTGATTTTATAGCTTTTGATTTTCAATTAATTTTGGATTAATGTTTGATTTGAATTTTGATTGGCTAAATGCTTGTTTTGATTCAATTGCCTTGATTTTTCCTTAGTTAAATGCCTTGATTACTCACATGAATGATCATGTCCACTTTTCGGTGATTACAGATACAATGAAGAGGACAACAAAAGAGGACCAAGAAGATCTAGTGAACCAAGAGGACCACCTCCTGTGGTTATAAGAAAGAATGTTGGTGACAGTGGTAAGAGTCTTAATGAATACATGAGTGAATTTGAGAATCAATTCAAGAAATCAGAGAGCAAGGAGGATGACAAGATATGGAAGGTGAAAGTTTTAAACAAGGCATTAGTTCAAGGAGAGATAATTGATGATACTATGTCTTCGCATGATGAGTTCTGTGAGGAATCGACCTAGAAGGTTGCATAGCCTTAAGGGGAGCATTGAATATAGAGAACAAAATATATCCAGCCCTTGTATATGTGGAGAAAGCTATGTGAGCTTAGGTATGGTGTTTGCAGACACTTTGGAGTCTGTGGATCAGAGCGCAACACTTAGAGATTCATTCTATGTGTTCACAAGTTTTATGTTGACAGGACGAGATGCGAAGTTGAGCTACTTGTGTTTAATGCACTCACTCAACTTGTGAAGGATAAAAAGGTTTAGAATATATCATCTCTACATCTTTTTATTATTAGTGACTAAGGAGAGAATATTTGCAAAGGATTGTAGTCATCTAGCAGAAATATCTTGTGATTGCATGAAGCAAAGTGTCAGATTCAAGCGTGTTTAAGGTATTTGGACCTATACTCATACATAAGTTATGGATGCACCATTAGTTTATGATATCGTGGATATACCTAGGTACAAATTAAAGAGACATCCATTCAAGTCTTGTCATGAGGATGATTTAGAAGGAGCATTTTCACAAACCCCCATAGGCGTATTGCACATAGAAGATGTTAGGGCATACATACACTGCAAGTATGAAATCATTGGAGATGTAAACATTTACAATCAATTGGATAGTATGATAGAAGTAGATGGATCCATGGTTGAAGAATTCAAACACCTACAAGATCAATATATCATTAAGCTAACCCTAATCACAGAATTCATGGAAGTTGAATGGTTTAAGATCATCCTTAGTAGAGTCCATGATCAATTTGTTTGGATTGGAGAACAACCAGTAAAGATTTGTGCATAGATGATTCATGAGATTATAGGCCTTGATAATCAAGGAGCCTTACCTATATCAAAAAAGAATTTGAGGAAACAGGCAAAAACCCTAACCTATTCCAAGTGGGATAAGGCAATGATGATAGTCAATTACATCTTTCAACAAGATGTTAGGATGGTAGAAATGTTGTTGGGTTACAAGTTATTTTATAGTAGTAGAACAAACTATGTATCAGTTGGAGTTGTTATGATGGCATATAGAATGGTGAAGGAAAATAATAAATATAACCTCTACGAAGTACTTGCACAATAGTTCCTTGAAAATGTCAAAGTGATAAAGAAAGATAGGACTAAAACATTTATGTTTGGGTCCTTGTTAATCCATATGTACATCCACATCATTCACAATTTTATTGGCATGTACCCTAGGGCATGGAAAGTAGGTGTACCTACTGGGATTTAGATTTTAGAGAGATATAGGAGACAAGACAAAAATTGGGTTGATGGTGAACTATTTGCCATGACAAAAATCTTACAAAGTAAAATGAAGGAAATGTATAGAATACCTGAGAATATTGTTGAGAAGTATGAGGACACTATCTGTTTCATGGTTGAAACTGATTGTGTTTGTTTTGAGGCAGTGGAACTAAGGATGAAATGGTGTTATCCCATGGGATATGAAGTAAGTGATGAGGTTCTAACCATGCAGGTAGAGCATATACTGGCAGCATAAATAGACCCTACACAAGAAAGATGGGGAACATACAGAGAGAAATATGAAAAAGTCAGAGAAGAATAAGAAAAAATAACAAGGAAAAGGAAAATCAGTAAAATTATGGAGGATATCACTGCTAAAGTAGGAATCACTAAAAAGTAGATGATAGACATGAGAAATAAGATGCAAGCATCCTCAAGCATAGCCATTGATACTTGTGTTCTTTCAGAAGTAGAAAAGACAGAAACTCCTACTGTTGATATTGTTGATTTATTAGCTATACAAGAGGAGGTAGTACAAGAAGTTATACTTGTGATCATTCCTAGAAGATTCATAAGATCTAGCAAGCAGGACATTCCTAAAGAGAAAGAAGTAGAATTAAAGAGGAAGAAGAAAGAGGAAAAGGTTCCTAAGAAAGAAGAAGAAAAAGTAGCACCAAGGGATCCACAAACCTTGTGGAAACCTAACCTTAAGTCACTACAAAAAAGAGTGATTAAGGATGGAAACCTAAAAATAGTGGATAGGTATTATGAAAGATATGATTATAAGAATCAGTCACTCATTGAAGATACTATCATTGAGTATCTCTTAGTTTTCAAGAAAAACTTGTTAGAAATTGAAGGGAGTATCCCTAAACAACTGTATAGTAAACTGGAAATCAGGAAGCAGTTGTCACAATTAGAAGATGAAAACATAAGGAATAAATCTATTGAGGATATGTTACTTGTTGTCTCAATACAAGAAAGGGAGAGGATTATAAATGCATTGAAACCCTTGCTGAGGACAAAGACCAGACTAGTAAAAATAATGGCTAGGAAATATGATGAGGTAATTGAGGACACTCAGAAGGCATTAGATGAAATCCTAATGAGTGATATGCCAAAGAAGACATCACCTCCCAAGGTTGCCATGCCTAAATCTTTGGTTTTGGGAGAAAGTTCCAAAGCAGTGGACAACATGAAACTAGATTTCTTTGTCTTTGGTGTGCCTGTGACCCTTGACACTTTGCATGATGTAAGTGATCTATTTATAGATAATTTAGATAGTGCAATGGAAGTTGGAGAAAAATAGAAAATAGTGGAAGAGAAAATAGAGGAGAAAGTGCAAGAGAATGAAATACAATAGGAAGAAAAGAAGGAAGAAGAGACTAGAACAGGAAAAATGGTTGAGGTTAAATTGGACACCTCTTTATTGTTGGCAAGTATGGCCAAACCAACAAGTTCTAATGTAGATAGTATGGATGAGGATGATCTTATGAGGCTATCCTTCATGGCCTTCACCAAGGCTAAAGAAAGGTTAGTACAGAAAGGGGACAAAAGAATAAAGGTAATGGCTAGGGCTATTGAAATAATAAACAAGCTGCTTCCCTCACCAATTATCTTTCAAGAAAAGGATGAAGCTGAAAATCTTGGTAAAATATTGGATAGCTTTGATACTCACTTTGACTCATTACTAAAGACTGCAGAAGACAAGGTAGAGAGAAATTTTTTGGAGAAGAAGTTGAGAGAAGTCTATCAATCCATTTCATGGGACTTAGACATTCTCAAGGCCACTACTCTTAAGGCCAAGAGTTTTGTAGCACAAGGCAGGAAAATTTATAGCTACTGCATAAATCCTTACATGCATGTAAATAACATTAAGGAGATTATAGCCAAGGATAGGGCTACTCTTGACAGTCTAATGGACATTTGTGAATCATCTTCACTAACTATAGGTGAAATAGATAAAGAGACATCCAAGATTTTAGACAAGATCAGTGTACTAGAAACAGAGAAAGGGAGAGTTGTAAACATCTTTGGCTTGCTAAGAAGCCTATTGACCCCTAAGCTCTCAATGCTTGAGACTCATCTTTCAGAGATGGAAAAGGTTGCAGGATCAATGACCTTGTCTACACCTACTGAGCTTAAGCCAATGGAGACCACATCATATGCACTAAATGGATTTATCCATGTTAGTGAGCTACTAATAAAGTCATGGGATGAGGAAGTAAAGACCTTGGAAAACTCCTTCCAAGATGTCTTAAAATTGGTGAGTAAGCACTAAATTCTTTTGTGCTTAAGTTTTTGAAATTTTTGAATGACCCTTTGCCATTGATGTCAAAGGGAGAGGAAGAGAAAGAGGAAAAATGTAAAGAGTAAAAGGAAGAGAAAAAAAATAGTAAGAAGAAGAAAAAGATGTATAAAACAAAAAAAGGTAGAAAAAAGAAAATGAAAAGAAGAGAGTTGTATTTTGACACTTAGTCATTTTTCTAAGTGTTGCCATCAATGCCAAAGGGAGAGATTGTTGGAAAGTGGTGTTGTGGAGCACTAGGGATCACTTAAGGGTTGTCATTCATGGAAACACTTATGTTGGAGTGATTGCATGATAAGAGGTTCAGTATTGGAGTCACAGTCATGAAAATGACTAAGTCCAGAATCAGGGTAACAGGGTACAGTGTTACAGTTTTGGTTAGGGATGGAAATGTATGAGGTATTATGGCCTACAAAGTTAGTATAAGGTATTTTGGGATATTTATATGCTTTAGTTAAGAGTGCGTGAGTTTTGGTGATTAGATCAGTGCGATTCAGTGATCTGAAGGTATGTGAAGACAAAGATTCAGTATAACAGGGCATATGAGTAGTTGCGAAGATTAAGGAAAGGTTAGCGGTTATGGTAACATGCTAAGTCAGGTGAATGGAGTATATTTTTGACACTTGGGTAATATATGATCACTAACTTCATACTTACCCTTTACATGATTAATTATTATGTTTTGTATGATATTTGTGAAGTCGACTAGATGACAGTTTTTGTATAAGTATAGAGTGCTTTTATGAAAGTGATATGTATTGTGATTATGACGATGAAGCAAGGTTGTGAATTTGAGAGAAAAGATCAGATGTGAGATCAGTAAGAGATAGAGCTATAACTGGAACTATCTAAGCAAGATAAGTGCTTGTATTATTCACATTTTGGAGAACTCTTTGTAATAGTTTTTTATTATAAGAGTTGTTTTCTCACCACCTTTAACTAAGTGCTTTGTATACCCCTAATAGGGTTTTGTAATCCTTTAATAAGGAAATGTACTATGTAATCATCAGCTCCTAACAGGGCTAGATCTCCTAACAGGGATACAATATTTTAGTGCATAGTTGTGGGTACCATCCCCACTAAGGTTTTCCCTTGGCCAGGGTTTCCTTGAGAACAAATCATGGTGTCATGAGTTATGTGTTATGTTTTATTGATCTTTACATTTCAGCAGTGTTATGGTTTATTTATAATTGGTTAAATTTTAAATCAAAATTTAGTAATATTGATTCACCCCCCCTCTTAGTATTACCTAATCCTAACAGAGAGAAGGCCAAGGCCTCCAAAATCCTTGGGAAGGCAACAATACTCCCAAGTAACTCCATGAAACCCATGATTATCAGCTCTTAAAGCCCAAAGAAAATCATGAAGCAATTTCTAAAGGTTCAAATATGAAGCTTTGGAAGGAGCCCAACAAGAAGAATAATAGACATGAGTGGTGGTCAAAACCTTGGAATAAATTTAGAATTTACCTGCCAGGGAAAATGGCTTAGTAATCTAGTATTGAAGATTTTTCTCAATCTTATCCAGGACCGCATTTCACAACTCCACAGGCATGGTTTGAAAGGAAAAAGGAATGCCTAGAGAGTAAAAAATATCTCCATGCTAAATCCATTTTTAGTTGTACTAAGAAAACCAAGGAGGTGCAATAAGAAAAGACTGCCTATAGAAAAGGGTTTTGTGTCTTTGGATAGTTGACCCAGAAGCAAGACAAAAAGTATCCAGACATTGGAGAGCATTGGAAATATTTTCCTCATCCTCAAGAAGATTTAGGAAAGAGTCATCAACAAAATGTCCATTGATAAGATGGGTAGGTGAATCAGGTAGGGAAATACCTTTGACAAGGCTAGAAGAGATTGTGTTGGTGAGAAAATACCCAAAGCCTTCAACAACAAGCACATAAAGAGCTAGTGTTAAAGGGCATCCCTGGCGGATGGATCTGAAAAGGCCAAAAGCTTCTGATTGATGCCCATTAATGGTTATGCAGGAAAAAGCATCACCAAAAATCATTTGAACATATTGAATGAAGGTGGGAGAAAATCCTAGAGCCTGAAGCATAGCAAGAATGAAAGGCCATTCAATGCGGTCATAGGAATTGGCAAAATCAATCTTGAGAAATATAGCTTGCTACTTGGATTTCTTAGCCCATTCCATACCTTCCCAGATGACAATAATGTTGTCAAGAATATATCTAGATTTAATGAACCCATTTTTCTCTAGTCGAACAATCAGAGGTAGGATGTGATGAATCTTTAGGGCCAAGGCTTTAGCAATGATCTTGCAGGAGACATTAAGCAAGGTAATGGGTCTCCAATTGCAAATATCCTTAGGATCTCTAGCCTTATGTATGAATTTAATATTTCCTTTATTAATAATGTTTCCAAGAGATTTGGAATGAAATGCTTCTAAATAAACCATGTGCAGGTCAGGGTCAATACAATTCCAAATGGATTTATAAAATTCACAAGCAAACCCATCAGACCTAGGAGCCTTTTCATTTTCCATGGACTAGATGGCTTCCTTGAGGTCATTGAGGGTGAGAATTTCCTCACAAAAATAATGATGCTCATTTGAGAGATGATTTGGAGTAATAACAATACAATCCTTCAAAGCTTGGTCCATGATAGTGGAACTTCCCTATGCTAT
Organism: Chamaecyparis obtusa; assembly: GCA_027943335.1. NCBI lineage: Eukaryota > Viridiplantae > Streptophyta > Pinopsida > Cupressales > Cupressaceae > Chamaecyparis > Chamaecyparis obtusa. The sequence continues at coordinate 406,113 of BSBK01006340.1, read as the reverse complement.
GAACACCTACTCATAATGTTAGACAAAATCTTGAAGAATGTCAGGACGCTCAGATAAGACCACTTGACCTACCTTGATTTTCTTGATCCCCACAAAGGTATGATGAGCTCTAAGATCCTAGAAAAACTCCTTAGAGGCTTGGTCACCAACTTCAAGTTAGTGAAGGTGAGCCTTAATTTGCACTCCTCTGGTAGCATAGTTGTCTGCAATTTGCTTCTGGTGATGAAGATTACCCTAATGGAGTTGGAGTTCAGAATCAAAAGGATTCAAGGCCAAAGCCTTAGAGGAATCACAAAGAGCCTTGGTGGTGGCATCATATGAATGCCAATGGTACATGAGAAGCTATCTACCATAAATACAGAGGAACCTTGTCGTATGAGTGATGGAATCATTCCACCACTGAATCCAACCAATGTGATTGTGGGGTCTAGGCTAAAAATTCCAAATACACAAAATGTGAACCAGAGTGGGATCATGTTGGAGAAGTGAAATGTTGAGAAAAAAATACATTTTACAAGGATGCCTTTGATTTATCTTCCATTCAATAGTAAATATGATGGGATAGTGGTTTGACAAGGTCACATCAATTAAGAGAATGACAGGTAATTCTCAATCTTTAGGAAAAAAGAAAAAAGATTGAGCAATGATCATGGCACAACCAAGCCTCTTAAAAATCATATCAGATTTGGCTCTAAAATTGGACCAAGTGTGCCAAACCCCACCAAGATGGAAACAATTAGCATTGGGATAAAAAAGGACCAATTTATTACACATGTAGTACCATGTCTCTCTCTCCCTAGGTGTCCATCTAAATGGAAAAATTCCATCTTTATCAAATGCCATCTCAACCATATTGAAGTCCCCACACACAACCTAGGTGGAAGGTGGTAAGTGATCCTCCATCCAACCCCACAAGTGTGATCACTCAATAAAATCATTTGGAGCATAAACATTAACTATGCCAAAAGAATGATTATGGAAAGACAATAAAATCCAAATGATTCTCTGTAAGGGGTAAGAGCCATGCAAAATAAAAGAAGATAACAAATGAGGGGAGATGAGAGTAACTACACCACCTTGAACAACTTCATGTTGAGAAGAAAAATATGCTCGATCTGACCAAATAAAATGACAGGAAATAGTAAGAAAAAAATTAGAGATTTTAACTTCTTGGAGATAGAGAATATCCAGGTTACCAATCCTACATCTAGCATCTCAAAAAAAATATTTTCTAGGGAGGGCAGTGAGACCTCAAACATTCCAAGAGAGAAAATTCATAAAAACTAAGCTTGCATATAATCCTCATCCCCAAGAGAGGAGAAACTATTATGCAAAAAAGTTGAACTGGATTTGAAGCTAGGAGGAGAAGCACCCTCAGAAATAACCCTCTGCTTCTCCAAACTACCATAAAAAATCTTAGCATACCCAGAAGGGCTGTGATATTGTCGCAAGGATTGGGAAATATTCATAGAAGCCATTTGCGGAGTGTAGACCCAAGGGGGCTGAGAAACACTCATAGAAGCTTCTATCCCCTGCAAGGCAGGGTTTGAAACACGAGCCAGAGAAAGTGAGAGCTCAACCGTTGGGGCAATAAAAGGCACTGGAATGACGACTGTTAGTAGAGGAGTGACAGATGTTAAATCTTTCTTGGGGGCCGAGGCAGTTATTTTTCTATTTAAAAATCATTGTCTTTTCAAAAAATTGCACTGACTATTTAGACTCTAAGCCAATAGGAAAAGAGAGAAAAAAAATTTAAAATTATGGAAAAATGTGAACTATAGACTTTTTTTGGTCAAATTTATAAATTCAATTCCATGATTGGTTAAACTAATAGCAAAAAAAATTGAATGAATGCATAAGTGTTCCTACCTTTGGTAGAAACTAATAAAATGCAAATTATTTTTCTAGATATATTCATTTCCATCAACCATCTTTAATTGAAATTATTTGGAAGACTACAGTGCATGTAAACATTGAAGGAAATTTGTAAGTATAAGTACAAATTGTACAAATATACAATAAACCCAACTTTTATTGTTGGGCTGAAGAGAGCAAAATAGACAAGCATGCATTCAATTAGAAAAAGACTCGTAAAGAAAAATGTCAAAAATGCATTTAGTAGAAGAGGAAAACTCATAATGACAATAAAGAAATAAAAATTTATGTCATGATACAAATTATTGTTTTTTTTTAGACAAAAGTGGTTGTACCACTGTATAAATTTACATATTTAATAAAAAACTGATTCAAAAGTTCAATCGGGAAAGAACCAGGAAGAAAACCTAAAATCATCACTATTTATAGAAGGTTATAAGGTTAAACCTTATACAATAATAATTACATGTATTGTCACATTGCATTACAATCGTGGGGTCAGGAACAACTTGAAAAAAGAGTGAAAACAGTCTAAAGACCGATACATTTTCAACTTCTAACTGAAGTTGTTAAGACCAAAATAACGATAGACATCAACTCGAGTATGTGATAACATGTGTATGAACATTCAAAAAAAAATTCTGAGTAGCTCAAATCCACAATCTACTCCTCCATGGCATCAGACACATGCGAAACAAACTCTGGCTGAGAGTTCGGTGACCAACCCGAGGACTCAGCAAGCCATCCTGAGATCAGTTCAATCTTAGAATTTGGATTCCACATGGAGTCATGCATATCATCACCAGATCCCCCAAAAGAAGGATCAACCTCATTCTAACCTAGGGCCACAGGGTGTGGTTGAGAAGGGTGAGTGACCAAAGAGCCACTGGCCTTAGCTGAAAGCAATATGTTTCCACTCGGGCTTGTCATTGCAGGTATCAAGAGAGATAAGAAAGGTACTGGGCAAACAAAAAGACATAAGGAAGGGGGAACATATGGAGCTTCGAGCAGTTGGAGAAGCACCTCGACCACCATTTTAATCTTTGTCTCCAATTCAAGCCCCAACATTCAACCATATGATTGCAGGACTCCCTTGACAAATCAAAGACTCTGATTTTCCAATGCTTTCTTAATACTATCGTATGTGACCATGAATGCATGATTCTTGAGCAGCAAGTGTCAAGAGAAAAGGCCACCCACTAAAGCATATCCAGACCATAGATCATACCGTTGCATTGCCTTCTGTAGTTTCTTTCCTTCCCAGAAGTGAGGCTTAACAAATTTGAAGGTGAGGATTTCCACTAGTTGTACAGATTGCAAAAAATCCATGGCATTTGAGAAGAAAATTGACACAACTTGCGATGGGTAGAGGAATTGTTTTGACCGCGGGGCAAGATTTTCTTCCCCAATTAACAATTTGATGGTTGGCCAATTTGAGGCAGGTGAGATAAACACCGTGTCCAACATAGGGTCAGATATATTCCATGGTAGTGCTTCTTCATCCTCTCCAGGTGGAATCCACAATCGGTAGTTTTTTGGCAGCATTTCATTGTGGAAGCAAGAACAGTCATCACACTGAACACAGACATCAAGTAGGTTCACCATTAGTAGAGCTTGGCACAGCCAGGATATGGAAGAATGCAATGAGGCTAACTCATAAATAACCCCTATCAAGGGAAAGTGGTGAATCCAAGTTGATCTAAAGACATTAATTGAAACTAAGTACACCCCAAATGAAGTGGATAGAAACATGTGTGAATTTGCCAGTAAATAAATTTGAGTAACTGCTCAAGTGTGAGACTTGTCCACCCATCCCTACGGTAGCATAATAAAGGGGGAATGGTAGCCAATTTATATTATCATTGCAATGTACTCCTTGTACCATATAGCCATCACAATTATTGTAGATCACCTTCATCTGATGCAAAAAATAAGCAGGTGACGCAGTACTAAATATAGTGATAATATCTTACATGTGTCCTGATACTAAGCCCATCGCTTAGGGAAACTTAAAAACTGCAATGAGGAGGATGAAATCTGATCAAGATATGTGTTATCATTTTCCCTCACCTAAAGGTTTATCTAAGGTCACCAATCTTTGGAGATCACTACATACTTCAGGGAATGTGTTTGGTACTAAACACTTTATTTATGTTCCATCACACCCCAGATTAGCCAAATAATCAGCAACCTTATTCCTTCCCTCAACGTATGGGACATAAGTAGGAGAGGAAATGTATCTATGATGCACCAAATTTATTTGAGAACATATGCAAGCTTCCAACTATGAGATTCCCTCTTAATACAAGCATTGATAATTACCATTGAATCTCCTTCAATATGTATTTTAGCAAATCCACCATGTTTGGCCAAAATAAGTCCTGCAAGAAAAGCTTTAGCTTCTACCATGTTATTAGACCCTATAAGTAATGGGGAGGCAGTGAATGCCATTAAATTTCCATGATAATCTCTTATACAAGCACCAAGACCCAAATTTCTTGGGTTTCCACACGAAGCTCCATCAAAATTTAGCTTCAGTAGGGTTTGAGTTGGGGGAAGCCACTTAACTATTGAACAATCCACTTGCAGTAGTTCATTTTTTGGAGGACCCCATCCTACTGGAATGACAAGCATCTGCCAATCTCTGAGAACAATACTATCCCACTGTGAAACTACTAGATTGAAACTACGTTGGTGAATACTCACATTGACCACTTCAGAGATTATACTCTTAATGCCCCCCAAAACATCCTCAATTTGTGAAGAAATATTTATGAATATACGTTTGTTTCTTTCCCACCAAATTGACCACACGACTAATGCTGGTATGCACTTCCAGAGATTGAAAAATAGGGAGTTCGAATACAAAGTTAGCCATGATTGGAAAAGGTCCCAAAATTTACTAGGCAAAGGGGTAGAATAATGAAATTTATTGAGGACAAAGGACCAACATTCCTATGCAAAAGTACACTTCAACAATAAATGATCTCCTTTTTCAATATGATATTCACATAACTTACACTTAAAAGATTGCGTGATGTGGAATTTCTCAATTTTGTCACTAGTAAGTATTCTATTTTTTAGTGCCAGCCACACAAAGCATCCTGCCTTAGGAAGGACCACTTGATTCCAGCAGAATGAGTAAGCATGAGAAGAGATCTTATCGGACTCTGTCTTCTGGATAATTTTGTATCCCTCTTTTATCAAGTACTTTCCATCCTTTGCAGGAGCCCAAAGTAGGCTATCTTCTTTATCTGACAAATGAACTACTCTGGATGAAAATATTTTATGAATTAGTTCTTTCTATGGCAATGAGAGAGTTAATTCATCTGGGTCTTTCCATATGACTTTGCCTGAAAATATACAAACAATAGAAACATATTTTATGAATTGAGTGCCCCATACATTTCCGATGTGGATATTATATCATGAGGGATCAATGGATTTAATAAGATAGGTAACCCATTCCACGCATCTCTCCAAAATTTGATATTTGTTCCTTTGTTGACCTCCCACGACACATACCTGAACACAACCTCTCTTGAAGACATCATGAAGTTCCAAATTATTGATCCTTTAGGGGGATCAGAAATAGATAAAACCCATGTTGGATTAAGATTATCAAGGTATTTTTGTTGCATAATTTGACACCATTTGTTTTGGTGTCTGGTGTTCATTTGCCATACTAATTTGCCCCCAAAATCTTTTTTTTCTTTGCTCAAGTCATGGACTCATGCTCCCCCTAGACTTGGAACATGGGCCATATCCTTTAAAGAGATGAGTGGGATCTTCTTCTCATTATTCATGTTTCTTGACCATAAGAAGTCTCTTATTAATTTTTGAATTTGTTGGATAATTGAGGAGGGAGCTTTGAGAACTGCTAGATAATAATTAGGAATAGCTAAAAGGACTAATTTAATGAGTAAAATTTTGTCAGACGGTGATAGCCACCTTGCTTTCCATGCCACAATTTTGTTCTTGATTCTATCAATGACTGAGGACCAGTAGCCTGACTTGTTTTCTCCCACAAAAAAGGGAATGCCAAGGTATGTAGAAGGTAGAATGTCAACCGGAAACTCCAAGATTTGGACAATTTTATTGGAGATGATATGGTTTTTGTTAAACAAGAATATCTTTGATTTTTGTGAGTTTATTTTCTCACCCGAAGTTGCTGAATATAATTCCAGAGTGGGTTTAATCTGTCTAGCCTCCTTAACTCCAGACATGCCAAAAAGCAAGGTATCATCTACAAATAGAGAATGTGTGACTGATATGTCTATCCCACCAATATGAACCACTTTCCATAGGCCCATAAAGTGTTATTTCTAAATAGTCCTGCTAAGAGCCTCAGCCATTATAATGAATAGGAAAGGTGATAATGGGTCACCTTGCCTAACCCTCTGAGAGGAAGAGAAAAAACCTGCTATAGCTCCATTGATGATAACAGAAAACCATGCTCTTGAAATACAAGCTCTAATCCACTTGCACCACTATTTTGAAAAACCAAATTTATGAAGGACTTGCAAAAGAAATTCCCAACATACTCTATCATAAGCCTTCATCATGTCCAGCTTGATGACAAAGCTAGGGGATTGGTCATTATTGATAGAGTGAAGGACTTCATGAGCTACCAGAGCCCCTTCCATGGTTTCTCATCTCAGGACGAAGCCACCCTATTCCTGTGAAATAATGGATGGAATGAGGTGATGGAATCTCAAGTAGATTTCTTTAGTTATAATCTTGTATGTTGTGTTACAAAAGGAAATCAGACGAAAATCAACAAAGGTTTGTAGCTCTTTCACTTTGGGGATGATCTAGCGATGTTGGTGGCGTTGAAGTATTTTGAAATAAATTTATTCTTTCTGGTTTCCTCAATGACACCTAGCAGCTCCCCACCAATAGAATCCCAACATACTTGAAAGAAAAGTGTCATGAACCTATTAGGGCTTAGAGCTTTGTGTGGTGGCAAAAAGAACACCGCATTTTGAATTTCTTCCAAACTGAATGGGGCCATGAGCATCTTATTATCTTGTTGAGAAACCAATGTAGGAATAGATTCAAGGATATTATTAATTTTTTCTTGGGTTGGCGAGGGGCCAGAAGCAGGGGAGAGAAGGTTCTTAAAAAATTGACTCCTTTTGCTTGAATTTCTTGTGCATTGTTTAAAAAATTTCCATTAGCTATGTCTTTGATTGTAGAAGCTGCTTGTTTCTGTTTGGCTGATGCATGGAAATATCTTGTGTTCTTGTCTCCTTCACATAGCCACAACTCTCTAGATTTTTGCCTCTAGTATTCTTCCTCCCTGCTATAGGGCTCTTCCCACTCCAACTGGAGATCTTTTTGCTTATGGTATGTGCCATTATCCATACCATGTTGGATGGTAAGCTTGTGAATGTCAGCTAACTATTGTTTAACTATGTCCTTTTTCTTAAAGATGTTTTTAAATACCTACTCATTCCACTTCTTTATAAGAGCTTTGACATGTTTCAGCTTCATAGAAAATTCATGCATTTTGGACCCATTTACTCGTGGAGAGCTAACCCACCATTGCTTGATTAGAGGTATAAAATGGGGGTGACGAAGCCACATTCTCTCAAATTTGAAGGATGGTTGATGACACACTAATACTGATGTATTCTTTATTGAAAGAACTATCAAAAAATTATCTGAACCTGTTATGGCCAAAAATTTTGATTGGAAAGTGCAGTTATTGAGTTTCCATTCTTGTGAGACTAGGAAACTGTCCAACCAGAAAGTAATTTGTGTGAAGTTAGCTCTCCTATTTGTCCAAGTAAATGATCTGTTTAATGACACAATATCCTCTAGGTTGTTATCCATGAGGAATGAGGAGAAATCCTAAATAGTTTTTAGAGGGGGGCTTATTCCACCAATTTTATCCACCAACTTGAGAATAGCATTGAAATCTCCACCTAGAACTACATTCTAATCACTATAATGTTGAATGATATGGGTCAATGCATTCCACACTCTTTGTTTATCTTGTGTCGAAGTGGGCCCATAAACATTTATCAAGATGATGGATAAGTCAAATTTAGTCATCTTCAGGAGCTTCCAATTTTTTTCATGGACAACCATATGTCCTTGAATTTTTTTCGGGTTCCATAATACTGCCAAACCTCCAGAGGCTCTAATTCCTTGTCTATGTGCAAAAGACCAGGAAGCCCATTTGCCAATTGTTTTGTCAAATGTTTCTTGGGACATTTTTTGTTTCTTGTAGCAACACTATATATGCCTGGATAGAGTCAATCATATGTTTGATCCTACCTCTTTTGTTAGAGGCATTAATGCCTTTGACATTCCATGAGGCTATCTTCATTTTGGACAAGGAGAACCTCTTGTTCTCCTTGTCGATCTTTTGGCGGGTCCAAATTTATCATCCAGAGTGGATTGGATTCCTGCTGCAATTTCTTCCTTTTTTATTGCACCCTTTGGTTTTCTACCTCTAGTTTTTGGAGTTTTCTTGAACTACAAGCAGTGAGAAGGTGTTTTCTCAATGGAGAGAATGTGACTAAGAGAGTGGGTCTCCAAACCCTCATTTTTCTCCATACAATGTAATGGGTCCTCCTTATGTACCTCATTTTCATTTTGATCTTCGAGCATCTTCTCTTGACCCAAATTATTACCAAGTGTAAACATATCTTGGCAAATAATTTCCTCCAAGATAAAGTCATCTTCAGGTTGGAATTGCAATGGATGCTTTTCATCGACACAATTTGAAGGTTTTTTTTGGTACAATGTTAGCATTGAAGGAACCATGTCTGTATGAGATCTGAAGGAATGTATGTGATCCTCTAGCATGAGTTGATTCTATGAAGATTGAATATTATCAAAATATACAGTGTTTAATGTATCAAAGAGGGGTGAGTTATGCATTTCAAGAGCTCTTTCAGGACCAGAGTGGAGAAAAATATCCTCCCTCACACATTTTTTTGGCTCGTATTCTAACAAGTGGACTCCCTCTTCCGCTACAATCTCTTCTATCATCTGGATGGTAAGATCTGTAATCACCTGATTTTTTGTTTCCTTGGCTCTACAATCTGTTAGGAATAAGGTGTCTCAACCTTGGATAATTCCTATTCTTATTATTTGTTTTGTAAATGTATTTTTTGTATATAATGTAATTAAGTGTGAGTGTACATGTCTAGTTGGCATGTTGATGTGTCAGCATCTTGTGCGTAAGGAGATCATGACTGAAATAGTCATGATGGATTCCTATGATGCGTAAGAACTATTTAAGGAATGTGCTATGATAGGTGTAAGAGCATCTTATGACTTGGGCCTATTTGGGCACCCAAGAAGAAGTGGTTGGTGTGTGTAAGAGAATATGCCAAAAATAGGTTGGTATGATAGATTCTCTTACACTTCTCTTGTGACCGTTATTTTTGGTGGATTCTATGACAAGCTATCATAGTCTATTCTAAGGATGGATGCCTATTCTTGGGATTGCATGTAACAACTATGTACATGTGGCTTTGTGCATGGGTCTTGGTGGTTGTGCCTATTTTTGGGTCCAGAGGAGTCTATATATATGATGCTACTCCTATGGGAGAGATATAACAAAAATTTAAGTCTTGTTGGCTTTGTCTCTCATTTCCTGAAAGAACTTGCATTGCAAGTGTATTGTAATCTTTGTGTTGAAGATAATACATTGTGCAGGTTTTGGAGTGCTGGGGTTTTTTACCAAAAGGTTTACCCCAGGGTATATCATTGTGTCATTCTCTATTTTTTTGTATGTATGGTATGTGGTTGCAATATCTTTGTTAAAGTAGTTAACGAATCTGAAATTGTAAGGATTTATAAGAATTTGGACAATACTCTCCTATAGAGATTAGCGTAGGAAGCTATTTTCGCACCTGAGTTTCCTTACAAGTGGTATCAGAGCTTGATCAACTTTTGATCCTAGTTGTTGGGTAGGGTTTTTTGAGCTAATCTCAAGTTTGAGTGGGAGTTTTTTGCAGAGCATTCTGAATCTTATTTGCAGATTGAGATGGAAAGTTCATCATATGGAAGAATGGAGGTGAAGAAATTTAATGACACTAATTTCAAGTTGTGGAAACTCAAGATGGAAGACATGTTGGAAGATCATGACCTATGGGAAGTGACTTCAAGTGCTACAAGACTAGCAACTATAGCTCAAGCAGATTGGGATATCAAAGACCGTAAAGCTAAGGGTCTCATAAGACTCTGTTTAACCGATGTAGTCCTTCTGAATGTTCTAGATGAGAAAACCTCAAATAGTTTGTGGGAAAGACTTGCGGCCGTGTATCAGGCCAAATCTCTAGTGAACAAGTTGTTCCTGAGGAAGAAGTTGTACTCTCTACGAATGGAGGAAGGTGGATCCTTAACGGATCATTTAAATGCATTTAATATGTTGGCTACACAATTGACATTAGTTGGTGTCAAGTTAGAGGAGGAGGATCGTTGCTACACACTTTTGTGTTCTTTACCAGATTCATGGGACCATCTTGTGATGGCTCTTGAAAGCACTTTAGTCACCTTCAAAATGGATGATGTGGTGTCTTCGCTGCTATCAGAGGAGATGTAGAGAAAGGCTTCCATTTTGAAAAAAGAAGCCCTTGCTGTTCGTGGGAGATCCACTGAAAGAGGGAAGAAAAATGACAATAAGTCTGACAATAAGGGTAGATCCAAATCCCATGGGAAGTCAAAGACTTCCAATAAGTCCAAGGAAAAATGTTGGAACTGTGATAAATCTGGGCACTTCTGTAAAGACTGCAAAGAGCCGAAGAAGAAGAAGAAGAAAGGTTCAGATTCAGCTTCAGAAAGATCTCAAGAAGATGGTGATACATTCATCGCAGCTTTGGCAGCCCATGCATCTGATGATGTGTGGTTGGTTGACTCAGGTGCATCTTTTCACATGACCTCTCATCAAAACTGGTTCTCAAAATATGAAGAGTTCGATGGTGGAAAGGTGTACTTGGGTGATGATTCTCACCTAAAGATAGTTGGATGCGGAAGGGTCACTATCAAATTTCCTGATGGACGAGTAAAGGGAATCAACGGAGTTATGCACATTCTGGGTTTGGCATGAAACCTATTATCTTTAAGTATGCTGAATGATGTAGGTGTGCAAGTTGTTTTTTCAAAAGAAGGATGCAAGATGATAAGAGGATCGATAGTGCTTGCAAGGGGTACTAGGAGAGGTAGCTTATTTCAGCTAGATGCATGTATTCCTCTATGTAATAGTTCTTCATCTTCACCATCTGAACAAGCAGTGAAGAAGTATGTGGCTATTGGTTCTGATGGTAGTGCAAATACTTTGGAAGGTAAGCTTCCTACAGAAAAGACAATGTTGTGGCATATGAGATTTGGCCACATTGGTGAAAAGGGTCTCAGAACCCTGAAAAATAAAAATCTTGTTGAGGGGTTAAGTGATTGCAATCTCGAGTTTGACTTCTACGAACACTGTGTCTATGGTAAACAAAATCATGTTCAGTTTTACTCTAGTTTTCACAAATCTTCTGATGTTTTGGATCTTATTCATTCTGATGTATTTGGTCCTGTAAAAGTTCCTTCAATCTCCAAGTCTGTATTTTTTGTATCTTTCATAGATGATTATAGTAGAAGGATGTGGATTTATTTCCTTAAAAGTAAGACACAAGTCTTTAGTCGGTTCAAGGAATTTAAAGCTCTTGTAGAGAATCAAACTAGTAAGAAGATTAAGTGTGTGAGAACTGACAATGGTGGTGAGTTTTGCTCAGCAGAGTTTGAACAATTCTGTAAAGAATGAGGTATCAAGAGGCATAAGACAACTCCTTATACCCCATAGCAAAATGGAGTTGCAGAGAGAATGAACAGGACACTAATGGAGAAGGCTAGGAGTATGCTTAGTGGAGCTAGTTTAGAACAAAGGTTTTGGGCCGAAGCTATGGCCACTGCTTTCTATTTGGTTAACAGATCTCCTACATCAGCCCTTGTTGGTAAGACACCCATGGAGGTGTGGTCTGGTAAGAAGCCTTCAATTAGACATCTTCATATTTTTGGTTGTGAAGCTTATGCACATGTTCCAAAGGAGAAAAGATGTAAGTTAGAAAACAAAGTTGTTAAATATATTTTCATCGGATACAGTGCTGGTGTGAAAGGATACAAGCTTTGGGATCCCGTGACTAGTAAGGTGTTGTATAATAGAAATGTTATTTTCAGAGAGCTAACATAATCTCCTCTTGTGCTACAACCAGATGAAAAAGAAAAAGAAAAAGATGTTGTTCAGTTGCCTCCTACCCCTGAGAAGACTAAACAGAGAGACCATGTTGGGTCTAATGATGAGGAGAGCTCTAGTAGCTCTGATAGTTCGGAAGAAGAGGAAGAACCTCAACCTCAGCCCTTGAGGAGATCCACGAGAGAAAGAAAGCAACCAGAAAGGTTTGGTTATTCTATGTTAGATTTCAGTTGTGCCTTTGCTTTGATTACTAACACTGATGAGCCTAGATCTGTGAAAGAGGCTTTAGGCATGGAAGATGCAGGTTCCTGGATTGAGGCTATGGATGATGAGATGGCTTCATTGGAGAAAAACAAAACTTGGGACTTTGTACCTTTTCCTAAGGGAGAAAATCTGTTGGCTGTAAATGGGTGTTCAAGAAGAAATTCTATGCAGATGACAGTGTTGAAAGGTATAAAGCTAGATTGGTTGCAAAGGGGTATTCACAGGTAGAAGGAATAGATTATGGTGAAATATTCTCTCCTGTTGCAAAGTTGACATCCATTAGATTTTTGTTATCTCTTGCTGCATCATATGATTTAGAGATAGAATAGATGGATGTGAAGATAGCTTTCCTTCATGGTGATTTGGAGGAAGAGATTTATATGTCACAGCCTGAGCACTACATTGTTAAAGGTAAAGTGATGCAGGAGCATCCTAGGTGTAAGGGCAATCTTGCATCACCCAAAAATATTTTTATTTTTTTGTATTCAATAAGGGCTATCTTGTGTAGAGTTGCTATTTATGGAAACTTGCTATTTTTAGTAAGTTGGTCTTACAATCTCAGAATATCTGATTTTACATATGGAGGTTCATCTCAGTCATATCAGCCTGCCAGCAAAGTTTCATGGCTAGATCAGGTCTAGTTTTGAAGATATTAAAAATTTTTGGTATTGGCAGTAGGGTACAGAAACTTTGAACTCAGTTTTGAAGGCTTTAGAGGCCCCGGATGAGGTTGAAAAATTGGGTGACGGGTGCTTTGCGCAAGTCAATCCTGTAGAGTGTTTCGTGGCATTTCTGAAATGGGGTTATAATAGTCAATCGGGTCAACTGGTGATGACTTATGGTCTCCGGAAGTTAGGCCACCTGAAATGGAGGAAAATAATTTTTCTTCAAAATTTCTGTTTGGGTTTCAAAAGTTATTTTGAGCCGACTTTGATGTAATAAATTGTAAAATAAAATAATTCTAAGTTTGGTCAGCCCTAAGGGCTAAATTTCTAGAACCTTCTCGGGTGGTGGAAATTGCCTATATAAAGAAGGCCCGTAGTGTTGTCTAGAGGAGTTCTAGGTAGTAGATCTGGGTATTGATTCGAGGCTTTGTCCTACAGAATATTGTAATGGAATGCCCATGTGGCTTTGCATATTGTAATTTTGAAAATTTGTAATTCCACATTTGTGGAGATAATAAGAAGCCAATTTTCTATTCTTGCATATTATTGTTGTTGTTTCTCTATTTCTGTTATCTGTTTGTGGTATTAAGGGGAGCACCCTTCATCAAGTGGTATCAGAGTAGGAGTTCTTGAGTTTGTAAACAGATCGCTAACTATGAGGTAGTTTGCACCAGGACCATGGTTAGGATTTCATTGCGCATCATGAAAATATCTCCACAAAGAGAACGTGGCGGAAGAGCTGGTGCTGTGACACCTGAGGTTAGAGAGCTGCAGAGACAAGTGCGAGCATTGCAAGAAGAGATTCACAGAGGAATTAATCTTAATGTCAAAGATGAAAGCAAGGATGAAGTCGAAGAAGAATATCAAGAAGGAGAAGCTGAAGTTGTGAAACAAGAGGAAGAAAGACTTTTTCGGGTGATTTCCAAGATTGGGAAAAGACCTAAGATTAAGGTTCCTACATTTTCTAGAAATCTTAACCTAGAGGAATTGATCAACTGGATCAATGAATGTGAGGAATATTTTGAGTATGAAGATGTTGAGGATCCTGATAGGGTCAAATTTGTGAAGGCCAGACTGAAAGGTCATGCGAAGATCTAGTGGCAAGAGATTCAATTGGAGTGAAATAGAAGAGGGAAAGATAAAATCACAAGATGGGATCGGATGGTGGATAAATTGAAGTGACAGTTCATTCCTGTTGATTATGAGCTTGACCTACTAAAGAAAATGCAAAGTTTGAAGCAAGCAGGAAGATCTATTCAGGAGTATACAAAAGAGTTCTATCGACTCCTCATCAGAATAGGCCATGCGGAAGCTGATAAGGAGAAAGTTGCCCGATACCTTAATGGGTTAAGGCCAAGTATTCAAGAGGAGTTGAATCTGGTTCAAATGAACAGTATTGAGGAGGCATACCAGTTTGCCCTAAAAGTAGAGAAAAAGTTGAACAAGAAGTTTGAGAGAAGACAAAATGGAAGAGGTCATGGTGGAAGATCTGGTGGACGGTCATATGGTGGCCGAAATGAAGATTCGAAAAAGAAGGATGAGGCCAGTAGCAACTAGAATCAGAGAGGAAATAATTCCAATCCTTTCTAAGATCAGAATAATAGAGATCAGAGAGGAAGAGGAAGAGGACAAGGATCTGGAAGAGGAGGCTTCCGTGGAACATGTTTTCACTGTGGAGAAGAAGGTCATAGGGCATTTGAATGTCCTCAGTACCAAGGCAGAACAGACAAGAGAAATGAAGGCTAGGCCAAAGTTGCACATGTAGATGAAGATGTCAGATCATCAAATTTTGAAGATGTTGAAAAAGGAGAAATGCTAATTAATAGAAGAGTCATGCTGAGTGGTGAGAATGAACCTAAACAAAGGAGGAGCTTGTTTCGCACTAGATGCAAGTGTGAAGGTAAATGCTGTGATGTGATTATTGATAGTGGAAGCACTAACAATTTGGTGTCAGAAGAGATGGTGACAAAGTTGAAGCTCAAGAGATAGAAACACCTACATCCATATCGGATTGCCTGGGTGCAGGATGACCACAAGGTCATGGTCAGTGAACAGTGCCTGGTAAAGTTCAAGATCGGCGAGTACCAAGATGAGGTACTATGTGATATAATATCTATGGATGCATGTCATATGTTGTTGGGTAGACCATGGCAATTTGACAGATGTGTTGTACACGATGGTCGTGCGAATACCTATTCCCTGACAAAGGATGAAGTGCGACATAAGCTAAAGCCATTGAAGGAGACCGAAGAAAAGGTATGTGGTAGTGTAAGAATAACTTTTGTTGATGGAAGAAAATTCCTAGATGATATGAGGCATGAGCATGTGTGTTTTACTTTAATTCCAAAAGCTGGTAAAGAGGAAGTAGAGGATGTACCTGTAGAGGTTGTAGATTTGTTGAATGAGTTTCAATATATTATATCTGATAATGTACCTGATGGATTACCACCGGTAAGGAAGATCAGTCATCAGATGGATTTGATTTCAGGAGCCAGTTTTCCAAACAAGGCAGCACACAGAATGACACCAGCAGAAAGTGAAGAGTTGAACAGACAAGTACATGAGTTGTTACAGAAGGGATTGATTCAGGAGAGCTTGAGTCCATGTGTTGTACCAGCAGTATTAGCACCAAAGAAGAATGGAGAATGGAGGATGTGTACAGATTCCAGAGCAATAAACAAGATCACAATCAAGTATAGGTTTCTATTGCCACGAATGGATGATATTATAGACTGTTTGAGTGGAGTTGTGTATTTCTCAAAGATAGATCTGAAGAGTGGATATCACCAGATTCAGATCAGAGAAGGAGATGAATGGAAGACTACCTTCAAAACAAAAGAAGGACTATATGAGTGGTTAGTCATGCCTTTTGGGCTAACCAATGCACCGAGCACTTTCATGTGGCTCATGAATGAGGTTCTGAAAGAATTTTTGGGTAAGTTTGTCATTGTTTACCTAGATGATATTTTGATCTTTAGCAAGACATTGGAGGAACATATGATGCATATTCGTATGGTGTTTGAGAAGTTGAGAGATGAGAAATTGTTGATTAATTTGAAGAAGTGCAGTTTTGTGAAGAAAGAGTTAGTGTATTTAGGATTTGTAGTTTCAGCAGAAGGTCTAAAAATAGACCCAGAGAAGGTACAGGCTATCCTTGAATAGCCTACTCCGAGGAGTGCTACTGAGGTAAGATCTTTTCATAGTTTGGCTAGCTTTTACAAAAATTTTATCAAAAATTTTAGCAGTATTTGTGGACCCTTGACTGAAACAATGAGAGGGGATAGAAAAGAGTTTAAATGGACTAATGGGGCAGAAAAAAGTTTTCAATTGTTGAAACAAAAAGTTACAGAACAACCTGTTTTAGCACTTCCAGATTTTAATAAGGTGTTTCAAGTAGATTGTGATGCTAGTGGTACTGCAATAGGAGCTGTTATGAGCCAAGAAGGTAAACATGTTGTTTATTTCAGTGAGAAGTTAAATGATGCCAAGAGAAAATATTCTATCTATGATCAAGAATTTTATGCTACAGTTCAGGCATTAAAGAAGTGGAGACATTATCTGCTTCTTAAGGAGTTTGTTTTGTATACTGATCATCAAGCATTGCAATATTTGAATAGTCAAGAAAAGTTGAATCAAAGGCATTTGAAATGGGTTGAGTTTTTATAGAGTTATACATTTGTTTTGAAACACAGAAGTGGAAAGTCTAACAGGGTTGCAGATGCTCTTAATAGAAGGCAACTCTTGCTGACAGAGATGTAGATTGAGGTGGTTGGGTTCAAGGAACTCAAGAATTTGTATCCAGAGGATCCTAATGTTGGTGGAGCTTGGAAAGCTTGTAAAGAACCTGTTACTCTAAATAGGATGAAGTGGCTGGATTTTATCATCCAGGATGATATGCTATTTAGAGGGAGTCAGTTGTGCATTTCAAGAAGTTCTATGAGGGATAATCTCATCAAAGAGAAGCATAGTGGAGGATTGGCTGGACATTTTGGTCATGATAAAACCTTTGCTTTGGTTAGTGAAAATTATTATTGGCCACAGTTACAGCAAGATGTGAAGAAGTTTATACAGAGTTGTAGAGTATGTCAGATGGTGAAAGGAGTGAAGCAGAATACAAGGTTGTATCAACCATTACCTGTACTAGAGAAGCCTTGGGAGGATATCAGTATAGACTTTGTTCTTGGTTTACCGAAGACACAGCGGGGACATGATTTAATTTTTGTAGTAGTTGACAGATTTTCAAAGATGGCACATTTCATTCCCTGCAAAAAGACTAATAATGTTGTTCATGTAGCAGAATTGTTTTTCAGAGAAGTAGTGAGACTACATGGTTTTCCAAAGACCATAGTTTCAGATAGAGACACTAAGTTTGTTGGATATTTCTGGCGTACATTGTGGAAGAAGTTGAAGATAGATTTGAAGTTCAGTTCATCACATCATCCACAGACTGATGGACAGAAAGAGGTGGTGAATAGAAGTTTGGGAAATTTGCTGAGATGTTTGGTTGGAGATAAGCCAACAGGATGGGATTTGATTTTACCACAGGCAGAATTTGCATACAATAATTCTGTCAATAGGAGCACTAGTAAATCACCATTCCAGATTGTATATGGAAGTAGTCCAAGAAATGCATCTGAATTGAGAAAGATAGATAAAGGAGAAATAAGTAGTGTTGAAGCTGAGTATTTTGCAGAACACTTGAAGAACATCCATGAGGAGGTGAGGAAGCATATTACCAAGATGAATGCATAGTATAAGGCTAAGGCAGATGAGAAAAGGAGGCATAAAGAATTTTAGGTTGGGGATGAAGTCATGGTTCATTTGCGAAAGGAGCGGTTTCCAGTTGATACATATAACAAGCTGAAAATGAAGAAGTTTGGACCATGTACGATACTAAAGAAGCATGATTCAGGAAATGCATATGAGGTAGAATTGCCTACTGAGCTAAATATTTCACCAGTGTTTAACATTTCAGATTTGATAGAATATCATGAAGGAGGTGTTGAAGATGAGGTTGCAGCAACACAGTGGAGTATTCTAGCAACCAGTTCAAATATCAAGGAGATTGAAGACATACTGGACAGTCGTGTTGGCAGAAGCACAAGGAACAGGACATATAAAGAGTATTTGGTCAAATGGAAAGGACGACCTGTAGAAGATTCATCATGGCTAACAAAAGAGGAGGTTAACCATCTTGGTTTTCCTCTGCACACCTGAGTCGTGACAGGGTCACTTCTCAAATTACCCTGGGTGTCTGATGCAGGAGCATCCTGGGTGTAAGGGCAATCTTGCATCACCCAAAAATATTTCTATTTTTTTGTATTCAATAAGGGCTATCTTGTGAAAAGTTGCTATTTATGGAAACTTGCTATTTTTAGTAAGTTGGTATTACGATCTCAGAATGTCTGATTTTACATATGGAGGTTCATCTCAGTCATATCAGCCTGCCAGCAAAGTTTCATGGCTAGATCAGGTCTAGTTTTGAAGATATTGAAAATTTTTGGTATTGGCAGTAGGGTACAGAAACTTTGAACTCAGTTTTGAAGGCTTTAGAGGCCCCGGATGAGGTCCAAAAATTGGGTGACGGGTGCTTTTCACAGGTCAAGCCTATAGAGCGCTTCGTGGCATTTCTGAAATGGGGTTATAATAGTCAATCGGGTCAACTGGTGATGACTTATGGTCTCCGGAAGTCAGACCACCTGAAATGGTAGAAAATAATTTTTCTTCAAAATTTTTGTTCGGGTTTCAAAAGTTATTTTGAGCCGACTTTGATGTAATAAATTGTAAAATAAAATAATTCTAAGTTTGGTCGGCCCTAAGGGCTAAATTTTTAGAACCTTCTCGGGTGGTGGAAATTGCCTATATAAAGAAGGCCTGTAGTGTTGTCTAGGGCAGTTCTGGGTAGTAGATCTGGGTATTGATTCGAGGCTTTGTCCTACAGAATATTGTAAGGGAATGCCCATGTGGCTTTGCATATTGTAATTCTGAAAGTTTGTAATTCCACATTTGTGGAGATAATAAGAAGCCAATTTTCTGTTCTTGCATATTATTGTTGTTGTTTCTCTATTTCTGTTATGTGTTTGTGGTATTAAGGGGAGTAGCCTTCATCATAAAGAATCCTTAGTTTGCAGATTAAAGAAATCTCTATATGGTTTGAAGCAATCTCCTAGGATGTGGTACCTTAAGTTTGATGCCTTTGTGTTGTCAATTGGATTTGTAAGATCAAAATCAAATCATTATGTTTATTTCAGAGTTGAAAATGATCACCTTCTTATTGTTGCATTATATGTTGATGATATGTTGCTGTTTGGGAAGGGTAAGGGTATGATTTCTGATTTTAAATCTCAGTTGTCAGCATAGTTTGAGATGAAAGATCTTGGGGTAGCTAGGTACATCTTGGGTATGGAAATCAGTAGAGACAGGTCTAACAGAAAACTTTGGTTGAGTCAGAGTAAGTATGTGAAGTCTGTGTTGGACAGGTTCAGCATGGCAGATTGTAGACCACTATGTGTTCCTATTTCTATGAGAACAAAGTTATCTGTAGATGATTGTCCAAAATCTCCTAGTGAGGTGGAGGACATGAGTAGAGTACCTTATGCTAGTGCAGTTGGCAGTCTTATGTATGCTATAGTCTATACTAGACCAGACATTGCCCAAGCAGTGGGAGTCCTGAGTCAGTTTATGGCTAATCCTGGATGGGTACATTAGGATGCAGTTAAGCGAGTATTCAGATATTTGAGGGGTACATCAGATTACTCCATATGTTATCATGGTAACTCTTCTGGATCTCCGCATTCAGTCTGTATTCATGGGTTTGTGGATTCAGATTGGGCAGGTGATATTGATAGCAGGAGATCCACCAGTACTTATGTGTTCACTATGTTTGGTGGTGCCATCAGTTGGATGAGTAAGCGACAACCTGTGGTTGCTTTGTCCACTACAGAAGCTGAGTACATGGCTGCTACTCATGCTTGTAAAGAAGTCATTTGGCTTAGAAGATTGTGTTCTGATGTTGGTGTTGATGCAGAACATATTACTATTTGGTGTGATAGTCAGAGTGCTATTTGCCTTGCAAAGAATCCAACTTTCCATGCCAGAACGAAGCACATTGATGTGCAATTTCACTTTGTGAGAGATATGGTGGAAGATGGAAAGGTAAATTTGGAGAAGGTAGATACTATGAAGAATGTTGCAGATGCATTAACGAAACCAGTGGGCACTGAGAAGTTCAGATGGTGTTCGGAGTCTATGGGCCTTTTGGCCTATAGCGGTTAACATTCCTGTTATGTTCCTATTGCTCTTACAAGGTGTTTGACAAGTGGGAGAATGTTAGGAATAAGGTGTCTCAACCTTGGATAATTCCTATTTTTATTATTTGTTTTGTAAATGTATTTTTTGTATATAATGTAATTAAGTGTGAGTGTACATGTCTAGTTGGCATGTTGATGTGTCGGCATCTTGTGCATAAGGAGATCATGACTGAAATGGTCATGATGGATTCCTATGACGCGTAAGAACTATTTAAGGAATGTGCTATGATAGGTGTAAGAGCATCTTATGACTTGGGCCTATTTGGGTGCCCAAGAAGAAGTGGTTGGTGTGTGTAAGAGAATATGCCAAAAATAGGTTGGTATGATAGATTCTCTTACACTTCTCTTGTGACCATTATTTTTGGTGGATTCTATGACAAGCTGTCATAGTCTATTCTAAGGATGGATGCCTATTCTTGGGATTGCATGTAACAACTATGTACATGTGGCTTTGTGCATGGGTCTTGGTGGTTGTGCCTATTTTTGGGTCCAGAAGAGTCTATATATATGATGTTGCTCCTATGAGAGAGATATAACAAAAATTTAAGTCTTGTTGGCTTTGTCTCTCATTTCCTGAAAGAACTTGCATTGCAAGTGTATTGTAATCTTTGTGTTGAAGATAATACATTGTGCAGGTTTTGGAGTGCTGAGGTTTTTTACCGAAAGATTTTCCCCAGGGTATATCATTGTGTCATTCTCTATTTTTTTGTATGTATGGTATGTGGTTGCAATATCTTTGTTAAAGTAGTTAACGAATCTGAAATTGTAACGATTTATAAGAATTTGGACAATACTCTCCTATAGAGATTAGCGTAGGAAGCTATTTCCGCACCTGAGTTTCCTTACACAATCAACCTCCAAGAAATTATGGATATTCTCTTGATCCTTAGGGAGGATAATGGGAGAGTCATGGAACATTAACTGGTTAACAATTAGAATGATAGAAGAAGTATGGAGATCAAGCAGGGAACATTCCAGTAGACCAATTCTTTGGGATGAGGGTGAATATTCCCACCAAAAAGAGGAAAGGGCTAGAAAGGAGAAACCAAAGTACAAGAGATTGGAGATTTTTACATACAAGCTCTGATTGTGGATCCATGTTTTCTTACCCTCCTGGTCCTGAAGATCTAAGGGGGAAGTTGATTCATGCTCTTGAGCATGTGTGTCAAATACTTGAGCATGACTAATTTGGGCGCTGGGCGAAGGATTAGTGCTATGATCAGTACAAACTCTAATCGCATCCTGAATCATTCCCTGACATTCAGTGTTAAAATGACCCAGATTGTGCTAATATTTGTTAATAGTAAATGACTCTTGTATGACAATTTTTTGAACCTAACCCCCCGTTTGGATTTTATAATTATCTGATGACTGAAAGACTTATGACTGTCAATAAGGATGGACACTCTGACTTCATGAGAAAGGAGCTCAAAGGGGATAAGATCACATGCTTGATAAAAATACCCATTTTATTAGAAATACACTCAATGATCTTTAGGTCCCTATATTCTAATGGAAGCAGGTGAAAGGAGACCCAATGTGGGAAGAACCGAATAGGGAAAAGATCTGGTTTAAAATTAGGTGTCCAGATCATGGTAAACAAACATGATCCCTTGTAGAACCAGCCTTTATGCTTGTGAATTGTATCTCTAGCTTCTTTAGAATGGAATATAGCAACAAAAAATTTAGAATCTGGGTATACATAGAATATATCTTTTAAATCAATCCAGACTTGCACTGCCCAGTCCTTAATATCTAAAAACAACATTGTGTTGGTAGAGAACTTACCGATAAGAGTCATTTGATGAAGGAAACCAATATTTGATTGAAGCATAGTCTTTGGCAGAGTGATTGTAGCCATGTTGGAGTCCAATGGAGCCATATCTTGAGGGTGTTTCTTTTGCCAAATAAGTTTTGCTTTGGCTAGATTGAAAGGGGTACTATTTGGGAAGGCTTCCGCAAAGACAAAGCCTGCCTTATCCTTGTTAACCTTCAATGTGAGTGCCTTAGGCATGTTTTTCTCCATATTCAGATTATTCCCTTTTGGGATGTCGACATTGTGACAATCTTGGTTTATTTTTGTCGGGGACCTAGGTGGGGTCCCTTCACAAATGTCAAAAATTGGTTGTTTTCCCTTAACAAGCCTAGGCCTATTCAGCCTAGTTTTGTGAGCTTTGGTTTTGAAAAAAATAAATTTCCCGCTCATTTCGAAATCAAACTGTTGGGGGACTTTTTTTTCCAAAGACGTGATCATCACGTAAGGCTGCTTTAGATGAAGATTCCCCAATTTCAAAAGTATTAAAACCCTCAGCATGTTGGGTTTTGGGAAAATGAAATCTAGGGTTGACAAAAAAAGGCTTTGTGGGTTGAATAATAGCTTTGCCATAGAACATTGACCTAGGAACTACCAATGTTGTCAGTTGTGGAGGAGGGACTTTACTGCCTGAGACATTTTTTTCTGCAAAAGAACATCTTTGAAAACCAATTTGGTCACCATTTCATGCATTGGCTAGTTGCACTATTGGGGGACCTCAAAAAATATGGGCAAAGTCAACAATGTCTCATGCACGAAGGCTTGCACGACTATTGTCATTAGCTTGGCCTCTGCTACTGACATGGCCCCAATCTTGCATGCTCTATTGTTGCCACACATCGTGACCCCATACTTCTGCACTCTGTAGCTGCTTCACGAATTGATGCATCTGACCTCTACTACTGCCATGAACCCAGGTTTCTATACTCTAATACTGCATCGCGCCCTGCTGTTGTCATGTCATCTCTCACACATCTCTGATACAAATTATTGTTGTACAGGAAAATTATTATTTTTTTATTTAAAAAATATTTTCTTTTCAAAAATTACACAAATTGTTTAGAGTTTAAGCTTAATAGGAAAAGAGAAAAATATTTTCTCAAATTATAAAAAAATGTGAACTATAAACGTTTTTGGTCAAATTTATAAATTCAATTCCATAATTGGTTAAATTAATAGAAATTTTTTTTTGCATGAATGCACAAGTATTCTTATCTTTGGCAAGAACTAATAATTTGTAAAGTCTTTCATAGATTTTTTAAGATTTCTACAAGACCCTCTCGAAATTTCTATGCATTAAATATACATTTAACTATTGGACTTGAATAGTCACAATTTTAAACAAATAAAATAAGACTTATCTTTATGGAAAAAAAAAAAAAAGTTGTAAGTAATTTTTAAAAAAACTTTATGTCACATCATTGGTTGTAGAGAATTGAACCTAATGTTAAAATTTCAAAAAAAAATTGTTTCAACCACAAGTGAATAATGAAAACTATACACTTGTTATTCATTCTTTTCACCCAATAAGGTTGGACTATATATATATATATATATATATATATATATATATATATATATATATATATATATATATATATATATATATATATATATATATATATATATATATATATATATATATATATTCATAAATGCATAAGTATTGTTCTTATGGCAAAAATTAATAATTTGTAGATTGTTCAACAAATTATTTTTCTAGATATATTCATTTCTATCAACCATCTTTAAATGAAATTGTTTGGAAAAATGTGGTGCATGTAAACATTAAAAAAAAATTGTAAGTAGAAGTACAAATTGCACAAATATATAATAAACTCAACTTTCATTGTTGGGCTCAAGAAATCAAAAGAGATAAGCGTGCATTCAATTAGGAAAAGACTTGTGAAGAAAAATATCAAAAAATGCATTTAGTAGAAGATGACAACTCATAATGACAATAAAGAAATAAAATTTTATGTCATGTCATAAATTATTGTTGTAGAAAAATTATTATTTTTCTATTCAAAAATTATTTTCTTTTAAAAAATTATACAAATTGTTTAGAGTTTAAGTTTAATAGGAAAAGAGAGAAAATTATTTTCTCAAATTATGAAAAAATGTGAACTATAGATTTTTTTATCAAATTTATAAATTTTATTTCATGATTGGTTAAACTAATAGCAAAAAACAATTGCATGAATGCATAAGTATTCATATATTTGACAAGAATTAACAAGGAAGTTAAATGTGATTTGTTGAAAGCTATTTAGTAAGAAACTATGGGAATTGAATTATAACTTTTAGACACGAAATACATAAATGGTGCACACTGATAGTAATAAATTATAGTATTTTAATAAAGATTAGATACAACTAAAGCATATACAAGAATATGTAACAAATGAAAATATTTACCATAATTTTTATAATATGAAAAGCAAAAAAATCAATTTTCCTTCATTTCAAAATAAATGTAGGCACAAATAGCTATATATAATATAGTTGGAACCCACCTTTATTTTAGTTATTATATTTTATCTTGATTAGATTTAAAAGAAATTATTTCTTTTTTTAAAAATGTGTAAGTGGACCCTATTAAATGGTAGCCAATAAATTTAATAAATAACTTGACAATGATGATAACTACTTGAGAAAGAAGAAATAAGGATAATAAAATCAGTCTGACAATAAACTCAACATAAATATTTTTAAAAATAAAAGTATGAATGACTATGTTCAACCACTAGAATATATGTCATTATAATCATGTAATTGAAATTTGGCTATGAAAGACACACACAACTAATCCGCAATTAAAAATTATTTCTTTAATCAAAGTGTCAACAACTGTTCACAAGTAAATGCAAAATAAATGCAAACTTTGATTATGGTGGAATAGAGAGTGCATGTAAGAAAGAGAAAAATGTTCTACAACTTGAAACTATCCAGTGCAATGCAATATACATATCCATATAAAACAATCTAGTTGTTGTTAGTTACAAGAATATTCTTGAAATGTGTAAAGTTGAATAATAATGTAGGAGATTCAAATGAATTGCTGCTTAGGTAAGTTTAGAGTCCAACTTAGCACAAAATAATGTGAAAATTTATTAAATATAGATGACAAGACTCCTTGCATTTAATATGTATTGAATAGGAAAACTGTCAACCACCTTCCACATACAAAAATATTCACAAATAATTTTTTAATTCAAATAATTTATAAAATTGATGTACAACTGTTATTCATATACATAATAAAGATAAGCACAAAATAAATTTAAGTAGATGGGATATTTTGGTGCTTTTAATACATTAGATAAAAAAGTGAAAGGAAAATTTTGACTAAAAAATGAATTTAAGTAGATGGGATATTTTGGTGCTTTTAATACATTAGATAAAAAAGTGAAAAGAAAATTTTGACTAAAAAATAGCAACGCATCATGACAAAAAAAAAGAAGTAAAGTTTTATCTCATATCCCAAGTCACAGTTGAGAAAAATTATTATTATTTCAATTGAAATTCATTTTTTACACTGACTATTGACAATATAAGCCAATAGAAAATAATTTTAAAAAAAGATTTTTTTAATTTATGAAAACATGCAAAAAAATGTCAGCTATAGACTTTTTTTTTAAATTTTTAAATTAAATGTTATGATTGGTACAATTAATAGAAAAAAAAAATTGCATGAATGTGTAAGTTTTCTACTATGGCCGAAACTAATAATTTGTAACTTATTTTTCATAGATTTTTTAAGATTTTTACGAAACCCTCTCGAAATTTCTATAAATTAAATATACATTTAACTATTGGACATGAAAAATCATAATTTTAAATAAATAAAAGAAGACTTGTTTTTATGGCAAAAAAAAAGAGAAGTTATAAGTCATTTAAAAAAAAATTTATGTCACATCATTAGTTGTAGAAAATTGAGCCTAATGTTAAATTTTTTAAAAATAAATTGCTTCAACCACAAGTGAACAGTCAAAACTATGCACTCAGTGTTCATTCTTTCACATACACACACACACATAAAAATTTGTATTTGAATAAATACATAAGTATTCTACCTATGACAAGAACTAATAATTTGTAAAGTATTTTGTAGATTATTTGTGTGCATTCAATTAGGAAAAAACTTATGAAGAAAAATACCAAAAAATGCATTTAGTAGAAGATGACAACTCATAATGATAATAAAGAAATGAAACTTTATGTCATGTCACAAATTATTGTTGTAGAGAAATTGTTATTAAATTAATAGCAAAAAAATTTGCAGAAATGCATAAGTATTCTTGTCTTTGGTAGGAACTAATAATTTGTAAAGTCTTTTGTAGATTTTTAAAAAATTTTACAAGACCTTCTCGAAATTTCTATGCAACAAATATACATTTAACTATTAGATATGAAAAGTCACAATTTTAAATAAATAAAAATAGACTTATCTTTATGGAAAAAAAAAGAGAGAAGTTATAAGTCATTTTGAAAGAAACTTTATGTCACATCATTGGTTGTAGAAAATTAAATCTAATGTTAATTTATATTTTTTTTAAATTATTTTAACCACAAGTGAACAATCAAAACTATGCACTTATTGTTCATTCTTTCATCCAATAAGGTTGGACTATATATGATTAGAAAACATAAATAAAAAGTTGCATTTGCATAAATGCATAAGCATTCTACCTATGACAAGAACTAATAATTTGTAAAATGTTTTGTAAATAGAAATATAAATTGTAAATAGAAGTACAAATTGTACAAATATTTAATAAACTTAACTTTCATTGTTGGGTTCAAGAAAGCAAAAAAAATAAGCATGTATTTAATTAAGAAATGACTTGTTCAAAGAAAAATGTCAAAAAATACATTTAATAGAAGATGACAACTCATAATGACAATAAAAAAATAAAATTTTATGTTATGTCACAAATTATTGTTGTGAAAAAATTGTTATTTTTCTATTTAAATTTTTTTTTTTTCAAAAATTGCACAAATTGTTTAGAGTTTAAGTATAATAGTAAAAGAGAAAAATATTTTCTCAAATTATTAAAAAATGTGAATTATAGACTTTTGTGGTCAAATTTATAAATTTAGTTACATGATTGGTTAAACTAATAGTAAATTTTTTTTGCATGAATGCATAAGTATTCTTGCATTTGGCAGAAACTAATAATTTGTAATGATTTGTAAAGTCTTTCGTAAATTTTTTAAAATTTCTAGAAGACCCTCTTGAAATTTCTATGTATTGAATATACATTTAACTATTGAATATAAAAACTCACAAAATAAAACTTATCTTTATGGCAAAAAAAAAGTTGTAAGTCATTTTGAAAGAAACTTTATGTCACATCAGTGGTTGTAAAAAATTGAACTTAATATTAAAAAAATTTAAAAAAATTGCTTCAACCACAAGTGAACAGTCAAAATTATGCAATTATTGTTCATTCTTTATTTCACCCAATAAGGTTGGACTATGTGTGTGATTAGTGTCATGGGCAGGAATACTTATGCATTCATGCATTTTTTTATGCTATTAATTCCACCAATCAGCACATTGAATTTAACATTTTGCACAAAAAGTGTATAGTCTATATTTATCTTTTATTTTAAATATTTCTAAATATATCATTTTCTAAACATGTTATTAATCCATAGAGTTATTAATCAGTGCTGAAAATTATTTATTTATTTTTCAAATGTCTTTTTTCAATGTACCTATTTATTGTATCACATCAAATGTCACATATTATTAAGTTATTGAATTAAACATATGTTATTCTCTATGTGACTGATTTTGTTTTCTTTTACATTTTGACAAAAATCTTACATGAAATCCTCAAATCATTAAAATGTGGATTATTTTTATTTTCAAATATTTATGATAAAGAGACAAGCTTTTTCCAGTTTAATAATATACTAGTAGTGTTAGCTGATTATATAAGATTTTTTTTCTTTCAAGCCCATGATTTTCTCTGCACATTTAATATTTTGTTTCAAAAAAAATTTGTTCATTGAATAATGGTAAGCAATTAGGTTTTTTAATTTAATGAGAGCTTCCAATCTCAAGATTCATCAATATTATATAATGATCTATTTGGTAGGCCATTTTCAACCAAAGTTGCTTTAAAGAGCAATTTTAACTGGTATAATACACTATTTTTTTAACATTTCATTATTTTTAAGATTGTTTTATTGATCTTTTAAATATTGTGGTATTTTTTCTTTGCTAGCTTCTAATTTTTTTTTCAACTTTGTAAGGTGGCAATTACAGGAGCTTTTGATGGTTTAAAGCAGTTATATCTGCAAGAGTTGGAAAATTTTGGAGTATAAATTTTTTTTACTAATTTGTAAGTATAATATGATCCTTGTAGAATTTCTGAATTGTTTTTTTTATTATTTTTTCGATACAATATATTTTTGATTTGTATGCTCAATTCTTTCCTTCTCTTCAAATTTAGTGTGCAAGTTTTTGATTTTCATGTAATTTACTTTCTCTGAGTTTGATGTGATAACACTGCTCCTTTCCATCTTGGACTTGTTGCTAGTTATTTTATTAAAAATTAGTTCAAAATCTGGATCAGATGAAAATAGGTTGTAGTTTTTACATTCTTCACCAGCACTGGTGGTATTCTCATGACAAGTCAAATTAAACAACTTTGCTACAATCTCATCTATAATTTCACCATAGAATCCATTCCTTGATGCTTGCGAAGAATTATGCATTCTATTTCTTTTTTTTGTGACATATCTGATGATATCAACTTTCTTGTTTTGCAACCTGTACTAGAAAATTTTAAAACTGGTTTCTGAAATTTTTTCATTCATTGTTGTCGTGAAGTACACTTGCTTTTTATTTGGTCCAAATGCACATTTTGTGCATGCGATTGCTCTATTTCATTCTTGTCAATTCTTTGATTAACTCTATCCATTACACTCTCAAAAGGACTACTTATCTGGGTCTCATCACTACATTTTTTTGTAACTAAATATGTTGATTGTGTTAATTTTGGCTTTATCAGGAGAAATCTGACAATGGATCAGCTTCTGTGATTCTCTTATTTCCTTCATACTTCTTATCACATTATATTTCACAACACTCTTCTTTATCTCAATAGAATATTTGTCTTTGTGAGATACTAAGACTTTAAGAAGCTTCTCTCTCAACAATTTATAGATCAAACATACTTGTTCCTATTTAAAAAAACAAAAATGTCATACTAATAGCAACGCTCAGAAGCTCCAAATATCTTCAAAAAAAATTCTACAAATACAAAAGAAAAAATAATTTTTCAATGACAGATTTTTTAGAATAAAATATTTATTCACATTTAAATTAGGAGAAGAATGAAGAATAATACCATGTTACACAAATGTTCTCCACAAGATTGAAAGAAAAGATATGCCTTATTGAAAGAAAGACAAAACCCTATATAGAAGTGATGAATTTTTTAAATTGCATAGGCTGTCATTAAATTTTAAAATATAATTTCTTACCTTTATTCAATTTTTAAAAAAATTAATTCTTTATCTCCATATACTGAACTCAAATTTTTAGGGAACAAAATATTAAATGTGCAAAGTAAATAATATGTGGGAAGAAAAAAATTTCATAAAATCAACTAACACTACTAGTGCACTAATAATGCGAAAAAAAACTTGTCTGCTGGTAATAAATGTTTGAAAGCAAAATAATTAATATTTTAGAGATTTGAAATTTCATATTAGATTTATGTCACAAACTCTACAAGAAAGTAAAAAATCATGACATATAGAATAGTATATATTTAATTGAAGAAATTAATAATATTTGACAATTGATGTGATACAATGATGTGGGTAAATTAAAAAAATATTTGAAAAAAATATATATTTTCATGAGTGACTGTTTTCTCTATAGACCGATAAGATTTCAAAAAAATAATTTTGAAAATAAATCTATATATGACAACTATATAGATAAAAATAAATATGAAAAAAATAAAGTTATATGATTGGCAAATTTAAATAAAAAGTTGCATTTGCATGAATGCATAAGTATTATGTCTATGAAATTTTTTCCATTTCTAAACTTTGAACCTTTGTACATATTTTTGAGAATTTTGAAATGTTATTTATCTACATTTTTATTAGCTTTCGATGGAAACAATCATTGTAAATAAATATTTATTTAAAATATTTTTTAATCTAAAAATTTTTCAATTTGGGCAACCCTTGAAAGTGACAACTCTTTTTTTAATTATAAAATTGACTTAAGAAATGACAACCAATCTACCAAAGAATGGTTGCGTGCCTAATGACAAAAAAAACCATAATTATTTTTGTCTTTTTCACCTTACATATTAAAAGCACAAAACAATCCAACCTCCCCAGATTTATTTGTGCTTATCCCTACACTGCAAATGGACAACCTTTCCTCCACTTTGTGAATTACTTCATTTCAAACAATTATTTTATGTGCAGGTTTTTTTATGTGGGTGATGGATTATGGTTGGTATATGAACAATACATATTCAATGCAAATGTTTCATTTGTCTTTCCTCTTCTATTGATGCAACGAAGTTGGTCATCTGTCTACCATTAAGAATTGTATCATTTGAAAAAATTAATTATTCCCATAAATCTTATAAAAGTAATTGTATATGAGTCCCGAAAGCTAAAGGATCATGAGTTGAATTACCCAACCCCCTATTTGGATTTACTGACGGTTGTGCATGCACCAGTGTGCTAGAGACATTATTTTTGGGTCACAAATTTGAGTTGCACAATGACCATTTCATCTTGTATTATATCTTTTCTCAGTCGAACCTGAGTGCATGATAACATCGTTGGATGGAATTTTGTGTGAGTACGATTTTGATTTTCATTAAATCAAGGGAAAAGAGAATGTTGTTGCAGATGCCTTGAGTAGTAGAAGGAATGAGATCTATGTTTTGTCACTTGGTGTGGATTTTTGTAGTTGTATCCTTGAGGTTTTGCCAAGTGATATGTGGTATCAGGAGGTTAGAGTGAAGATTAAGTCTGGACATACCCTTTTGAAATGTTTTTCAGGTTACTCCTTGGAGTCAAATGGACTTTTGTAGCACTATGAGTGCATTTATGTGTCAGTGTCAGGTGATCTTCATTCATTGGTGTTGCTTGAGGTACATCGTACACTGTATTCTACACATCCTGATGTCAAGAAGATGCATGCCAACCTTAGATAGTTCTACTTATGGGTAGGGATGAGGCATGATGCTATCAATTTCATGGCTAGATGTCTTGAATTCCAAAGAGTGAAGGTAGAGTATTAGCATTTGGCAGGTCTTTTGCAGCCACATTTCATTCCTTAATGGAAGTAGGACACTATATCTATTAATTTTATTACTAGGTTACCTATGTCTTCACGTCGTCATGATGTTGTTATGGTTACAGTGCACAAGTTATCCAAGGTGGCTCAATTTTCACCCATGGGAGCTTCGTATACTATTACTTCGGTAGTACATGTGTTCATGGAGGATATAGTTCATTTGTACATAATATCTCATAGGATTATTTTGGATAGAGATCCAATGTTTACTTCTGCATTACATACATCTCTCTAGCATGCTTTGGCGTGCAACTCAATTTTAGTTCATCATAACACCCTGAGACTAATGATTAGATGAATTAAGTGAATCAATTTCTTAAGGGCATAGTTCACATGTATGTTATGGATCAACAGATGAGGTGGGAGGACTATTTGTACTTGATTGAGTTTGAATATAATAATGGGTACTATAGTTCTCTTGGCACATCTCCTTTCAAGGCCTTGTATGGTTGATTATGTGGTACACCTTTGAGTTGGGATTAGTTAGAGGAAGGATTAGTTTTGGGTCCTAAGGTGCTTTAGGATATGAAGCAGTAGGTTGTGCTTCTTAGAGAGCATTTGGTTACTAGTCAGGATCGATAGAAGAAGTATGTTGATGCCCATAGGCTTGACAATAACTTCTTAGTTGGTGACCATGTGTTTTTGTGAATTCAGTTGTAGAAGAGCCTCATCCATTATGGGGAATGCTCTAAGTTAGCACCATGTTGTTTTGGACCTTTTGAGATCCTTGAGAGGATTGGTCTTGTTGTCTATCACTTGGCTTTTCTATCTAGCTTATCGCATATCCATGATACTTTTCATGTTTATGTGTTGAGGTAGTATATTCTTGATATGACCCATGTTCTTGATTGGGGTGATTTATAGGTAGAGGATAAACATATTTCTTTGGAGCCCACTCACACTCTTTAGAATTAGAGGTTGACCCTAATGGGAAGAGACATTTAACAAGTAAGGGTCTAATGGGACCCCAATGATGAGACTATTGCTACATGGGAGGATGCTTCACAGTTGAGAGTTTTGTACCCTTATCTTTTTGCAGGCTTCTAGGAGTAAGCCTATGCCTAGAGGTGGAGAATGTAGTTCCTTTCATGATTGCATTTTGTTCCATGATGATTTAGACTTGAGATATACTCTTGTTTAATTATTATAATTATCTCCATGATGAGATGCACCAATGATAGTTTATTATCTTGGTTTCCAGTATCTAGCTGTGATAGATGGTTAGATTTTGTTACTGTTTACAATTTGGTCATATCTACATGATGATGCTATTGATGTGACATGATGCCTTATGATGATATGTGGTGTGTTTCACATTCAAGATCATTGATTATGTTATTAGGATAATTTTATTGGACTCCATGATATATTGTGCCTTATATGTTGTTGGGTATTTCAATTGCTTACTTTCACTGGTTTATATTTATATTATTATAAAAGTATTTATTTAAATGAAATGTTTTATTTAAATTACATGTACACTAAATAGTAGCATATGGGACAACTAGTCTTGTGCCATTCTTTATGTCTAATCGTGTCACTAGAGTGTTAGTGTTCCATTTGGTATTTTTATTGATATTAAACGTGCTTCAACTATTTATATTGTTAGCACCTAAACTTGATATTTGCATGTTTCAGTGAATAGGTACCAAACACATTCTTCTTGAGTTAAACAAGATTTTATTGTGTTTGTATCCCCAGTAGTGGCATAGGAGATAGTAGCTTTGGCCTTGCATATTGAGCCAATGTCATCCCTGTGTAATGTCCTCACTAGGGAACCCATAAGGAATCAGGTCTTTTGACTTAAAATTACAACTAACAATTTTTTTTCTAACATTATAACATTCACAAGTACATTCCTTAAGATTCCCTTAATGAATTCATTTTCCAACATCAAGCATTGCATTTCATTACTTAATCAAATAAATTCCATTTCCTTTTTCTTTTACTTTTGCATTTCAAGTTTTAAGAGAAAGAGTAAGAAGGTAATATTTCATTCCTAACTATATCTTTTACTTCATAATTCATTTTTATTCCTTTTGCCTACACATTGAATAACTTCCTTTTCAATTTACATTTAAACCTTCACATAGGAAACATTTCTTTTCTTTTCAACATAGAAAAGATAAAAGAGATAATATGATATTACACTTTTCATTTCAGCTTTAAAACCTTCAAATACATCCCCTAAAAACCCCTAGAACTATCCCTCCCTGATTACATTGCTTTGTTCTTACAATAATAATTACATGAATGGACCGAAGGCTTACAAAGAGATCTTTACATCTTTCTTTTCAATAATACATGATACAAATAGGAAATCTTCATTACTGCAAGGAATGTAAAACACATCCAAGTCACGAACCACAAATGGTACCTTGAAAGATATTTTCCACCCAACCATGCAAAACTAATGAAGTTCCACCCCCCTGTGCTAGGAGATAGAACCAAGATACTCACAAGGCCTAAAGAAACCTAAGGCTTTACAAATCAATAACTAGAAAATCAAAAGAAAAGATATTTAACAAGATATCACTTTACTATACACAAGGGTTAGGTTCCTATCATACCATCTAGGTGAGTGTCATCAAATATCTTGCATATTGGGATCCACCCTGGCAACCATGTAACCTCAATCCCCCCTTTCTGAATAGGGATCCACCCTGGCATTTACCTATGGTCCTGGTACTCTAGCATGACTATGTGGACTTAATTATGTGTCTTTCATTATCTTTTGAAAACCCCCTTTCCCAAGTTCATTATTAGGTTATCACTTTTTTTTACCAACTCACCCATAGGATCATCTAGCAACCACTTTAGGGTTCCAACAACTATGGTGAGCCACTCACCTAGGGTACCTAGTTTGTAATGCCCCGCCAAGGAACCTGGGAGAATTTAACCTAACACATGTCACTATGTTTACAAAATAATTTATTTTCTTAAGTGTTTACAAACAATAATGATAACAATGCGGAAGCAAAACAACCATGAGATACAACGGGTACATAAGCACAACTCAATTATAGTTAAGAATCCTCGAGGGTCCCATGACGTAGAATTACATATAAAAAATAATTAATTAGATTACAAATGATTACAATTAACTTATATGAACAACAAGTACATCAAATACCATCAAGTATACATAACGAAACAACATCCTCTACACAAGTCGTAGGGTATGTCACAATAATCGAATACAAAATATAATACAACATCTGCAACTCTGAAGCACCGATACAAGATATAATCGTGAACATCAAAGATAGGAACAAACAAGCCTCCAATGAAGAATAAGAAGAAGATAACAGAACAAGCATCCTCCCGCACCGCCACAAGAACATCAGAATCTCAAATGGTAAAAGATAACACTACCACCTGACCTCATGGAACCAAAAGTCCACTCCCACCATGTTGGGGAGATAACAACAAACCCCAATCAGATAACAAACTCAATCAAACATCTAAGCAAAGGTCCTAAAGGCCTTTTAACTCAAGGGTACCATCAACTAAAGATAAATAAACATCAAGTAACCAACACGTACCAAAACACCAAAAAATACAAAATAACCACCAGGTAATAATGAGAAAACAAAGATACACCACTAGAGGCAAATGCAAAAACTATGGAGGAGACTTAGGCTACATACTATGGGAGTTTCATCACATGGACAACTACTTAAGTTACCCTAGACTGGTCTCTCTAAACCTTGGACCCTCGAGCATTTATCAGGTTGAGTTACCCTGGATTAGCCACTCTAGACCCTAGACCCTCAACATGACCCATGCGGAACTAGAATACCCTCTCATGAAGACAAGGAATTCTAATCATACCTACTCTCTAGGTATCATCCCATTCCCAGCCTTAGCCTAAACAAGCTCTCGAGGCATGAGCGAGGCATAATCTCTAATTATCTTTTTAATGAGCTCTCCAAATTTTAATTACTATGTTATCACTTGTTAACAAACTTATGATAGGTTACCCTGGTACTGACCACTTTGGGTGCCAGAACCCTATTGTAAGCCACTCCCCTAAGTTGCACCTATTTAACCTCCCATAGGTTCATAAGTCAAATAACATCAAATGATAAAAATATCCTCAAATCAGTTCCTTAGTGCAACAGGAACACATTGGTTTTCACAACCATAATATCATAACACACTCTCAAAGTGTTCTCACAATCATAAGCTTCAAAAGAAAAAGGTTGCATATACAATATCAAGACCATATTTCCCCATGTGAAATATGCAACAAAACCCAACTATACCAGACAACCTTCATACTACATGATAACATAACATAATCACAAAGGACATCACATAACACACAAAAGATTGATTCCCAAAACAAGATCAGAACTAATGGTCAAACTCATGCAACTCATGCAACACAAAATACACCCCATAACCTATGGTATACAATACTCCCCACAAAATTAATTTCCATAAAAAAATAAAAATAAATAAAAAAACAACTCTATGAACAACATCATAATAAATTTTTTAAAAAAACACAAGTAGTCTTTTAATCTCAATCAAATGTACAAAATACTACTACTAACAAAATCTATTTAAATAAACTAATTTAGAAATTAAACTAAATTAAACATTTGAATAATCTATTTAGAATTAAATTAAATTAAAAATTAAACTACTAACATAAAAATATAAACTAATTTGAAATAAACATTAAATTAAATATCATATATTAAAAAAAATGACCCTTATTATAGAAAGAGGGGGGATTGGCCTACCCCCTGCTACTCTACGATAGCCCTGTTGTCACGGCAACAATGACTGCCCTACGACAACATTGCTACCGTGGCAACAGTGACTGTCGTAGGCAGTAACTATTACATGACAACAGTGGCTATCGTCAGCAGTCCACTGTTGCACGACAGCAGTCATGACTGCTATGACAGTCGACTACTGCCAGCAGTAGCATGATCTGTTGCGACAACATTGCTGGCGAGGGGTTGGGGGATGGGGTCCCTACCCCCCAATAAAAAATTTAATAATTTAAAAAAAAATTATAATGATTTTTTTAAAAATATTTTTTATATCATTTAAAAAAAAATGAAAAATCTCCCAATTTTGGGATTTAAAGGCTATGTCAAAACATTCTTTTTTTATATATAAATATAATTGAAAACTTAAACAATCAACCATAACAGACATAAATATAATTAAACCCACATTATATATATATATATATATATATATATATATATAAATTGAACCAAAAAGAAATTAGGGTTTTTACAAAACAATCATCTATTGATTTTCAACCGTACACGCAATACCTAAATCAATCTTTTAGGAACATATTGAGAGAAGAAATATTATTTTTATTAAGATTTATTCTAGGGTTCTCAAACACCCAAAATGAGATGTACCAGATCCATATAACATCAATTTAACCCAATTTTCATAACCACACCCAAATCAAAACCAAAATCAATTTCAATCAACCACATAGAAATCTCAGACACAAATAATACAATCTTTTCAAAAGGAGAATTTTGCAAAATACGAGGGTTTCAAACCCTACCTCAACCTATGCCTAAAAAAAATCTGATGCCAAGAAAGATCGAAGCCAACCTTCAGGATCCAAGCTTTCAAACAATCACAAGATAATGCCCACCCAAACAAGCTTTCCCAAAAACCTTCCAATTCTTTCAGAGCTCCCCAAAACCTATTAGCGTAATGAAAATAATACCCAAAATCCCTTCATAAAGAAAACCTATCCCTCCTAGGGTTTCCAAAACATGCAAACTCAAAAGCAGAACTCAACTCTCTCTCTCTCTCAAGTTGCATGATAAAATAACTTAATAAATAATGCACTTTTAAAATTAAAACTCAGACTCAACTTTTAACTTCAACTATAATTTCAATTTCACTTAACTCAAAAGTGCAACTTAAATTGCATATAATTATTTAATTAAGCAATAAATACTTTAGCACAAATAAACTATACAAATTAATAAATCAAAATTAAATAAATCAACTATGCCCTTTAATTTAATAATATGATTTAATAATCAATTAAACCCATTAATCCAAACTTGAATCTTTTAATTTAATCATTTAATTAACAAAGGTATTTAATTACCTTCAATTAATTAATTATCCTCTATAACTAAAATTACCACATTCATAAAATATAAATATTCAACCTCAAATTAATCCTAACTTAATTAATTAAATCAAATAATTCTCACAAGCAAAATCACTTGACTCCCAAAATTCAAAAAATAACTAACTCTATATCAAACAAACACCAAGGAAGGGCTCACAAATTCATGTCACTTTGACGAATTCAAATGGGTAGAAACATATACTTGCCCAATATTTAAGACAATCAATGGCTAGGGTTAGGATTTGGATTTGCATGTTATCTCCCCTCTCTTACCATTGAGATTTTGTAATAGAGCACGCTCATCCTAACAATTCAGGGAAGTCGATGCTCAGTATCTACAAACCTGCATAAAATCCAAGCATGTACATACATCTATAAATATAAATAAGAAATGGTGGGGATCGACCGATCGTGTGGATCTCGCAAGCAAGTAACTACAACTTCATCCCTCAACCACATCAAGCACGTCAAATAGAAATATAAAACAAACACATCAACCATACACATGCAAGTATGGAGTCAGTAAAAACCATAAGCATCAATGATATCCTAACATATAATCCATCATCCTAAAATAACCATAACATATAGAAAACCAAAGTATGGGAGGGGCATTACATAGTCTGCTACCCATACTCACAAACCAAGAAGTCATAAAGTACTTCAAAAATATTCATCTTGCAGGTCTAGGGAACCCTCTTGTGCACTTAGGCCACCAGAACGAGTCCTAGCCTCATAATATGAATACAAGCATAAGCCAAGTATTGGAATAATATAAGTAACACCTTATAATGCCAATAAAACCATAGATGGACATACATAAGTGGTACATGTTGCATCCCAAGCATGAGAAACAGGATATGGAGGTCACAAGCCCTAAATTTGCAAAATTTGAGCCCTTGGGACCCTCTAAAACCCCAAACGACATACTGTAACTACCCATACGACAATGCAAACATGCCCATATGATATTTGACCAAGTTTCATATGGGTACTAGTACAAACTCATACGACATTCTAGGATGCTCATACGAGACTGTACCCAAAACTTCCCAGAATTACCCAAAATTGACATTTTTAGGTGTGGAGAGTGTCGGGGAAAGGTTCCTTGAGGTCTACCTAATGTAGGTACCTCAGTAGTGATGAACTAAAACTGATTGAGAACCTGATTGATTAACTTCAAGTGATTAGATATCATCGAGTGCTGAAATGATATGTAAGATAATTGAATCAGTCATTATGTTGTCATTGATGTCAACTAGTTTTGACAGTACTTATCATGTTAGTTGCAAATATCTAAACATCTATAAAAAAGGAGAAAAAGATGAAGAATTGATATATCTACATAGAAGAAGATGGATATGACAGATGAGAATAAGGAATACTCTTGGTAACTTATTGATGAGTCTATGACTTCACATTGTTGACTTGATTATGTTACAATAATCTGTTATGAAGTTGGAAGAAAAACTTAACAAAGTAGTGTGGTCGGTAAATAAAGCACTTCAGTATACACCAAGCCAATGTAGTGTATACCGAGCGGCAGTATTAACCGAGCTTGTGTTCACCGACACATTTCTTTTTTAACCTAGTATGGACAAAAGAACTAAATGATTAGTTTAGCTGATAGAAATTGATGAGTTGTAAAGTGTATGATTACGAGGTGGAAAGATAAAGTTTGTTATGAGATCAACAGCTAAAAAAATTCAAAGAAGATCTAAAGGATGGAATTGAAATGAGTCATTGACACATCTGTCGAGGAAGGTTTAAGTGGCAAAATCAATGAAGGAGATTAAGCGACAAAATCTGATGGATGAAAAGAAAATGGTTTACTCGTCTACATAAGAGACATTGGTTTCACTGTTGAAACTATGCTGAAAGAAGGAGACTACAGAGATATCATGTGAACATAGATTCATGCATGCCTGATCAGACTGGTTGAAGAAGAACCAAACTGCAGAACAGTGTCGAGCATCAGAGAGCTTTACCGAGTGACAGTAAGTTATTGAATGTTGATGAACTGAATAGAAATATTGATCATAGGATTGTATGGGCTCAGAATAGATTTGAACATCTGCAAAATCAAGTTGTATTGTAATCAAATCACCTACTATTTCAGTTTAACTAGTTTAACAGAAAAATCTCTTAACCGAGTGGACTTGAAAGTCTTATTATGTCATTCATAGAATGTACATTGTTATCTTGTCAACCCCATAGTGAATGCTGGTTGGATGATAACTGTTAGTGTTCAATCCTCTAACAATGTCACACCTTACAGTGTGTTTTGTAACCTTTAACAGGGTTGGCTCTTCACCGAGCTCACTTCAGAAGAGTGAACATATTTTGGGTTACCGATCCCAGGTGGTTTTTCCCTTTACAGGGTTTCCACGTTAAATCTTTGTGTTATGTGTTTATGTGGTGATTGTTTGGATATCATACTTTACATGTTTCATATTTGATTTGGTCAGTAATCACTATGAGCAATTAACTGGTAATCGGTAATTACACAAATAGTTTAGTATTTTATGTTTACCGAGCTGCAAATTTAGCTGAATTTGTTTTAAGTGATACATTTTGCATTTAAGACTATGGATAACTAATTCACCCTCCCCCCCTCTCAATTATTCTAACAATTGGTATCAGAGCATATTGGTTGCTTGGAACAGATTTTTAAGGGCTTCAATAAAAAGATCACAAAATGTATAAGAGGGAAGTGCCAAAGCTGAACAAGGATAACTTTACAATATGGCAAAGCTGAATGAGACTTCATATATCTGGAATTGGAAATTCTGCCATCACCCTATTGGATAATGGCTACTTAGCACCGCCTACTAGACCTTTGACTCTTGATCAATTGAGAGATAGACATGAGCATAATGTTACTATGATGGAGATTGTTGCTTCTCTATCAAATGTCAAATTTGAAGATGTCAAGGATTGCCTTACTTCAAAGGAAATGTAGGATAAACTTACTCAAGTTTATAGTGGTGATGAAAATGTCAAGAGAGCCA
Organism: Chamaecyparis obtusa; assembly: GCA_027943335.1. Classification (NCBI taxonomy): domain Eukaryota; kingdom Viridiplantae; phylum Streptophyta; class Pinopsida; order Cupressales; family Cupressaceae; genus Chamaecyparis; species Chamaecyparis obtusa. Next base: position 365,483 of record BSBK01006340.1, on the reverse strand, counting down.
AAGCTAAAAGTTTAAGAGGGAGATTCGATGATATGAAAATGAAAAGAGAAAATATAGTGCAGTATACAAACTGAATAAAGGAGCTAGTTAATGCTATCAAAGGATCTGGTGGTGTCATTGATGAAGATACAGTGGTAAGAAAAATTATAAGGACTTTATTGCATGTTTATGCAATCAGAATATCTGCAATACATGAAATGAGGTTAGCACCTAACAGTACTCTCACTCTTGACAATCTGATTGGTAAGCTAACAACTTTTGAGTTAAACAACTTTGATAATAGTGTTGTACCATATTTTGAGTCTGCTTTCATGACTTCTTCGAAGATCGGTAAGTCTAGTAGTAGAAATAATAAGGATGATAGTGATAGTAACACTGATGACGAGCTTGAAGAGCTTGAAGCTCTTATGGTCCAGAGGTTACCTAAAGGTAAAGGTAGATATAGGGGTAAATTACCTTTAGCATGTTTTAACTGCAAAGAAGTTGGTCATATTGCTGCTAGATGCCCAAACAAGAAAGAAGATGATAGAAACAAAGATCAATCTGGTGAAGGAAGCTATGGGAGGAGAAACAATAGAAGTTACCAACACTACAACAGAGATAACCAAGACAACAATGATAAAGACAAAAAGGTATGTTACATTGCTCAAGAGAATGATACCGAGACCAACACAAATGATGATGTTGAAGTAGTTTTTGTTGCGATGAAGGATGATTTTGAGGAAGAAGAAAGGTATGTAGAGACAACATTCATATCTAAAGTTAATAAAAATGATACATGGATCATTTATAGTGGTTGTACACATCATGTGACTGGTGATGAAGAAAAATTTGATCATCTTGAGCAATATAATGGAGGATCTGTAAAAATGGGTAATGATACACCATGTATGGTTAGAGGAAAAGGATCTTTACTGATAAATGATAAAATCAAATGTGATAATGCTTATTGGGTATAAGGACTAAATTACAATTTTCTAAGTGTGGCACAACTTAACAACTCAGGTCACCGAGTATCTTTTGAGAGCAAGAAGGTAAAGATATTTGATGATGGAGGAAAACTTGTTGGAACAGGAGCACAAACCAAAGGTAACTTGTTTTATCTTGACAACGATACGTCTTCTTGTTTAATGATGAAAAATGAGAATGCATGGCTATGGCATAAAAGATTATGTCACGTAAACTTTGATAACATGATTAAAATTAGTAGAAAGAAAAAAGTTAGAGGTCTACCTAGCCTAGCAAATCCGGATCATGTTATGTGTCATCAATGTCAGAAAGGTAAGATGAAAAAATCTAGTTTTAAGAGTAAAGACTATTCAACAAAGAGAATTTTGGAACTAGTTCACACCAACCTATGTGGTCCCATGAGAACACAAAGTTACTATGGAGATAGATATTTCATTCTGTTTGTTGATGATTACACTAGATTGATGACTGTGATGTTTTTAAAAGAAAAATCTGAGGCATTTAAGATGTTTAAATGGTATAAAGAAAAAGTAGAGAAAGAAACCAAGAAAGAATTGAAATGCTTGAGATCTGACAGAGGTGGTGAATTTATTTCTGATGAATTTACTAACTATTGTAATGAGCATGGTATAAAAAGATAGGTTTTTGCACCAAGAACACCTCAGCAGAATGGGATTGCTAAAAGGAGGAATAGATCAATTGTTGATTGTGTGAGGACACTGATATTACAAAACAACTTTGCTCAGATATACTAGAGAGAGGTAATCAGCACGGTTGTATATGTTCTAAACTAAGTACAATTGAAGGACACAAACAAAACACCCTACGAGTTATGGTTTGGTCACAAACCGACTGTAAGTTACTTCAAAAATTTTGGTAGCAAATGTTTTATTTTGAAAGATGAAAGAAATGGAAAGTTTGACTCTAAAGGGGATGAAAGGATATTTCTTGGATATTCCAATAAAAGAAAAGCTTACAAGTATCTGAATAAAGTTACTAATAAGATGATTAAAATTTTCAATGTCAGAGTTGATGAATTTGATGATAAAAATGGTGAAGAAAGCACTAGGGAGCTGGAAGACTATGGTAGATTCACTTACATTGAACAACTAGAGTACCTACCGAAGCCACAAGCTGAGTCGACTGAGCATCAGGAAAACAACACTGAGGAATAGCAAAGGGAAACCGATGATCAGGAAGGAGCTACCAAGAAAGCAAATGAACTTGAACAAGATGAACAACAAAGAAGAGATCAAGTACTGGTAAGATTTGTTAGAAGACATCATCCTGAGAACCAAATCATTGGAGACAAGAAAGTTGGCATGTTGACAAGAAGTTAAGACAAGGTACATTCTTAGTTTGTGAGTTTGAACTAAAAAATGTTAAGGTTGCATTGGAGAATGAAGAATGGGTAAATGCAATGAATGAAGAGATAGAATAGATAGAGAAAAACAAGACATGGACCTTAGTACATAGACCAAAAGATAAGAATGTTATCGGTACTAAATGGATTTTCAGGAATAAGCTGAATGAGAATCGAGAGGTTACAAGGAAAAAAGCTAGACTTGTATGGAAGGGATATGCACAGGAGGAACGTATAGATTATGGTAAAACTTTTTCACCTGTTGCTAGACTAGAGGGAGTCTGAATGTTACTTGCATATGCAGCACATAAGAAGTTTAAAGTCTATCAAATGGATGTTAATTCTACTTTTCTGAATGGGATACTAGAAGAGGAGGTCTACATAGAACAACCAAAAGGGTTTGTAGATCCAGATAAGAAAGACATGGTATGTAGACTACACAAAGCTTTATATGATTTAAAGCAAGCACCTAGAGCCTGGTATGAAAGGTTGCATACTTATTTGTTAAGTATTGGTTTTGTTAGAACTAGTGAAAACAGTAATTTGTATATGAAAGGAGAGTCTGATGACACTATTTTGATTGCTAAAATATTCGTGGATGATATATTTTTTGGAGGAAAAGATCATATCTGTAAATCATTTGCTGATGAGATGCAAAAAAAATTTGAAATGTCTATGTTTGGAGAGATTAAGTTCTTTCTAGGCTTGCAGGTTATTCAGCAGAATGATGGAATTTTCATCACATAATCAAAGTACATAAAGGAAGTATTGAGAACATTTGGCATGGAAGATGCTAAACTAGTTGGAACACTGATGGTCATAGGCTGCAAATTGACTAAAGATGATGAATCTACAAAGGTCAACCAAACATTATATTGATCTATGATTGGTAAGTTGATATATGTAGCACATAGTAGACCAAATATTGCACATGTGGGAATTGTTGCTAGATTTTTTGCAAAACCTAAGGATTCACACATGGTTGCAACAAAAAGAATCTTAAGATACCTAAATAAAATAGAGGACTATGAATTATGGTATCCTAAGGAAGACAAGTTTGAACTAAGAGTCTACACCGACGCAGATTGGGCTAAAAATATAGATGATAGATGTATGCACCCTAAAATGGTCGCCTAGACTTTGGGCCCCATTCTTCAATTTATCAAATGATGGAACCAATTTATCAATGTCCTAAATCAATGCTTTGCAATATTTTTCAATTCAAATCAATTTCCTTGATCAAATCGTAATTAATTTAATTATTCTAATATTTAATTCCTAAAGTCTTTATCCTAAGTTTTATTTAATTAAAAGAACAAATCTCTTTTAAATAAATAAAAAATCTTTTAATTAAATAATGGAAACCACTTTGCTAAAAATAATAAAATCAAAAATAAAAATCAAAAGAAAGTGCACTTTCCAAAGAGATATAATCTTTTGACTTTTTGAAAAAGGTTTTTGCCTCTTTATCTCAACCACTCATCTTTTTGCCTCTTAACCATGCCTTTTGATTTTGCCTCTTGAGAATCTTGAACACATGGATCAACCAAAATTTAATTTCCACCATTGCTCATTTCTTTTTGCCTCTTAATCTTGACCGTCCATTCATTTCTAAATCCTTTATAAGGAGTCCTCTCCTTCTCATTTAGAGTTCTAGATTTTAAATATTGTTATGTTGCAAGTTTGGAGAGAAATTTTGGAGAAGAATTTGAGCACTTGAGCTTGAACATTGCAACTTCTCTTTTCTTATCTTATTCTCTCATGCCCTATGGTAATCCATTTAAATTAATCTTGCATTTGCATGTTAGATTAGATTCATATTTCCTTTCATAGAATAATCTTGCATAAGCATTTCCTTTCATAGATTAGTTTTCTTTCATGCATTTTTATCATATAGAATAGCTTTCATTTTCATTTGCATGCATACTTGGTGATCATGGAGACTAGCATTCTTGTTTTTCCTCTTTGAATCTCTCATTTTATGGTGTACTTGCATGGGCACAAACTAGGTCTAATCTGAGGGCCTCCATTACAAACCCATACACTCCATGAATAGAGAGCTATGAGTCACCATTTGAGACCTCGTTCTTGAGCAATCTTAGATATAATGAATCATAGAAGTGTGTCAATATTTTAACACACATTTTTGGCACCCACCATGGGGTAGAATATTCTATTTTTGGCCTCATTTTATTTTATTTTATTTTTTTGACGATTTTCATGTGTTGTTCGTACTTCCGTGCATCTCTAGTATGGATTCTCGCATGAGGTTTTTCATTTTATCATGTGAAGTTGTGCTGGCATTAGCATTTTTGCACGTGACAAAGGCATTTTCTCACGCGGGTCTGTGTACTTTCTCACGCAGCCCTATGTACTTTCTCACGCAAATTCTATGTATTTTCTCACATGGGTTTGGTACTTTCTCACACAGCACTGTGTACTGTCTCGCGTGAACTTTTGATATTAGAGACTTAAAAATTTGCAGATTTACTTTCCACTTGTTTTTCTGACATTTAATGGTTGTTGTGTTTTATTTTGTGAGGTAGCATAACAACAAGGTGCATTGCTTTGGATTTGAGGTATTTTGTCCAATCTTTATAACATTTGGATTTTGGGAATAAAATGAATCTCTCGTGTCTAGCTTAAGTGTTTATTGCTTCCATAGATCACACTTCAATTTTGGGCTCTAAAAAGAACATAGATTCACTTTCTTGCATATATGTTTCACATAGTAAATAGGCCCTATGAACACTATTTGTGGTGTTCTTGAGAGAGTGGGCTTCTTTCGAAGCTCTTCTTGATGATAGAACCCCTTGTAGGTAGGGAGGATATTGTTACTATCTCACGGTCTTACTTGGTTTAGTCCTCAACATTGATCGGTACATTCTCTCGTGGTCCCACTTAGAGAGCTCAATAGACATTGTTGTTGACATCATGAACCTTGGTGAGGTGGTGTCAATCTTAGCATGTCAATGAACTTGCTTGCTATGTTTGGGTGAAGTGAAGAGGCTAGAGGATTATACTCTACTCCCTTTTTGGGTAGTATCAAAAACTTAGTTCCTTGAATCTAAACCAAGTCCCTATGTGGTCTTTTTTGTGAGTCACCTTTTTAGAGAGGGTTAACCGTAGTGGACATTCCCTTTATTGGGTCAACCACATGGATGGAAGCTCAAGCAGTAATAGCCATTTTCGCCATGGTAGCAACAACCGCTATATAAATGTCCTTGTGGAGGAAATCTCTACGGGTGTAGTTTCTTGTTGGGCTGTTAGATCTCCTTAGCATCTTCGATTAATTAAATTCTTGGAATGTGTCAAAACCCCAATGTGCCTGGATTGGATTTCACCCTCTTGAGATTGCAAAAGTTGTAGAGTTGACCATTACTAAGAACCATAGTGCAACCAACTTTTTATTTGCTAGGACTATGTGCATAATTGGAAAAACATTTTGAGAACATACACAAATAGCATCTTTAGGGAGTAGAATACTATGTCACTATTCTTGTTCATGTGCAAGGTTGTTTTGCCCCTTGCTCATTGTTTGAAGAAAAGTTTTTTCTTGAACTCCCTGATTGTTGTCTTGCATTTTTAATTGATGATAAAAATATGTGGATGTATCTAGTTGGTTATTTAAAAGGAACAAAAACTAAGTACCTGAGTTTACAACTTGCTGTTGAGTGATCTGATCCTATTTTTTCACCTGGTGTTGTGCACTTTCTCATGCAAGCTTTCATTTTCTCGCACAAACCCTTCATTTTCTCACACGAGATTTCATTTCTTTGCATGATGTTTTGCTACAGTCCTATCAGAGATCACTGCTGGTTGCTTTAGTCTGATCCTGATGTTTCTTCACATGAGTCTAGCATACTTTTGCATGATCCCTGGCATTTCTTCATGCGGGATTGCATTTTCTCGCACGGAACTATCCTGCAGTCTGTCAAATAGTGAGTTGATTCCTATCATTTCTAGTTTTCCTTGGTCGATCCAGATTATAGTAGGTCACTTACCCTACTATTGGAAGTCTATTTGCACCTTGGGTTCTTGTATCTTGACCTCTTGAATTAGTAATCTTTGATTTCACAAGTAACCTTGCTTGAAGTCGGTAAGTTAGAAATCGTCCTTGTTGAGAAAGTAAACCTTTGGATCCTTTGATAACACACTTGGAGAGTTTTAGTAATCTCTTGTCCATTCACTTCCATCCAAATTCAAATTCAATCAAATATAACTTGGGTAAATCATCCTCCTGATCCATGTGTTAAGGTGTTCACCTATTCATTGGGCACCTTTGTGGCAGTGTTGGTTTATGCTTTTTTGCAAAAATGCTATCTTATCATCTCTCTTTTGGACAATTGAGTGCTTTTACTATCCTAGTTTGATACCAACATTTCTTAGGGTCATCTTATCACCTAGTACCTTTTCTTTCATGTCGGTTATGACAAGGTATCAATTAAATCAAGTAAAATGACCTCAAGTAGTCTTTGATCAATTACCCTTAGTTCAAACTTGCCAAAAACGTAGGGGAAAAGAGCCCGTCTTTGATCAATCCCCTAGGAACAACTCAGAAGTTTGGTTTGATCCCAAGAGTAATCTTAGTGATTTGAGTACACCCTTAGCACCTTCTCATTTGGATATGGATATGAGCTACATAATAACTCAAAGAGAGAGGGAAGAAATGGATAAAAGTCTTGACAACATATTTGAAAGACATAGAGACACAATTCTGGTTGGCAATTCCTCTAATGAAAATCGACCAATCTCACCCCTTATCTCAACTAGATATTTGGATGCACACCAAGGGGCTGAAAGGGAAATGAATAATCCTATCAAGAAGGATAATCACAACATGACAATCAAGACGATGAACCTTATGATACTCATGTGAATGCAGCATATACCAATGACTTGTTTAAGCATTCAAGACCAAGATCACTACTCCAAACAACTTCAAGATACACAAATGAAAGACTTAAGAGGATTGAGTGTGAAAAGAAAGCCTTCCTAGATGAACAGGTTGTAAAGGAAGAGAAATTTAGACTCCTAGAGTCAGAAAGATAAGCCTTATTAGAAATAGAAAGGAGAGTCGCACAAGAAGAGAAAGATAGACTCTTGGCTCAACAACTTAATGATCAATACAACAACATGTGTGTTTGTGGTGGAAACAAATCTCCTCCACTCACCCCTCCTAAGACTCCACAAAGTGGAGGATATTCAAGAACACCTTCACAATCTCCTATCCCTAGAGGAAGAAGGGCTTCACAACAAGAGCATTATAGGAGATAAACACCTCCTAGGAACTCAAGATAACCTTCTCAATGTGCTTACCATGGTTCACAATATGGGGGTAGTAGCTCGAGTTTTGACCTCAACTCCCAAGATTTCATGAAGATACAATAAGAACCACTCTTCCATCAGTATGTGAAGAGATACTTGGAGCAAAACAAAGATAAGTTCCTAGAGAGTTTGATCAACAAGGGTGCTAGGGTCCCCTACAATTTTGATGTGGACAAAAAGATTAAGAAACAAGGTCCATCTCAAGAAGAAGAGATCAAACAAATGAAGAGAATGATGGAAAATATGTTGGCACCCAAGAGTTCATTCTCACTTGACTCAATTTGTCCCAATCCTTTTGACAAGAGTGTGAGTATGAAAGAATTTCCTAGAAAGGTTGAGATCCCTCAATATGACAAGTATGATGGTAATGGAGATTGACATGATCACATGTGACAATTCTATATCATGAGTTTTGAGTTCCATCAAGATGACTCATACCTCATGAGATTTTTCCTAGGGAGTCTTAAGGGTCAAGCGATGGAATGGTTTTCCAACATAACTCCCCCCATCAAGACTTTCAAAGAGCTTGTCCATAGATTTTTCCAACACTTTTCATACAACCTTTCAAGATCTGTTACCATGTTGGACTTATGCAACTTAAAACAAAATCAAGGGGAATCCTTTGTCACTTTCTTGCAAAGGTGGAGGTGTCAATGCTCTCGCTACTCTAGGACCATTCCTAAAAATGAGAAGATTGACATCCTTGTTAGCAACTTGGTTCCTAAAATGTGGTATGAAGTTAGGAAAATGGTCTTTGATTCCTTTGACACCATGGTTGAAACTGCATGTAGGATTGAGGATGTTTTGAGAGAAAAATAATTTTGGCCAAACATGGAAACAACAACAACAACAATGGTCAAAATAACAACTCTAATAAGGATAAAGGGAAAAACTCACATTGGAATAGGATCAAAAAAGTGGTCAATGATGGAGTTGTGGACTCTTCTCAACCCAAAGATCAAGTTATTCTTCACTTGTCTAGTGCAGTTCAAGCCATGAAGCTCAACGAATCTAACCAACAAGAGCATAAGCCAAAATACCAAGATAAGCCCAAGAAAGAGAGATGGCCATTTTCAAAACTTGGTTATTAATATGAGGATGTCTTGAAAACACTCATTGCCAACAACCTTGTACATCCTCAAGATCCCACAAAGCATTATATACCCGATGTTAAGCTACATTGGTGGGATGAGAAAGCCTTCTATGAGTTTCATAATGGTGTTGGACATGATATTGAAAATTATTGGAAACTTAAACATATCATCCAAGATCTCATTGAGAGTGACAAACTTAAGATAGATGGATTGAACACCAACACTGATCATAAGGCATTCAAAGAGCCTTTTCCCAAGTATGAGAAGGGGGAAACCTCTAAACCTAAGAATGGAAAGGTTGAGGTCTATTACACTTACACAACTGTGGAGAATGTTGTCAACATGCTTGAAGTTGTAGAAGAAAATGTCAACATGATGAGGAATAAAGATCCCTATGGTTATGATCTAGACATGGACTCTCCTCCTATCTTTGATGAAGAGCCAGTTGTGGTGCTAAGGGGTCCTAACTCTAAAATGTCATCCCAAGCTCTTAATGTTGTCACATGAAGTCAAGGTCCCATTGTCATTAGAGGACCCAGTTCAAGCCAACCCAGTAAACCAAAGCAAGTGGCATCCAAGAATGTCACCTCAAAACCAGCAGTCAATCCTAAGTTGAGCTATAATCTTGTAGATCAATTGCAAAGAAACCTAGCTTAGATTTTGATCTTTGAGCTCTTAGAGTTGTCCCCAAGACACAAGAAAGTCCTTGAAGATGCTTTGTGCACAACAGATGTCCCTAAAAACTTAGACATTGACCAATTCTAGAACATGGTTAACCATATTGCCAGCCCTCATTACCTTACCTTTTCAGAAGATGATGATAAATCTTTGAGCCACCCACACAATCTCGCCCTTCATATTAAATTCATGATCCACAGAACTCGTGTTAGGGACGTGTTGATAGATCAGGGTGTTGGGCTTAATATTTGTTCCTTGAGTCTTTTAAAGACATTGCGTTATTCTGAACAAGTCATTGATACTAGAAAGAAGATCACTATCAAAGCCTATGATGAGGTAGAAAGAAGTTCCAAGGGGTTATCCATTCTTCTTGTTAGGATTGGCCCTATTGAGAAGGATGATTTGTTTCAAATTTTTGATGTTGGTCCCCTTGCATACAACATGTTACTTGGTAGACCATGGATTCATGATATGCAAGCAATGTCGTCTACCTATCATCAGTGTGTTAAGTTCCCCTAAAATGGAGTAGAGATTTGTATACCTAGGGATAACACATTATTTGTTAACTCAATTTTAGAAAGTACTCATGTTCCCCTCAATAGAGAAGCAAAAGACTTCAATGCAACCTTAGCGGAATGTAAAGACAAGCTCAAGTCAGTAGACCTTAGCATGGGGGGGTATCAACTCAACTCCCTCACAAAGCTTATAGTTTCACCTAGGTCTTATGGAAATCCTTCACAGGAAATGAGACCTTCCTCTTCAGCTATGACTTTATTTGGCACATTTGTAGAATCCTCAGTGCCTATTCAAGATGAGAAAGAAGAGGTGGTTGTTAAAGACTAGATTTATAGAGAAGAGAAATATATGCACAATGAGAACTTCTATCCCTCTTCTAAGGCTTATGGAAGAGGGTATAATTTTGTCAAATAGATGGGCTATCCTGGACATGGCCCTCTTAGTCATAGATTAGATGCTAGAGATGAACCTCTTGATCATGATTTTTTTGGACGCAAGTCTAAGAAGATGGTTGGCCTAGGATTTGTGAATCATAACAAGAGAAATACTCCTATCCTTGATGAGTCAGATAGTGAATATGAACAGGAATACATGCCTAATTTGACAAATCAAAAAGATATGTGTGAAGATTGGGTCCCTTCCACCAATATCCTTTGGGGAGATTCAGATAATCCAGTTGCTCGTGAGACAGTTGCAAACTTAGAACAAGAAGAATTAGATGTAGAAGATCCCATCAAGGAGCATCAATGAAATAATATTGTTCATTTGATGGAGAGAGATGTTACCCTTGATGATATTAGAGCTTCCACATCAAGATGTCCCAAACCTTCATGGTATAAACATCCTAGTCGGGATTCAGAAATAGATTCACATGAGTATGAATGGAACTCTCTCTTTAATTCTTCCACAGTTGACATGGATGTTGATGTCATCCACACTTATAGTTCTCAACCTGAGGTAGCTGATGAGTCATGTGTAGGATTAGAGGATTTGAACCCAGATGTTGCCTTAGTGGATGATTCTTCACTTGTTAGGATGAATCCTAATTTGGGTAGCTTAGAAGGATACTTGACGGACTCTGACTCTTCGGTCACCAGAGATGATATAATTCACATTCATAACCTTGAACCAGTCATTGACTTACCTCTTGCTCATCCTAACCTCATTGATTTGTCCCAATGCTATCAAGAACCTGAGCTCTTAACATTCCAAAATGACTATGAGATAACCTGTTACTTGAATTCCATTGAACCCATAGTCTCTTCCACTAGTGAACCAGCTACTAGCATGACAGAGCCAGACATCAAGTACCTTAGTCACAAAATAAAAAGAAAATAAAATCAAAATAATAAGAGTTCTGATGGAGAAAACCACTGTGTGGAGGTGTCAAAACCAAAAAAAGTAAAAATAAATGATGTATCCAAGGGTGAAAACCTCTCTGAGGTGCCTAAGGATGAGGTACTTGATCATCTCCCTAGCTACTTTCAAGATAGATCTTCAGTGCTTATTGAGCCAACACAAGTAGTCAATTTGGGTACAAATGAGGCTCCATAGATGGTTCACTTGGCTCAGTCCTTGTCACCACAAGAAAAAGAAGCTTACACTAAGTCCTAATAGAAAAAGAAGATCAATTTTGTGTGGACTTATTCAGATATGCCAGGGTTGGACACTAATATTATCATGCATCACTTGTCCATAGCTCCAGGTGTAAAACTAGTCAAACAAAAATTGAGAAAGATGCATCCTCACATAGCTCTTCTAGTCAAAGCAAAATTAGAAAAACTCCTTGGTGCAGGATTCATAAGAGCTATTGACTATGCTGAATGGATATCAAACATTGTACCAGTTTCTAAACATGACAAATCCATTCAAATTTGCACAGATTTTAGAGATGTCAATAGAGCATGCCCAAAGGATGATTTTCCACTCCCTAATATAGACATGATAGTGGACATGATTGCGGGTTATGAGATTTATTCTTTGATGGATGGTTTTTCTGGATACAATCAAATTAAGATAGCTCCTGAAGATCAAGAAAAGACTGCATTCACTTGTGCATGGGATACCTATTGTTGGAATTTTTATGCCTTTTAGATTAAAAAATGCAGGAGCCACTTATCAACGAGCTATGACAACCATTTTTCATGACATGATGCATAAAAACATGGAAGATTATGTGGATGACACGTTGGCCAAGTCTAAGAAAAGAGACACACACTTAGATGATTTAGAAGTCATTCTAGATTGCATGGAAAAAATTTAATTAAGTTTAAATCCTAAGAAGTGTGCATTTGGTGTCACCTCTAGAAAACTTCTAGGATTCATCATTTCAGCAAAAGGAATAGAGGTAGCCCCTGAAAAGGTCCAAGCAATCATGGATATGCCACCTCCTAAAAACATTAGTCAAATGAGGAGTCTTCAAGGACATCTTCAATCCATAAGGAGGTTCATTTCACAATTGGTAGATAGAGCTCAACCTTTCAATAAGAACTTACACAAGGGAGTCAAATGTGTTTGGAATGAGGATTGTCAAAAGAGCATGGATCAAATCAAGAAATACTTGTCAAATCCTCCCATTTTAATGCCTCCTATCCTAGGGAAACCACTTATTTTGTACATTTCAGTGATAGAATCTTCCTTGGGGGCATTACTAGCTCAACTTTATGAACATGGGAAAGAAACATCAATATACTACATTAGTCGTACTCTTGTTTCATATGAGGTTAACTACACCAACATTGAGAAAGCTTGCCTTGCAGTTGTGTTTGCTTCCCAAAAGTTGTGACATTACATGCTTGTGCACACTATACACCTCATAGCAAAAATTGATCCACTCAAGTATTTACTAGGTAAGGCTTCCCTCACAGGTAGACTTGCTAAATGGATGATGATCCTTTTAGAGTTTGACATAGATTACATTGAACATAAAGCAATCAAAGGACAAGCCATAGCAGATCAATTGGTTGATTTCCCAATACAAGATAGTGCACCTATTCAAGTTGACTTACCAGATGAGCACTTCATGTATATGACTGAAAGAACATGGAAGATGTTCTTTGATCTATCTTTTATGCAAAATGGTTCAGGAGCTGGAGTGTTGTTTATTTATCCTCATGGGTACATGATTCCTAAGTCTTACAAGTTATTATTCCCATGTACAAACAACATTGTTGAGTATGAAGCTTTAACAAATGGACTTAAGATGGCCATAGATTGGAGAATCATAGAGTTACACATCTATGGGGATTCATAGTTGATAATCAACCAAGTCAATGATGAATATCAAACAAAAGATGAGAAACTAGTACCTTATAAAAAAATGGTTGATTCCTTGAAATGATTCTTCACATTTGTCATGTTTCAGCAAATCCCTAGAGCAGAAAACAAAGTAGCTGATGCTATGGCTACACTTGCTTCACTCCTTCAGTTAGAGAAACATGAATCTAGATTTGAAATCCTGGTGGAAGAGCTACATCACCCTATCTATGACTCCCAAGAAATCCATGTCATATGTACCCTTGTTGGTCGTGATTCATCCTGTTATGGTGCCATTAACTCATACATTTGTGATGGCATTATCCCTGAAACCTTTAACCGATCTGAACATAGAAACCTTACCCAAAACGCCTCTCATCATTCCCTTATCTTTGGTGATTTGTATAGGAGGGGTCTAGATGGAACACTTCTTAGATGCTTAGAAAAGGAAGAATCCAACCAAGTGTTAGTTGACATTCATGAGGGAATATGTGGGGGCCATTCCAATGGTCTTTCCATGGCCTGAAGGTTGCTTAGGGTGGGGTACTATAGGCCTATGATGCAGATTGATGCAGTAGCTTTTGCAAAGTCATGTGAAAAGTGTCCAAAACATGGTAACCTGATACATGCTCCAGATAGGGAGCTCATTCCTTCTATATCTCATTGGCCATTTCAGCACTGGGCCTTTGATCTTGTTGGGCAGATTCATCTCAACTCATCAGGTGGACACAAGTTTATTATCACTACTACTAATTACTTTACTAAATGGGTAGAAGTTGTCCCACTTTTTGTTGCCTCAAGCAAGATAGTCTCTCTATTCATTCTAAACCATATCATCTTTCGATATGGAGTGCCTTCTAAGATTATCACTGACAATGGAGGTTAGTTCAAAAATAAGGACCTTAAGCAACTCTGTAATAAATTCAAGATTAAACAACATTGGTCCTCCATTTACTTCCCACAAGGAAATGGTCAAGCAGAGGCATCAAACAAAACCATTCTTAAAATCCTACATAGAATAGTTTGTAAGAATGGTAGAGATTGGCATTTACAGATAAATTCGGCTTTGTGGGCTTATAGAACGAGTATTTGTACTCCTACTGGGGCTACTCCTACCCTTACATATGGTGTTGAAGAAGTGTTACCTTTAGAGGTTGAGATTCCTTCACTTTGAGTTTCCCTCAAAGGTCTAGTTACAGATGAAGACTACCGCGCCATGAGACTTCAAGAGTTAGAACTTCTAGATGAGAAATGTCAAGCATCATTTGACCATATGAGGGTTTATCAAAAGCGTATGTCCAAAGCCTTCAAAAAAAAGGTTCACCCTAGAGAATTCCAAGTGGGAGATCTTGTCCTACGTGAAAATCCTAAGGATCAACAGCATAGAGATCAAAAGGGAAAATTTGAACCTAATTGGCTTGGACATTACATCATTATAACAGCTTTTGGGACAGGTGCTTATTTATTATCTACTGCAAAGGGAGAGAAGCTTCCTGATCCTATCAATGTCTTGCACCTAAAGAAGTTATATCCATGATGCCCATTGTGTCTGGGGGCATCCTTTGTACATACTTATTGATCCTGAAAAAATCCAAAAAAATGGTATATTGTATAAAAATTCTAAAAATCAGAAAATGTCCTGAAAAAAATGATCATCTTAGTGAAAACCTAGCAATAGGCACTTTGATGTATCTCAAAAAAATTATATATTCCAAAAATACAAAAATACAAAAAAAAAAGATTCAAAAATTTTTTTAAAAAAAAGAAAAAGTTCCTTGGTGAAAACCTGGAAAGAGGCATCTTGGTAGCAAAAATACAAAAAAAATTATAAAAAGTCCTGAAAAAAAATTTAAAAAATTTGCAATAAAATCTAAGTGGTGAAAACCTAGAAACGCTACTTGAGGCCTTCGCACCCCTGTTTCTTAGCACGCATCCTCGACACTTAGCCTTTCTCCATCATGCCTTGTCCTTGTTGCCCTAGTTTGGAATTGGTCTTTGTCTTTTTCTAGGGGGCATAACTGTGTTAGCTTTGATCTCTTGGATACATTAGTATATAGGACACCTTGCAAATGGTTTTTTTCAACACTACCCCAACTGTGTTTTTCAACACAACCCCTAACATTGAGTGTTTTTCAACACTTCTCAGTTTGGTCTTACCTAGTTTTGTCATGTGATCTTACCTGCTGGCAAGCATTCGATCCTTATCCTCAGAACTTAGTATCAATTAACACACTTAAATTTTTAAACATGACACTTAATGCTTGAGATATGTCATGATATTTTCTTTGTGTGCTAACTATTATTGATTTTCGTTGAGTGTCCTTGTCTAATAAGTCTCTCTGGGATGCATAGCTAGAGGACTTGGGACATCGGGCAAGTTTTTATTTGCTTTCTACTTGTGGGTGTGGTCTTGAAGCTCTGGAGTGTCTCTTGTTGTCCCCTTGAAACACTTAAGAGATTTGAGGCATCATCCTTGACTATTTTTGCACAACCGTTCTTATGGTCATCCTGGCATCTATGCCTTGATGCGAGTGTGGTTTTGCTACATTAAATTGGGTAAGCTAACATCGAAGTCATCTTGACCTTTATGTCTTTGATGCTTATGTTAGAATCTTTCCACATTCCAATCCGATATAAATTATATTCATATCTTCATAGTTGCACTTGTGACTAGTGATGATTGTGTGATTTTCCAATGTTCGTTAATAATGACCCAATGATGAAAATAAGTTCCTTAACATTCTCTAATGAATGATGAACACAAAATCCTATGTTACAGTTTCTCTATTGAAAGTACACCTTTGCATTTTCATGTAGCTTGCATTGTTAGACTTCATGTTAATTTGAATTTTTAGGCCACATTAGGAGTTTGAGAGGGCTTTCTTTCATCTTTCTTTTGGACTTTTAATCAACTGTGGTCATGTTTTGATCTTCATTTCCTTATCTTCTTTCGTGATCTCAATCAAAATTTTCTATCTTAAATAGTTGATTTGTTTTGAGGCATCCTCTTTCTTGAAGCACATCCTCTTTCTTCTCTCCATTTTTTTCCACCTCTTCCAAACTTCTATCTTCCATTTGCTTTCACCCCACTTCTTTTCTTCTAATTCAACCTTGGGGAATAATATTTCTTAATGATCTACCTTGGTTTTGTGATCCTTATATCTTTCATCTTACATCAAGAACCTTATCTTTAGTTCATTTTGATCAAATTTATCAATTCACTATTTCTACTTTATCTCATTTCGATTTTGATCACAAGGGGGCAGTACCTATCAAAATTCAATCCTTGATTCAGCTTTATCAATCCTATCAATTGCTTCGTTTGAGGAAACCTTGCTTGAGACTTGACAATTACCTATTTACAGGGGTGTTGGCCTTGTCTTTTTCAATCAGCTTATTTTTGTCCTAATGTGTTCTCATCCATCGATCACACGTCTGGGTTGTTTTGTGATCCCAAATCAATCTCACATTTCAACTTCATTCTTTGACTACATGTGTTCCCATGAAGATCACACATTAGTCAAAGAGGGGCAAATGTATGTACCCTAAAATGGTCGCCTAGACTTTGGGCCCCATTCTTCAATTTATCAAATGATGGAACCAATTTATCAATGTCTTGAATCAATGCTTTTCAATATTTTTCAATTCAAATCAATTTCCTTGATCAAATCGTAATTAATTCAATTATTCTAATATTTTCCTAAAGTCTTTATCCTAAGTTTTATTTAATTAAAAGAACAAATCTCTTTTAAATAAATAAAAAATCTTTTAATTAAATAATGGAAACCACTTTGCTAAAAATAATAAAATAAAAAATAAAAATAAAAATAAAATTGCACTTTCCAAAGAGATAGAATCTTTTGACTTTATGAAAAAGGTTTTTGCCTCTTTATCTCAACCACTCATCTTTTTGCCTCTTAACCATGCCTTTTGATTTTGCCTCTTGAGAATCTTGAGCACATAGATCAACCAAGATTTAATCTCCACCATTGCTTATTTCTTTTTGCCTCTTAATCTTGACCATCTATTTATTTCTAAATCCTTTATAAGGATTCCTCTCCTTCTCATTTAGAGATCTAGACTTTAAGTATTGTTATATTGCAGGTTTGGAGAGCAATTTTGGAGAAGAATTTGGGAACTTGAGCTTGAACATTGCAACTTCTCTTTTCTTGTCTTCTTCTCTCATGCCCCATGGAAATCCATTTAGATTAATCTTGCATTTTCATGTTAGATTAGATTCATATTTCCTTTCATAGAATAATCTTGCATAAGCATTTCCTTTCATAGATTAGTTTTCTTTCATGCATTGCTATCATATAGAATAGTTTTCATTTTCATTTGCATGCATACTTGGTGATCATGGAGACTAATACTCTTGTTTTTCCTCTTTGAATCTCTTGTTTTATGGTGTACTTGCATGGGCATAAACTCGATCTAATCTGAGGGCCTCCATTACAAACCCTTGTACTCCATGAATAGAGAGCTATGAGTCACCATTTGAGACCTCATTCTTGAGCAATCTTAGATATAATGACTCATAGAAGTGTGTCAACATTTTAGCACACAACAGAAAGAGTACAACCGAAGGAGCATTTTTCTTTGGTGAAAGACTTGTTACTTGGACAAGTAAGAAACAACCATGTATTTCTCAGTCCACTGCCAAAGAAAAATATGTTGCTACTGCTACAAACTGTTCAAACATTGCTTATATCAAGAAAGTTTTGGAAGAGATGAATGAGGTAATCACTGAGCCGGTGATTATATATTGTGACAACACAAGTGCAATAAATATTTCTAAGAATCCTGTAATGCACTCAAAGACCAAGCATATTTCTATTAAGTATCACTACTTAAGAGAACAAGTACAGGAGAAGCAAGTTAAACTAGAATATGTTACATCAAAAGAGTAACTTGCTGAAATATTTACCAAGCCTCTACCAAAGGAAACTTTTGAATACTTGAGGACTAGACTTGGCATATGTCCTTTGTCTATCAGTCACTAATGTGATCTGGAGGTTGCATCAGTCTAATCTTATCAGAAGAGCATTCATGTTGATGCAACATAGTTCACACTTTGCATTCTATCTAAGGTTGTGAAATATTTCAGGAACAATGATTTGCATATCAGTATACTAAGATACATTGTATGCATCGGACAACAAAGAGTCACATGGCTAATGCAGTGTTGTATGTTTTATGTTTTTCTTTGGCATTGTTGTCAAATGGAGAGATAAACAATATGAAAAATTAAGAGATCACTGGAACATCTATCTAAGGGAGAGATAATCTGAGAACAAAAGGAATCTGAGAGCTGGAAAGATCATATTTGTAGAGGAAAGTTTGCACTTGCAATGCTATTATGTATCGTAGTGATTAAACATATCAAGCTAGGGAGAGCTTACCGAGTTACAACATTTGCTTACATAGTTGTAGAATACATGTTTGGTATGTGTATGGTATATTTCATATTGCTTGAGTTGTCATCAATGCCAAAGGGATAGATTGATGAACTACAACTGATTGAGAACCTGATTGATGAACTTCAAGTGATTAGAGATCATCGAGTACTAAAATGATATGTAAGATAATTGAATCAGTCATTATGTTGTCATTGATGTCAACTAGTTTTGACAGTACTTATCATGTTAGTTGCAAATATCTAAACATCTATAAAAGAGGATAAAAAGATGAAGAACTGAGATATCTACATAGAAGAAGATGGATATGACAGATGAGGATAAGGAATACTCTTGGTAACTTATTGATGAGTCTATGACTTCATATTGTTGACTTGATTATGTTACAATAATCTGTTATGAAGTTGGAAGCAAAACTTAACAAAGTAGTGTGGTCGGTAAATAAAGTACTTTGGTATACACTGAGCCAGTGTAGTGTATACCAAGCAACAGTATTAACTAAGCTTGTGTTCATCGACACATTTTTTGTTAACCAAGTATGGACAAAAGAACTAAATGATTAGTTTAGCCGACATAAATTGATGAGCTATAAAGTGTATGATTATGAGGTGGAAAGATAAAGTTTGTTATGAGATCAACAGCTAACAAAATTCAAAGAAGATCTAAAGGATAGAATTGAAACAAGTCATTGACACATCTACCGAGGAAGGTTTAAGTGGAAAAATCAACGAAGGAGATTAAGCAACAAAATCTGATGGATGAAAAGAAAATGGTTTACTCATCTATATAAGAGACATTGGTTTCACTATTGAAACTATGCCAGAAGAAGGAGACTATAGAGATATCACGTGAACATAGCTTCATGTTATGTATGTGGAGCCTAACCAGACTCAGGTTCTTTCGGCATGGTTTCCCCCCAGAATTATCCTAACAAGAGGTATCAGAGCGAGGTTATTGCATTCATTCTTTCATCTATTCTCTAAAGTAGGTCTCACGAGTTAGTGGGAGAGTCTCTCGATTAAGTGGGAGAAATGGTTGATGAGGGTAGGCTGAAGGTTGATAAGTTTAATGGGCAGAACTTATAGTTATGAAAGATGCAAATGGAGGACTATCTCTATCAGAAGGATCTATGGCAGCCATTAGAGGGAATAGCCAAGAAAGAGGCAACAATGTCTCAGGATGATTGGGATATTTTGGATAGGAAGACACTAGGGAGTATTCATCTATGCCTGGCACAATCGGTGGCATTCAATATTACTAGAGCAATGAAAGCTAAAGATCTGATGGACACCCTAGCGAAGTTGTATGAAAAGCCTTCAACTTCAAACAAGGTATTTCTTATGAAGCATTTATTTAATATGAAAATGGTAGAAGGTGGATCAATCACTGATCATTTGAATGAGTTTAATACAGTTACAAGTCAGTTAGCCTCAGTTAAAATTACTTTTGATGAAGAGGTTAGGGCTCTCTTGATTTTGTGCTCTTTGCCAAAAAGTTGGAATGGTTGTTAGTAATTTTTTTATAGTTCTAATACCCTAAAGTTTGATGATGTTATTGGTGTTATATTGAGTGAGGAAATTCATAGGAAAAGATCAAGGGCATCCACATCGGGTAGTGTATTGAACGCAGAAAGTAGAGGCAGAACAAGAGATAGAGGAAACAACTCTGGAAATCATGGAAAATCATGAGGGGAGTCAAAGGGAAAGAGGTCTTAGTCAAGAGGACCTAGCAACTATTGGTACTGTGGAAAACCAGGACATAAGAAGAAATATTGTTGATCTCTGAAGAAAGATCAAGGAGACAAACATGATGGAAACAAGGAGGCAAATGTGGTAAGTAACAAATCCGAAGAGAATGCTTTGCTCTTGTCTTTAGAAAATGTTGATGTTTCATGGTTGTTAGATTCGGGGGCTTCATTTCATGCTACACCCCATAGAGGTTATTTTGTTGATTATGTCCAAGGGGATTTTGGGCTAGTTTATTTGGGAGATAATGAACCCTGTCAAATTGTTGGAAAAGGGAAAATCAAGATTAAGTTGCACAATGGGAATCATTGACTACTACAAGAGGTAAGAAATGTTCCAAGGCTAAGTAGAAATTTAATTTCAGCAGGGCAACTCCCTGATGATGGTTGCACAGTTACTTTTAATGATAAAAATTGGAGGGTTTCAAAAGGTTCCTTAGTAGTAGCAAAAGGTGTGAAAGTAGGCACCTTATATCTTTGTACAGGTCATACTACTCCCTCTACTTTAATTGTTTCAGAGAAAAATGAATGTTCAGGAACAGTTACTGCAGTTGAGCAGGTAGAACAAGAGACAGTAGCTGGAGATTATGAAACAACGCTGTGGCACAATAGACTTGGGCACATGAGTGAAAAAGGTATGAAATTACTTCATTCAAAGAAATCTCTACTAGGTCTGAAATGTGTTAATATGGATTTCTATGAAAGTTGTGTGTATGGAAAGCAAAAGAGAGTCAGTTTTGTAAAGAGTGGGAAGGAAAAGAAAGATGAAAAATTAGAGCTTGTGCATACAAATGTATGGGGTCCAGCTTAGGTATCTTTCCTTGGTGGCTCTCAGTATTATGTTACATTCACTGATGATGCAACTAGGAAAGTATGGATATATTTCATTAGACAGAAATCTGATGTATTTGAAAATTTTAAGAAATGGAAAAGCTTGGTTGAAAATGAGACTAGAAAAAGATTAAAATGTCTTAGATTTGATAATGGTGGTGAGTATTGCAGCAAAGAATTTGAAAATTATTGTGCCTCTACTGGTATTTGTAGACATAAAACAATTCCAAGGACTCCACAAGAAAATGGAGTGGCTGAACGCATGAATAGGATAATAATGGAACATGCTAGGAGCATGAGGTTGCATGTTAGGCTCCCCCTAAACATGTGGGTAGAGGCTGTAAATACTATTGTATACTTGATAAATAGAGGCCCCTCTACTCCCTTGGATTGTGGTATTCTAGAGGAAGCATGGGCAGGTAAGAAGGTGACTTATTCTTTTCTCAGAACCTTCGGTTGTGAAGCGTTTGCACATATAGATTCTAAAAATAGAACCAAGCTGGAAGCTAAATCTAAGAAATGTATATTTGTTGGATATGGCATTGATGAATTTAATTATAGGCTTTGGGATTTTGACAATCATAAAATTGTAAGAAGCGGGGATGTCATATTCAATGAGAAAGTGTTGTACAAAGATCTGTTGCAGTAGCATGAGAAGAAAGAAAATGATTATGTAGTGCTAGATGATATTCCAAATGATAATGTTCCAGAAATTTCTTATGCTCCACAAAAACAAATACCACAGACCCCAGTGAATGTTAGACGGTCAACAAGGCTAAGTAGACCCCCAGATAGATTTTCACCTTCTTTGTATTCTATCTTATTAACTGATGCTGGTGAACCTGAATTTTATAATGAAGCTATGCAGGTGGATACAAAACTTCAGTGGGAGTCTGCAATGATAGATGAAATGGACTCCTTGCTAAAAAATCAGACTTGGGATTTATAAAAGTTACCTGCAGGTAAACGGGCTTTGCAGAATAAATGGGTTTACAGGTTGAAAGAAGAAGATGGAGGTAAGAAAAGGTTTAAAGCCAGATTAGTCGTAAAAGAATTTGCATAGAAACATGGTATTGATTTTGATGAGATTTTTTCTCCAGTTGTTAAAATGACTTCTATTCGTACTATTTTAAGTATTGTGGCTACTGGAGATTTGCATTTAGAGCAGCTTGATGTTAAAATAGCCTTTCTTCATGGTGATTTGAATGAAGAAATATATATGGTACAGCCACAGGGATTTGAGGTCAAGGGTAAGGAGAGTTTAGTGTGCAAATTGTAGAAAAGTTTATATGGCTTGAAGCAAGCACCTCGAAAATGGTATATTAAATTTGATACATTTATGAACGAGAATGGATACACTCGATGGAATTCTGACCATTGTGTTTATTTCAAGAGGTTAAATAATGACAGCTACATTATTCTATGTTTATATGTTGATGATATGCTTATAGCTGGTTCTAACATGGATCATATTAAGGGGTTGAAACAACAGTTAGCAAAATCTTTTTCTATGAAGGATTTGGGGGAAGAAAAACAAATCCTTGGCATGAAAATTTGCAGAGATAGGAAGAATAGAAAATTAACTCTATCTCAAGCTGATTATGTTGAAAAGGTGTTGCAGAGATTCTACATGAAGGATGCCAAAGCTATCACTACACCTTTGCCTGGTCATTTGAAATTGACCAAAGAAATGTGTCCCAAGACACCAGAAGAAGAGGCAAAAATGTCCAAGATACCTTATGCTTCAGCTGTAGGGAGCTTAATGTATGCTAGGGTATGTACTAGGCCAAATATTGCACATGCAGTAGTTGTTAGCCGGTATATGAGTCACCCTAGGATTGAGCATTGGAATGAAGTCAAGTGGATTCTCATATATTTGAGAGGTACATACAATAAGTGTTTACACTTTGGGGTCTCTTCTACTACTGTTCATGGCTATGTTGAATCAGATTTGGCAGGAGATATTGATACCAGACAAAGTACTACAGGTTATGTATTTGTTGTTGGTGGGACAGCCATGAGTTGGATTTCTCAGTTACAAAAGGTGAATGATTTATCCACTACAGAAGCAGAGTATGTTGCTACTATAGAGGTAGCAAAGGAGATGATATGGCTTCAATTCTTCATGGAAGAATTGGGACATCCACAGGCAGATAATTATTTGTATTCAGATAGTCAGAGTGCCATTCATCTTGCAAAGAATTCTGCTTTGCACTCAAAAACAAAGCACATACAATTATGATATCATTTCATTCGGTCAGTTTTGGATGATGGATAGTTAAAGTTGGTAAAGATACATACAAATGATAATTCGGTAGATATATTTACAAAGGTAGTGACAAGGGAGAAGTTGAATTCCTGTTTAGCTTCAGTTGGTCTTCTAGACTGAACAGAATAAAAGAACAGCTGAGTCCAAGGTGGTTTCTTTATTCCAGTGGGAGCTACAGGTTTGGTCGATCAGTCTCCAAGTAGGAGGATATTGTTGTGGAGTCTGATCAGTCTCCAAGTGGGAGATTGTTATTTATGTGGAGCCTAATCAGACTCAGGTTCTTTCGGCATGGTTTCCCCCCAGAATTATCCTAACACTTCATGCATGCCTGATCAGACTGGTTGAAGAAGAACCAAACTGCAGAATAGTACTGAGCGTCAAAGAGCTTTACCGAGTGATAGTAAGTTATTAAATGTTGATGAACTGAAAAGAAATAGTGATCAAAGGATTGTATGGGCTTAGAATAGATCTGAACATCTACAAAATCAAGTTGTATTGTAATCAGATCACCTACTATTTCAATTTAACCATTGTAACAGAAAAATCTCTTAATTGAGTGGACTTGAAAGTCTTATTATGTCATTCATAGAATGTACATTGTTATCTTGTCAACCCCATAGTGAATGATGGTTGGATGATAACTATTAGTGTTAAATCCTCTAACAAGGTCACACCTTACAGTGTGTTTTATAACCTTTAACAGGGTTGGCTCTTCATCGAGCTCACTTCAGAAGAGTGAAAATATTTTGGGTTACCGGTCCCAGGTGGTTTTTCCCTTTACAAGATTTCCACGTTAAATCTTTGTGTTATGTGTTTATGTGGTGATTGTTTGGATATCATAATTTACATGTTGCATATTTTATTTTCTCGGTAATCACTATGAGCAATTAACTAGTAATAGGTAATTACACAAACAGTTTAGTATTTTATGTTTTCCAAGCTACAAATTTAGCTGAATTTGTTTTAAGTGATACATTTTTTATTTAGGACTATGGATAACTAATTCACCCCCCCTCTCATTTATTCTAACAAGTACCACATCCAGAACACATCCTCAACACAACCTAACTCCCAGAACAAGAATATCCAACTAATTCATCAAATCAAAAGCAAGGAAAGGGGAAAACTATCTACAACCTTTCATAACCCATCCTAATCATTCCTAAACCTTCATAAACTTCCATAAACCATAAAATAACAATAAATTACACTAATACAAAGTTCCACAATAAATCACATACTCCCAAGAAGCATTTACAAGAAACTATTGCATAAACATTTAATAAAACTTCCCGAAAGCACAATTTGCAATACATGGAAAAACAATCATATAAACTTCCTATTTAAACAATAGTTTATTAAAATTATTCCAATCAATATACATATCAAACATGTACAAAAATACACGGGGAGGAAAATGCATTCATCCCGATTCCAAACCCTACCTAGAGTCCTGCGGAGAATCATCTTAAGGGCTGGAGCACACCACTACAAATGCTCCAAGCTCTGAGCAATGGTGAGTTGGTGGTCTCTCAGATAGGTTATCCTCTAGAAATAAATATTCCCTCCTTCCTCAAAAATATCCACACTTTCCCTCACAACCAAAAGATTTCAAACACACAGATAAAATCCCTCAAAATGACTTCAGGAATAATATTTGCAGAAACCCAAATTTCCCTCTAAACTTCCAATCACTAAATTTTCTCCCAAATCTCTTAACATCAAAAAATCCCTTTGGGAAATAATTTATCCCCAACTATATGATTGGAGGAGTTGCTTTACAGGAAGCAACTTCTCCAACTTCCATAGTTGGTTGAAAAATTAACCAAAACTTCTTGTAACCACAATTAAAACCTTTTTAATAATTTTAACTAAAATATAACCAAAATAAGGCTATAACAAGAAGAGTGAGCACAAAGCTCTCAAGTAAAACACATAGCACAATTGGAATCAAACTAGCCTAACTTCTAGGAGGTCTTGAGTTCAAATCTCCTAGATAGCTAGTGCGACATCGTGTGGATCTCCCGTAGGAGTAACTACGATTGCCTCTCCTCATCCTACACTCACATCAAACAATGTAATCATCTAAAACATAATGGGATTAACATGGTTAGATCCATCATAAACATCATAATATAAATCAGGTATGAAACATTTCACAGATAACTCCTTTATAAATATTTATCATTTAATATCTTTATAATTTAACCAAATATATAGATATGATCAAATGTCTCGTCATAAAATGATAACCAAGTAATAATCATAGTCCAAATCATATAATCCAAATAACCAAGTAATAATCTTGTCAGACCAAAATATGCAGATACTAGGGTGGGCATTACACCCTGTATGGATGACATATCCATAATTATTATGTTATTCCTTCTGGTACATGTTGATAAATTCATATTCATTATGCATATTATGTTAGACTCGTAAGCATGTCTGTGCATTTAGAGTTCCATAGTTGTTGTGGAAAGGCTTATTTGAAATGATGATTTTTAATATTATTTTTATTTACCAGCTAATTTATCGTAGTTGGATTCCAATTATTTGGAATCAATTTTTCTTGTTTGTCTTTGACCTATACCTCGGGGGTTGAATTTTGGTGGGTTTCAAGCCCGAAGTAAAGTATTTTCATTTTCTCGCTCAATGTAGTCATCCTTCATGAATTTGAACTTTTAAATGACTATAAAAGGAGGTCTCTTCTACTCATTTTCACATTTCAAGCTATCTAAGACATCTCATTACGCTCAAGCTATCTCATGTGCAAGAAACCATCTATTCTCAAGCATTCAAGTCCAAGGTGTATTTAAGAGCTTTTTGGTGATTTTTAGTAAGCAAGGAAGGATTTGGCTACAAGATTTAAAGGATATCATCCTTCCATCCATTCCAAGGCAAATATTCTATTGATTGTATGATTTTATCTCCCATGATAGATTAGTGGAGGAATTCTCAATTGAGCAAGAGGATTTATATACATTCTTCATTCCTCTCCTTCTCCATTCAAGTGTATCAAGAATACATACATCCATGATCTTTGATTTGGAAAGTCTATATCTATTACATTGGTGAAGAAATCCTACATTCTATCAACATTCATTCAAGTAAGTATACATCTTTGTGGATATAGTGGATTTGTATCTATCCACAAGGGCTTTCCAAGCAAGGTGAACATTTACATTTATCTTTTTTTACATGCTTTACTTATTTCACTTCAAGGTTAATTCCTATATAGGGGCTTGACCAAGGTAAGCCCCTTTTCTCCAAAAATTTCTCATTTCTTGTGTGTATGTGCAGATTCACAAAGTTTCAAATTCAAAATTTTAGATTTGAAGATACAGTAGTGGTCATTATTCTAACACCTTCAATTCTATCTCTCTTAGGTATATCTCAAACATAGTTTGACCTATATCCATAAAGTTGACCTATACCTAGAGAGTCAAACTTTTCCTAATTTGTGAGATTTTCATAGTTTGGTAAATTTACTCCTCTTAGCTCCAGATCTGAGATCATTTCTGAGTCCGATACGGTCTTACAAATTTTTACAGATCTAAAGTTTTCTTCTTCTACTAATCTTCATGGTGAGTACTTCTTCATCCTTTATTCTTCATAACAGTTACTAATTGATACACTAGATATGATATCTTGTTTCTTACCATTACATGAGTGTTTACTTTACTTGCATATATGTTACACTTTTCTTATCCCCACATTTCTATCCTTAGATGGAAATGAGCCCTAGAATCACACATCCTTTTAGACTAGATCATGCATTAGCCTCTCTTCATCTACTTGGGTTATGATAATGAAATTTAGTCTAAAGGGGTCACATTTTAGGGCCCCCTTCCAATGTAATATGTGAAAGTGGGAGTCTACTATTGACCATTATTTTCCATATTACATTTTGGTGAACCCATCACTTTCATGCTTTCTACTTTTGGTTGGATCTTGTTTATGTGATATCCTTACACTTGAATTCTTCTCGATTGGTTAGCCATATCTCATTTGTGCATTGATCTTTACACCTACGTATTTAGATCTATTGTGTATCCACTTTGTTTTGGTTAAATTGTATGAATAAGTTCATTTCATTTTAGATTTTCTTTCATATGTAGCTCTACTTTGTATATTCTATATTTAAATTGTTCCAAATTGCATTGCATCTTCCTCTCTTTTCATTCCTTTGTGTATGAGCTTTATCACTTGAGTCCAACCTATAGTATTTTGGTTAGAAGAAGTTATAGTTTCTATCATGGGTTCTTTTGGTCTTGAACCTCCCTTATTTCTTATGAATCTTGATGAAGCCAACATACATCCTAATAATACTACTCCTATCATGGAGAATAACTCTTCTCATTATTCTCATGATGAAGATGAAGAATTAAGAGTTTTTTCCACCCAAGTGGGAAATCTTATTCATGAATTTGACAAGTTTGAACATTGGTTAGCTCAAGAGAAATATAATCATGAATCTCTTTTCATTATAGAAACTTTAAGGAAACTCATTCATAATGATGAGCATGGTCTTCATATCTTGTGTAGAATTTCCCATCTTATTAATTCTAATGTTAAATCTATGACAAAATGTGCTAAAAAATTAGGCTATGTTCCACCTACTACGTGTTGAAATTTCTTTGTCTATCTCTACTTACATCCCTAGTATTTCTACTTATTCTCCACCTCTTATCATAAATTCAATTCAAACTCCCAATCACATACATGCGAGTTTCCCTAATCCTATTCTTCCTTCTCTTTGTACAAGTGTTCCATGTGTTTCATTTCCTTCCTCTATGCCTTCTTATCATAGTGTTCCTCTTTCATATTCAAATCCTATTTCCAACAATGTTCCTAACATGCTTCCTGCTTCTTCAAAAATTCCCTTCATTTCAAGCAACGTTCCTAATATTTGCAATGTTTCTCCTCCTATCATTTCTTCCATTGATTCTATCATTAATAGCTTAGATAAAATTGTATCCTCTTTACAACAACAACAACTTGCTTCCTTGACTCAATCCAAATTCAATATTCCTACATGTGATATTTCTAGTCCCTTTTCTATGGATATTATATGACTTGTTATCCCAAAAACTATTTAGATTCCTCATCTTAAGACTTATAATGGTAAGGGTGATCTTGTGACTCATGTTAAAACTTTTCAAACCTTGTGTGGTGATTTCTCTCACGATCATAGGTTCATGAAAAAATTGTTTACTAGAACCTTTTGAGACAAATCTTTGCAATGGTATTTTTCTTTGCCTCCTAGTTGATTCCTTCCACAAGATTTATAATGATTTTATTCAATAATTTCAAAACAAAATTGGTCCTCAAATTTCTTTGATTGATTTGATGTATTGTAAATAAGGTGTTAAAGAAAAAGATAGTGACTTTATTGGTAGATTTAAGCATTTGTATGCTCAAATTTCTTATGATGTGCCTTATGTTGATATACAACATATTTTTATTAACAATTTACAAAAGGACATTAGAGATAAGATTCTCCTTACTGAGTTTTCTTCCTTTTCACAATTGTGTGCAGTGCTTCATCATTATCAACTTCAAGTGAGTCAATTTGAGAGAAACACTCCAATGGATCTTATTTCTATTGATAAGAGAAATTCCACATCTAATTTAAAAAAAATTCATAATCCTAACAACTACATCAAAATCAACAAATCATCCAACACAGTTGATGAACAAGTGACAACAATTTCCAAAGATGTGGCTCCTTTATACTTTGTTTTTAGACCTTTCATACTTTTACTCCACTTTATGAATCTTTGCATAATGTGATATTGAGGCTAGTGAATGAAAACATGATTAAAATTACTCCTATAAAACAAAATGACCCATCCAAACCTCCATCCATATTCTTTGATCCCAAAGGTTTATGTCAATTTCATCATCAACTCAGTCATGATACTGAAAAATGTGGTTCAAGTTTGTATTGATTATAATTCTATATGTGTGTGTGTGTGTGTGTGTGTGTATGTATCTTCTAATATTAACCATGGAAACAAATTAGGTGTACCTCCTAACAATAATTTTCAAATATACACTAATCCTTTTCCATCTCGTTCGACCAATACTATTTAGCAACCTTCTTATCCTAAGGGCATTGATTATGGTGAGAAAGTTAACAAAGCCACTCATATTGTCAACAAAATTGAACAAGCTCAACCTCAAACTAAACTTAAACCTAAACCTCAAGCACCACCTTAGTTTTGCATTACCTTTAATCTTGCTGAAACAATTAAGGCACTTGATGGTCCTCTTTACATTGTCGCTAGAGTTGATGGTATTCCTTCCAGTGCTACCCTTGTTGATATCACTTGCAATGTGAATATGATAATTGAAGAGAATATTGTTAGTAAACATTTGTAAAAATATATATATGATAAATCTATTGTTTTGATTCAAACTTGCAATGGTTTATTTTATCCTTCCTGTTGCTCCATTTCATTTCCTGTGGAAGTTTGTGGTAAAATTTTGGATACTAATTTCACTTTTATTCCTACTTCCAATCAATTTCAAGTCAAACTTGGTCTTCCTTGGCTTACCTACATGAGTTTCGTGGCTTCTCATATTCATAAATGTGCTAAATTTCCTCATAATGGAGAGATCATGATTGTTAACCATAGTCTTTATCAACCTTTTCTGCCTTGAAACTATGTTAATCTTGATTTATTTTGGCCTTCCATGCCTCAACCAACTAAAGTTCATACTAATTATCTCCTTCAATCATACCAAGCCTTCAAGAATCAAAATATTTGTGAACTTAGCAAACCTAAGGAAGATCCTAGTAGTGGACTTCTTCCTAGACCATATATTCCTCCTTATGCTTCTATTCCACCTTCTATTGCTTATACACATCCTCTTTCTATCATCTCTCAACCTAATGTGGTTCCTTTAGTTCTTCCTCATTACCCAAGCCCAAATATATAGCAAACCTAAACATAATTGTTATGCTCATGATCGTCATTGAAAGCATTATGATAGAGCCTATGAATGTACTTCTCAAAACATTTATTCACCTCATACCCCTCCTCATACTTCACTTTCCTTTGACCAAACCATGATTGAGCCTATGGAGGAAGTGTATTTAAACAAAGTTAAAATGAATAAACATGATAATGCTATTTGTATCTTAGATTCTATTACAATTAATCTAGACGATGATGTTCATAATGTTAACAATGATATGCATGCCATTGATTCTGATGATATTTAAGAGACAAATTATCTTGATAATGATTTATTAACTATGCTTTCGCAACAATTATCTATCACTCCTAATAAAAAACACAATGACCTATCTTCACAACATGGTCCTTGTTTGGAAATTGCTATTATTCCTTATTTCATGCTTGACGTTTCTCCTCTTGGGAGTTTCCCACCTTCCCTACACACTATGGACCGAGATAAGGGGCCAGACACTACGCTTGACTAGCTCCTCTTGTGCGGTGGATTTTTGTGTATTTTGTTGTTGTTATGTGTCTCCCCCATGATGTGATGCTTATTATATGTTTTGCTTAAATTTATTTAAATGACCCTTGTTTCTCCATTGGTGCAAGGTGATAAAGGAATCGCAAATATCATAATAATTCTTCTATTTGTATCTCACTTCTTCTATATTTTGTTACATGTTATGTTGTACATGTGTTGTTGTTCATAAATGTATCTTTGTGTTGTCTTCTTGGGATGATGTAAAATGGTAGCACCTATTCTTTTTGGTCTCTGTGATAGTAACTCTTATGTGCCTTTCTTCCATTTTATTGTAGTTTTACTTCCTTTGGGGAATGATGATATTTTATTTTGACATAATATTTCACATATTATCATATAATCATACTAACCCCAGAGTTGGTAGATCCCTTTTGTGCTCTCTTTTGTCATGTGCTTATTTCCCTTGTTTTATCATTTCTTAGGGGAATTTCACAATGGAAACATTTCTAGTGGATGCATGTAGGCTTCATTAAAGCCATTTCTCATATTAAGGTGTTTGCAATAGCTTTAATGTGGGGGCATACAGTTGTAATACCCCAAAAATGGGCTATAAGTTCATTAACCTCCTACATCGACAAATCAAATAAAATCGACATCAAAGTCCTAACCTAAGGCACATCTAACATCATCGAATCATAATTGATTATCTTAAATTCTACATCGGGGAATATTCCTAGTAATATTCCTAATTATCTTAATTATCTTTAATTTAATGATTATTTGGCGATAAATCACATTTATCCTAAGTTTGATTAATTGAATATTTTCATATTTAATTAATTAGATTTAATATTTGCCACTTAATTGTGTAATTAAATTTAATTCTATCTATTATTAATTGTATTATTTAATTTTGACAATAAATCAAAATTCCTATCTTTAATTGATTAAATTCTTATTTAATTAATTAAAGCATGTTGTCATTATTTAATAATATAATTTTTAATAAAAGTTTGGTAAAATAGTTAATTAACCCATAAAAAAATTATTTTATTTCAAAAATCAGTTGAGTTGAGGATAAATCACTTTATTTATTTATTTAATTCTTAATTATTATGCATATTCAAAAGAAACAGTTAAACTCCAAATCAGAAAATCAATGCAAGTTATTGACTTTTTAGAACTCAACATCCTTTTGGAGTTCAAAAAGCTGATCTAAACTCTAATTTGAGTTAAAAAAAACTATTTTTGCATGTTTTTGCATGATTTTGAGAATTAACTATCTTTCATGATCAGATAACTCAAAAATCAAGATGAGTTAATTTGAGTGATTTATGGCTTTTCCCATGCACCTCCAAAGCCCTAGATTTCTATAAATTAAGGCTTTAGCTCTTCACAAATCATCTCATATTTTGCACAATCACACTGGAGAATTGGAATTGAAGAATCAAAGCTCTTGCGAATCGACATCTTTGTGAGATCAATCTTATTTTTGCATTCATATTACATATCATTGTTAGATTCATAGCATATCAATTTCATCTAGCATAGATTCATATCGGTTTTTATCATTCTTATTGCATAGAAAATATCAAAAAAATAAATTAATTGCATTCATATTTCATATCTAGATCAATTGCATTCAAATCTTTCATTTAGGTGTCGTCTAGGTCACTGATCTCGATTACAATCTGAGAACATTAATCTCGCACCTACTAGAAGGCAGTAAATCGCTTGGTTAGATAGCTTTCAATTTTGCATGATTTTGATTATAGCTAACCTCTAATGTTTTACTGAGTGTTGTGTCTACAGATCAGGTACAATTTTCACACACACATTTTTGGCACCCACCGTGGGGCCTTGAGCCCCATTCTCTTCATTTTTATCTAATTTTATATATTTTTGGCGTCACTTTTTCATCATTTTTGCACAAACAGGAAAAAAGCCACTTACGAGAAATCTGATCACGCCTACAAGCAATCTGTTCATGCCTACGAGCAATTTGTTCACGCTTACAAGTATTCTGCTCACGCATGTGACAGTTTCAGTCACGCATCTGACAGTTCCAGTCACGCATCTGACAGTTTCAGTCACGCATCTGACAGTTTCAATCATGCATCTACCATTTTCAGTCACGCATCTGCCAGTTTCAGTCACACGTATCAGTATTTAAATCACGCCTGTGAGTATTTAAATCACGCCTGGGCACATTTCAGTCACGCCTATCAGTATTTAAATCACGCCTATGAGTATTTAAATCACGCCTGGGCACATTTCAGTCACGCCTGTGCTCATTTCAATCACGCCTATGCCTATTTTGATCATGCCAACTTTCTATTTTCTGATTTGTTTTTTTGAAAATTTTGGTGTTTTCAGAATCCGTGCCACTTTGGAAAACTGGCACCCATTTTTTGTGAAATTTTCACATATGGTATTGAAATTTTAAGTGTGATATATCATTGGAAAGCTCTTTCCAAGCCAAATCCAAGCATGTTGGTTTCATTTTCAAATTTTACCATTTGATCATAGAATTTGCATATTTGTACTTTTAGATTATTGATTTCTAACTCTTACAGTTTGCTGTTGATTTGTCTTGGTTTTGTACTTTCGGACGTGTGCTAAATTCTGGATTGCAGAGCATTGGATCTAAGGTATTCTTCTCAAGCTAATAATATTTCAATTTGGATCCTAAAACAAATCTCTTATGTGTCTGGCTTGTGTGCATCTTTTCATGCTTTGATCTATTTCTACACACTTGTATAATTGATAGTAGGTTGTGACCCCTTAAGGATTCATTAAGTAGTCTTAGATACTTGTGATTGATCTTGATTGCTATCTTGGGTTATTGGACTTGCTAATCTACCGGCCCCTCATTTCTGCCCCGTGGTTGCAATCTCAGCGCCATAAAGGGGAGGGGTCAACAGGACAGAAGCGTTAAGTGTTCCACTTGGCAACCCTTTTGTGCTTTTAGGAACTCACTTGTTTTCTAAGTTGGGGACTCATTTTTAGCTTGTGTGAGGTGTTAAGTGTTCCACTTTGTGGACTCATCTCATATTCTCTTTAAGCGTTAAGTGTTCCTCTTTCTACTTTTTGGATGCTTTTGGTAGATTTACTTTCGGAACATACATCTGTGCTCACATAGTAATTAGGCCCTATGAACACTATTCGTGATTCTTGAGAGATTGGATTCCTAGCGAAATCCTTCCTTAACAATGAAATCCTTGTAGGTAGGGAGGATACTTAGTGCGTTTCACATTCAGCTTGGTTAGTGCGTCTTCTCTTATTGATCGACACATTCTCTCTCCGGAGAGGTTGATAGATCATGTGGGGTTGATATCACGAGCTTTGGTGAATCAAAATTGGTTAGTGCGTCTTCTCTTATTGATTGATACATTCTCTCCCCGGAGAGGTTGATAGATCACGTGGAGTTGATATCACAGACCTTGGTGGAACAAAACTTAGTCTTAGCGTGTCGGATTAATCTGCTTGCTTTGTTTGGGTTAAAAGTGAAGAGGTGTCAAAACCTTGAATCTGGAGCCAAGTCCCCTTGTGGTATAAATCTGTGAGTCATCTTTAGAGAGGGTTAACCGTAGCGGACAATCCCTTCACAGGGCAAACTGCGTTGACAGAACCTCAAGCGGTAATAGCCATTTTCGCCATGGTAGTGACAGCCGCTATATAAATGTCCTTGTGGAAGAAATCTCCATGGGTATGGTTCATTGTTGGGTTGTCAGATCTCCCTAGCAGCTCTTGAAGATTAAGTTCTCGGACTGTGTCAAAACCCTGGTGCGCCGGGATTGGAGTTCACCCCTTTGAATCATAAAAGTTGCAGAGTCAAACCATTACTAAAAACCCTAGAGAGGCCAATTTTTCACTTTCAGGTATATGTGTGTTATTGCAAAACTTTTCAGAACATACACAATTAGTACTCTCAGGGATTAGCACAATTTGGTCACTTGATTGTTCATGCACAAGGTTGCTTTTGCCCTTGTTCATTGTTTTCAGACGTGCTTGGAATCACTTGCTTGCTATTCTGCGTGCTTGTTTATCTACTTGGCTATTAAAAACAATCAAATCTGGTATAACCTTCAAAATCTAGATAGTACAATTTGCAAACAATCCAAAATTGAAGACCTTAAATTTTGCAAAAATTGACGTAAAATCTTTCTGGAGTCAAAAGTCATTTCAAGAAGTCAAAAGTTGTATGAGTTTTGTCAAGTGTCATTTCAGTATTGCCCATCTGTCGTACGATTGAGAACCCAGTGTCATACAAGTTTTCAAACCAGTAAATTCAAGAAAGTCAAAGCCCTGTTAGCAATTATCGTACGAGTTTTGTCAACTGTCATTTCATTGCTACCCAACTGTCGTATGAGTTTAGCAACTGTCGTTTCATAGACTACCTAGTGTCGTATGAGTCTGCAGAGTGTCATTTGGAAAAATTTGAGAGAGTTGTCAGAAATTGTCAAATTGCAAGATATCCAATGTTTCCAGCTTAGTTCCAAAATCTGTCAAAAATATCATTATGTCAAGAATAGAGCAATAGCTATTGAGAATCAGTACACATGTCTCAAAGAATTAGTACACAAGAGGAAGAAGCTCTAATCACCGCTATGATGAAGCAGTTGCAAGCTATGCAAGTCCAACTTGACAAACTTGAGAAAGAGGAGGAATCTAAAAAGTTCTCCATGGAATCTCTATACTCTTTTCCATTTGATAAAGACTTGTACATGTCACCATGCCCCCAGAAAAAAATTGAGCAATATGATACCTCTTCCACGGAGAGTGACACATCTAGCTTTGAAGACTATGATGACTATGACGACAGACAATGTAATGATACTTATGACACCTCTGTTCCTAAGAGTCCTCCTCATCATCCATTCCTGCTTACTACAAATGGGTCGTCACATTGGATAGATCGTGAGGGTGATCCATATGATTCTGATTATGAAAGAGACTTTGATGATTTCTATGCACAATACCTAGATGATCCATCTATTTCACTTGAGGAAGAGAAAGTTTACCACGCTGATTATAAACATGCATACTATACTTGGATCTCTCCTCTAAGAACTCTCAGGCTGAAAATAAAGATTACACTCTCAAGCAAGATCATGTTAATGTTGGACCTTTGTCTTGTGATGGTTCCCTTCCATCCCCTACTTCCTCCAATACCCATACATTTCCTAAAGCTTTCGAGTCTTTCAAATCTTTCACAGAACCTTCATCTGACACAAGCCCTGATACTTTTCATGTGGTTCCCTATAGTTATCCCCCAGGGCTACCTCTTAAAGAAACTCAAGCTAACCTTCACTTGGCTGCAAAGACTTTCAATAATGATAAATCTAAAGAGCCTAAGCCTTCATATGCTATAATCCCTACTTCAGCTAGTCCTCCACCATCTCTTCCAAAGTCATCCATACAATCCCAACATGCTTCCTTGTCCTTAGAAGTGGCTCCATGTCAAGAGGACTCTAAAAATGATAAAGAAAAGAACATAAAGAAAGATCAAGATCAAGAACCCTCCATGTCATCCACTCCTTTTTTCGATGTCTCTTATCCGCTTCATGGTTCTTTTGATCCTGCACACCCTTTTTCATGCATTCCACCATGTCTTAAGTCTTCGCCTAAGCAAGATCAAGCTACTACTCACACTGTTGAGCTTATTGACAATCAAAATGACCTTACTACACTTGCACTTTCTAAAGATGATACTTCCATTCAGGTTGGTAAAAATAGTGTTGTTACTTCCAATGTTAAGCCTATTGAAAATCAAGAGACAAATTATGCGCTGGTGCTATCCAAAGATCCTTGTCAAGATCAAAGTCTTCCATCTTCTTGTTCTACCACTCCATGTTCACTTTCACTTTCTACTCTTCTTAAGTCTTCGCAAGCTTTAATGATCCTATCAAAGAAAATGCTCTTATTCAAGATGTCCATGATTTTATTAAAAATTCTAATGCTCACTCTAAAGATGCTGATATCCTTGGTTGTCATATAGATGATGATGAACTTATTGATTATCCTTTTGCATCTTCCACTTCCATCCTTGGACCTCTTCCACCACTACTAAGGGCTTCATACCTTCCTTCCATCTTGGGTCCTTATGTCCCTTCACTTTCCCCTCCTAACTCTCCTAATTTGCCATCCATCTTGGGTCCTTACATACCTCCATCTCCCATCTTTCCTCAAGATCAACATAGATGCATACCCTTGAATCCTTTTCATCCACCCACCCATCTAAACTAGTCATATCCTCCCTCTTCCACAAATCCCAAGTCTTTTGGAAGTAACTTGAATGTTCAATACAGGAAAAAGAAGCAATGCAAGAATCCATCAAAAAAAGAAGATCACCATGTCTCCTCTAATCGACACGGAGGCATAAAGTCAAAAGAGATATCTAAGAAAAAAACTACAAGACAAGTATGGGTTCCAAAATCTATCATTGAAGATATTCTCTCTAGATCATCAAAAGGAAATAAAAAGCCTACGGCTATATGGATTCCAAAGTCTCTCTTGAAAGAGTCTAGTGTTGAGAAAAAAGTGAAATTGACATTCAAGCTTCCAAAGGCTTCCACTTCATCTCCCTTCAAAAATATTCTTCCATTTCATGTGCCTAAACCACAACCTCTGCTATCCATTCACCATATTCCTTCACGTATTCCTTCATTCACGATTCCTCCATTCTCTTGCCACCCTTCAAGGTATGTGTTGATGTTGAACTTGCCTTCCTTTCCATCTACCCTTTCACAATCCTTCCATGCATTATCCTTCTACCTCCTATCCTTTTTCCTCATTTGCCTATTCCTCCTATCTTCTAATCTCACTCGCTTTACATAAAACCTTATCCTCCATTTTTCTCTTTCATCTCCCTTTCCCTATCAGCATCTTTGAGCATGTCATTTTGAATCCTTGGCATATCATGGTTTATCCTTTCAAGGAGCATTATCTAGCAAGCTTGCTTTCTTCTAAAAAAAAAAAAGGAAATGAAAAAAAATAAAATAAAATAAAATAAATTGAAAATGTGCCTTGGTGAGAACCTGGAAACAGGCGCCTTGGTAGCAAAAGTAAAGAGAAAAAAAATTTCATCCTAAGGTGAAAACCACTCCCTTGTGGCACCTTGGATAAGTACCATGATGAAAACCTGGCAATCAGGCATCATGCGTAGTTCTTCTACATATTTCATCCATTTCATCTTCTCTCTTTGATCTTGACAATGTTGATCTATACACGAATATTTGGCTATTTTGTGAGTTCTCTGATGATGATCTTGCTTTCAATCCCTTCCTATTTAGCCTTCATATTTATTTTCCTTCATTCATTTTCACCTGTCGCTATCCTTTTCCCCTTTGGTCTTGATTTAAGAAAGAAAGAGTAAAACACGGTGCTATGAAGCCTCTTGACATGTCTACTCCTTTGGATTGCATCCTTTCCTGCTCTTGCATTATGATTTTGTGCTTATCCTATGCTAGCCTTTCATTGCTTGTCCAAATGCACTTTACATGACAATTTTCCCCTAGCTTGGGTATTCTTGAGGAGTTTCCCCTTGAGGATTTTTTCCCTTCATTTTCCTTCATTCTCTTATCTTCCATCTCTTCCACCAGCTTGCTAATCCCTCTTGTTCTCCACCTTGCTAGACATTGGGACTGCACGATATGATCTTGCTTGGGAGTTTGCAAATGGAAAAAGATGCTATCAAGTATACCAAGTATCAGAACAGTTATCAGAACAAGTATCAGAACCAGTATCAGAACAATTATCAGAACAAGCATCAGAACCAGTATCAGAACAATTATCAGAATCAGTATCAGAATCAGTATCAGAACCAGTATCAGAATAATTATCAGAATTAGTATCAGAATCAGTATTAGAATCAGTATCAGAACCAGTATCAGAACAAGTATCAGAATGGGCCTACAAAACAAGTATCAGAACACCTATTGGGGCTACACCTTTCGCTTTAGTTTATGGGTCTAAAGCAGTACTACCTATTAAGGTTGAAATCCCATCACTTAGAATCAAAATGCATGGACTTGTCACTGATGAAGACTACAAAGTGTCTAGGTTACAAGAACTTGAATTACTAGATGAGCACAGGCAAGTAGCGTATGATCATCTTAGAGTGTATCAGAAAAGAATGTCTAGAGGCTACAACAAGAAAGTCCGACACAGAGAATTTCAGGTTGGTGATCTAGTGTTGAGAGAAAATCCTAAAAATCAATCCCATCGAGAACGCAAGAGGAAGTTTGAACCCAACTGGCTGGGTCCCTTTATCATCACTGCTACTTTTGGCTCTGGTGCCTATCAACTCTTAATGACTGAAGGAGAACAGCTTCGAGAACCAATCAACATTCTCCATCTGAAGAAATTCTATGCCTAAGGCATTCAGTGCTTGGTAAATGTCCTGAAAAAATCTTAAAAATCAGAAAAAGTCCTGAAAAAATGAACATCTTGGTGAAAACCTAGCAATAGGCGCCTTGATGATTCATAAAAAAATCAAAAAATATCAAAAGTACAAAAAATTAAAAAATTAAAAAAAAAAGTGCCTTGGTGAAAACCTGGAAACAGGCACCTCGGTAGCAAAAATAGAATCTCTACCAAGATGGTGAAAACCTGGCAAACGGGCACCACTTGTTTCAAATGCTCCATCTATCAGCACAATCTTGGTCTTTCCCAGCTTTCAGTCTTGCTTTAGTTTGTACATATCTCCCGGTTTGTTTCTGCATTTCCAATTTTCAATAAGTCGGTCTGTACACCAACTAGCTCAAGCGTCTATATCCTATCAATGTTTAACACTTGGGGGCAGTCAATGTCATATCCTATGGCCTCCAATGTATCTTAGATGTATCCTATCTAGTCAGAGTTCTTTGAAGCTTCAAGTTGAGTTAGTCTGTCTGTCTCATCTCCAGAAAGGATTTTGCATCTACAACAATCAAACATCAAAACAAACTAAAAACAATCTGTGCTTTTCATGCTCTTATCTCCTTGTATGCTTACTGATTCGCATTCAGATTTTTGCATATTGTGTCCCTTCGAGCTCTTTGATGATGTCCTTTATAGGATTTAGAGAGTGATGACTGGGGGGATAATCTTTTCTTTGTTTTCTGCTTGTATGTGACAATCTAACATCTTTGGAAATTTTGGATTGAAATGGTGTCCGACTATAAGAGCCTCTATCTCGAATTGGATGGCCATGCGTACCTCGACCATTGATACCCATTGATCTAACTATTATCTTTTTGAGTAAGTTCTTTCTCCTACTGTGGAATGCAATCTTGCCTAAGGATGTGAATGATAAAGGGTCACTACGGGTAATTCACATTGGATTTAGAATGATCTCTTGACTGTTTGATGTGTTTGCAACGCAAGGCGTACTCAGGTCATCATGACATTTATGTTTTGATGCTTGTACAAATTGCTATATCAAAATGGACATGATATTTAGGTCATCCTGGTGTTTGCACCTTGGTGCTTATATCTAATCCAACATTCCGAAAACAAAATCAATATTCATATGTCCATGGTTGTATAACCAGTGGGTGTTGTATTGATTCTTGCGCATACAAATCAACATTCATATGTCTATGGTTTCATGGCTAGTGGGTATTGTATTGATTTATCCGGTTACCTAAAAGTTCAATGATGATAACAAATCGACATATGATCAGTGACTAGGTCCTAGGTCTTAGGTTGCATTTCATTTTGCATGTCTCTTTGCATTTTGCATGTTTGCATGATCTCACGATGATTAAATGAACTTCAATGCTTAAATGATTCTTCAAATCGCATCTTCAAGTCTAACAAGAGCTGAATCTCACATGAAGGTTCCTCCAATGAAATAGCAAGTAGAATCCTTTTTCGGGATCAAAATTCAAATCTGAGATCATTCATATTATTAACTGCTTGCATATTCGACCTTCTATCATCACAAAAATCCAATATTCAACTTAACTGATTATCTAACATCAAAATATCAAAAATTCAACTTGGTCAACCATGGTCAACTTATGGTCAAACCTAGTCAACCTTGGTCTCTAAGACCTTTAAATGATGCAGAATGTGCTCTTGAACGTTTTAACCACTTCTCAAATCAATTAACATGCTTCTAAACTATCAACGCTGACTTCTCTTGTCAGATTTCAATTTTCATCCCGAAGGGGGCATGGTATTTCATATCATTCAAAGTCTGTAATCAAATTTGAAATCATATCTTTATGGAAATCATATCTTCCTCAGTAAACA
Source organism: Chamaecyparis obtusa (assembly GCA_027943335.1). NCBI lineage: Eukaryota > Viridiplantae > Streptophyta > Pinopsida > Cupressales > Cupressaceae > Chamaecyparis > Chamaecyparis obtusa. Next base: position 324,328 of record BSBK01006340.1, on the reverse strand, counting down.
AGATAACAATCACGTCTAGTTACTGATTCATCAAAAGTCCTCATCGCTCGGGGTAAATCTATCATCACTTGGGGCATATCAGATTCATCAAGATCCATATCAATCTGGTATTCTCCTAATCTTGTAAACTGTATCAGTTTTTGCAACCATCAGATCATAGTGTTCTTTCCTTGGTTCTTCGACAATTGAAGGATTCGGATGTGATACTTGCTAGTTCTACTAAGACAATCGAGTCTAGAACGGGTCACTCACTTCTTATCAATCCTAAGGTTCAGAATCAGGCATTTTGACACTTTTTTTCGCAATCATCGGTTCATTGCTGCTATAGTAAACATTATCTCTGGTCATTCAGGACCTCCTATCTCAATATCTTTCAATCGGTTTCTATCTTGAGATCAGTTTATCTTTTGAATCAGTTTCATATCTTTATCAAACACAGACTATCTTTGAACCACTGCGCTTCACATAGTAATTCAAAGAGGGGCAAAATGTAATACCCCAAAAATGGGCTATAAGTTCATTAACCTCCTACATCGACAAATCGAACAAAATTGACATCAAAGTCCTAACCTAAGGCACATCTAACATCATCGAATCATAATTGATTATCTTAAATTCTACATCAGGGAATATTCCTAGTAATATTCCTAATTATCTTAATTATTTTTAATTTAATGATTATTTGGCGATAAATCACATTTATCCTAAGTTTGATTAATTGAATATTTTCATATTTAATTAATTAGATTTAATATTTGCCACTTAATTGTGTAATTAAATTTAATTCTATCTATTATTAATTGTATTATTTAATTTTGACAATAAATCAAAATTCCTATCTTTAATTGATTAAATTCTTATTTAATTAATTAAAGCATGTTGTCATTATTTAATAATATAATTTTTAATAAAAGTTTGGTAAAATAGTTAATTAACCCATAAATTAATTATTTTATTTCAAAAATCAGTTGAGTTGAGGATAAATCACTTTATTTATTTATTTAATTCTTAATTATTATGCATATTCAAAAGAAACAGTTAAACTCCAAATCAGAAAATCAATGCAAGTTATTGACTTTTTGGAACTCAATATCCTTTTGGAGTTCAAAAAGCTGATCTAAACTCTAATTTGAGTTAAAAAGCTGTTTTTGCATGATTGTGAGAATTAACTATCTTTCATGATCAGATAACTCAAAAATCAAGATGAGTTAATTTGAGTGATTTATGGCTTTTCCCATGCACCTCCAAAGCCCTAGATTTCTATAAATTAAGGCTTTAGCTCTTCACAAATCATCTCATATTTTGCACAATCACGCTGGAGAATTGGAATTGAAGAATCAAAGCTCTTGCGAATCGACATCTTTGTGAGATCAATCTTATTTTTGCATTCATATTACATATCATTGTTAGATTCATAGCATATCAATTTCATCTAGCATAGATTCATATCGGTTTTTATCATTCTTATTGTATAGAAAATATCAAAAAAATAGATTAATTGCATTCATATTTCATATCTAGATCAATTGCATTCAAATCCTTCATTTAGGTGTCGTCTAGGTCACTGATCTCGATTACAATCTGAGAACATTAATCTCGCACCTACTAGAAGGCAGTAAATCACTTGGTTAGATAGCTTTCAATTTTACATGATTTTGATTTATCTAACCTCTAATGTTTTACTGAGTGTTGTGTCTACAGATCAGGTACAATTTTCACACACACAACAGTCTGCTCACATTTTGCACACACACACTATCTTTCAATGATGCTTTACATCTTGGATCCCTTATGGACATACAATCCTTAAGAATTTCTCCCTCCGTTTTCTTTTGATCCCTTATGGATAGACAATCCTTAAGGATAGATCTCTCTTTTCTAGATCCCTTATTGACATACAATCTTTAAGGACCGTATATCCTAGATGGATTGACTAGCATGGAATACAACCTACTAGAACTTTCAATGACATATTTGTAGAGCTTCTTTATGTGGTCCACAGTAAGACATACAATCTTACTAGACATGGTGGTCACACTTTGATTTCTTTGTGTAGTTTACAGTAATACATACAATCTTACTGGGGCTAAGGTAATCACACTTCTCTCTCTTTTCTGAGTGATGTCTCTCTTATCTTAGTTTTTTATTTGATGAGGATTTAAGTCATTTGGGGCTTGATGTTTCCTTGTGTCCTTAAACTTGATGAGATCATCTTATGCATTTGATGTTCTTTACTGTGAGCATGAGTTTGTCTGATACTCCTGCTAAAGTGAGGGCTAAATGTATAGTCCTTAAAAGTTAGCACCCATTAAATTGGAAGCTCTAGGACCTATTGGGACCTATTTTAGTGATCTCTTCAATTATGGATGCATTTATTCCTGATTTTTCCACTTATCTTTCTATTTTTCCCTGAATCGCTTTATACTTCTTGAACCCAACAAAGTCTACCTCAAAATTTACCCTTTCAGGTATAGGTTGAACCTAGTTTGACCTATACCTCAGGGGTTGAATTTTGGTGGGTTTCAGACCCAATGCAATGTATTTTCATTTTCTCACACAGTGTAGTTATCCTTCATGAATTTGGACTCTAAAATCACTGTAAAAGGATGCCTCTTCCTCTCATTTTCACATCTCATTAAGCTCAAGCTATCTCATATTCAAGCAACTATCTATTCTCAAGGATTCAAGTCCAAGGTGCATTCAAGAGATTTTTGGTGATTTCTAGTGAGAAAGAAAGGAATTGGCTACAAGATTTGAAGGCTATCATCCTTCCATCCATTTCGAGGAAAATCTTCTATTGATTATGTGAATTTATCTCTCGTGGTGGATTAGTGGAGGAACTCCCAGTTGATAAAGAAGATCCATATCCATACTTCATTCCTCTCTGTATCCATTCAAGCATATCAAGCATACATACATCCTACATTCTATCAAAATTCAATCAAGTAAGCATACATATATGTGGATATAGTGGATCTGTATCCATCTACAAGGGTTTGACAAGAAAGGTGAACATTTACATTTATCTTTTTTTACATGCTTTACTTATTTCATTTCAAGGTTAATTCCTATACAAGGGCTTGACCAAGGCAAGCCCCTTTTCCCTAACAAATTCCCATTTCTTGTGTGAAGGTGCAGGTTCACAGAGTTTCAAATTTAGAATTATAGATCTGAAGATACAATATTGGTCATTGTTTCAATACCTTTAGTTCTAGCCCTCTTAGGTATAGGTTGAACATGGTTCGACCTATACCTAGAAATTTCACCTATTCTTGATTTTTGAGATTTTCATAATTTGGTAGATTTAGTCCTCTGAGCTCTAGCTCTGAGACAATTTCCTGGTCTGATACAGTCTGACAAAAAATTTTAGATCTGAAGTTTTCTTCTTTTACTAATCTTCAAGGTGAGTACTTCCTCATCCATTCTTCTTCATAGCACTTACTTTGATACACTAGATCTGATATCTTGTTGTTTATCATTGCATCGGTGTTTAGTTTACTTATCCCCATATTTCTATCCTTAGATAGAAAGGAGCCCTAGAATCACACATCCTTTTAGACTAGATTGTGCATTAACATCTCTTCATCTACTTGGGTTGTGGTAATCAGATTTAGTACAAAGGCGTCACATTTTAGGGCCCCCTTCCAATGTAATATGTGATAGTGGGAGTCTAATGTTGACCACCATTTTCCATATTACAATAATCTATTTTGAAAATCACTTAGAAAAGTGTTTTATATTTTATAAGTGAGTTCTTTTTACTCACTTCTCACTTTTGGGCTTTGTGAGAAAAATTGTGATTTTCACCAAATTTGCATTGGATAAATAACATTTATGCTTGTTGGGTGAAATATGTTTGGAAGATTCATGCATGGAGAAGATCATTGGATTTGTGTTGGAATTGCTCCGCTTTGCCAAAGATCTCATCCAATTTGGTTGAGTCTCCAATTTTCTCTCTGTATTTTGGTTTTCTCCATTTGGGGTGAGGTGGGACATCTCACCATTTTAAATTTTCTTCATTATTTCATATGAAATCAATTGCATTAGATGAGTGGCATGAGAATTAATATTCCCCCACACTCTTGTTTGATTCCATCACCCAGTTGGGTGTGTATGAGTGTTTTTGCATTTTCCCATTTTGTATTTGGGGTTTTAACATAGATATACTATCAGATTTTTGTGAAGTATCTGAAAATAGAGTTTTTTTTGGAAAATGAAATGTTGGGTTCCTTGGAGAAAATGAGTTTTAATTTCATTAAATTCATTGATGTTTGATTTTTGGGCATTTTTTGGTTTTCCCCGTTTTGTGTGCCATCTAGAACATGTAAATTACCTTGTTGGGCATAATCGAGTTAGTGATCCTTGTATTCTCTCATGTATATAGTGGGATTGTGGAAACAAAATAGTTTTCAAACCTTCTAATTATTTCATATTGCAATTCAAATACTCTTTTAGTGCTGAATTGTTGATTTGTGCACTTTGACTAATTTTGCCAAAAATTGAGTTTAGTGTTGCTTTTGAGATTTGTGAGTCTTCCTCATGTTCTAATGAGATATGTAATGGATTTCATGGGAATATGAACTATTGAAAAATTGGCCAATTAAGTGGTTTTATACTTGGCTTATTCTCGGGTTTTCTCGACTTGCATGCCTTGAGTTCCTTAGAGTGGATTTGTCCTCCAATTTTTGCCTTTGTGCTTTTGATGATTTTATGTTTTCCATTGGTGTAGACCATGATGATGATGATTCTTGTGTTTTTCCTCATGTAGATCAAGTGGAAAACCATTGGTTCATACCGTCCTCAAGTAGAAAAGTGGATAAAGTCTTTATTTTCCATCCTTGGTGTAGCCAAGTTGATGAAGAGCTTTGCAATGTCTTTAAGTAAATCGAGTATACAAGATTGTATTGGTCTTCATTTTGTGATGTTGAGTCGTAAGACTAGGTAGATTGAGTATGTTAGCATGAATGCTAATGGTATTCCTATGGGGTAGTATCATATAAATAATAGAGACATACTATATTGGTTGTGTTTTGCATTCATGATAGAGTTTTTCATTGATAGCAACATATGCTATCGATTGGATTGTTCAAGAACCTGCAAAAGAGGTTACAGAGAACTATACGGATACAATACAATGAATAAGTACATGAACACTTAGTGAAAGAATTTTAATTATGTCTTGGGTCACCATCTATGATCTCACATTCTTGTGAGTTGATCTGACAAAGTTATGACTGTATTACTGATGACTAGTTTTCAAAAGATAGAAACTGTGTTTTCACATATTTAATTCCAGAACTTTGTGGATAGAACTCATCGTCATTTGAGTTATGACATTAAAATATAGGTTTATGTAGAGCACTGGCTTGAGAGATTATTGCAATCATATGGCATCATGATCATACATGCGATGTCAGCTATGGCTTATGCATTGGCGAAGACCTATTTGGAAGCTGACTTGGAACACGTTTCAAGTAATATGATATATGAGCTTAATCAATGGATCTAAATGATTAATTGATGTAACTACTATTTTGTAACATTGTAAGAGATGTCGTGTGCATCTTTTCATGGGTCCATTTGCATTTTGTAAATAGGATTTATCCTATGAAGGCCAACTTGGATATAATTGTTTTAACTTGTATTTAAGGATTGAAATTCCTTGGAAAATAGTGTACAACTGCATATGCAAGATGCAAAGGTGAATGTGAGATTTAGGCTACATAGGATATTGTTTGAAGAATAGTAGTTGTGCACTTGGGCACAAGGTGAAGTTTTCTTGGTAGTGGTCAAAGATTGGAAGTAGTTTCAAAATAGAAATATCTCAAACTTGAAGTTGCAAGGTTTGGAGAACCTGAGGGTGGCTTTAATTATCAAATCTCCTGATTAGGTTGATATATTGTACACCCCTAATAGGGTAATTTCCTTTAACTATGCTTGACTCCTAACATGGTTGATTCCTTCATTGGGATCACATTGTAAAAGACTCCTAACATGGTATGTCCTTTAACCAGGACCTGCCTATTGTAATACTCAGCTCCTAATAGGGTTAGAACTCTTAACATGGTTATTATACCTATAGTGAAGATATGTGTGGGTACCATCCCCACCGGGGTTTTTCCCTTAACAAGGTTTTCCTCAAGAAAAAATATTGGTGTTCATGTGTATGTGTGTTATTGATGCATTCACTTTTTCAGTTAAGTGTTTTGTTTTAGCAACAAGTTTGAAGTTAAAATTTAAGTATTCTATATTGGTATCAACTGATTCACCCCCCCCCCCCCCTCTCAATTGATTGGAACACTTTTATTATATCAGAGTAGGCATGGGGAGTAGCTCCTTACATAGACCCCATCCCAGAAGTGATCTCATAGGCTTGTCAAGGAGTTCCTTAAAAAATAAAAACCATAATAAAATATAATGGGTATAAACATTAAACAAGATCAATTGGATTTATGGATCTCATCAAATCTTTGGATTTTATGCATGACCTGAGTGTGAGTGTAGATGGTGATGTGTATATCACTAAATCTCTGGACATCATGAGTGATTTGAGAGTGAGCGTCAATGGTCGAGACCATAAAATATCTAGACATCATGAGAGATCCATATGTGAGGTACATTATTGTTCCTCAGATTTCATTACTAACCCATACAGACAAAGATACTCCCTATGGTTGGTACTCTCATGTCTAGGTCCACTAGTAGTGAGTAGCACCTTGATGAGTTGTGATGTGTGATTATATAGTAGTACTTTGGACATTATTCCACATGTTGAGTGTTCTTCATGTACCTTGTATCTTGCATTCATGTATATTGCATTGGACCCCCTATACATTTATTAGGATACTTTGTATTTTTCTTGGTGTGTGTGTTGGCCACTCCTTGCTTGCATGTTTTCCTATGTTTGTGGTCAGACTACTATCTCTTCAAGCATGGTGGAGTGGTCCTAAGGGTTCTATATGGTAGGGTGGCATTGCAATATTCTACTACTAGGGATTGGTGTACGGGTGAAAGACTGCCTCTAGCTATAGGGACTTGGAGCTTGTGACTTGGGGCTTGAGAGCTCAATTGTATCTCTTCATTTGATATCATTGATTTATGTATTTTTATATGTACTTTGATGTTCATGGTTTTAGCTTAGTTTCCTTTATGCATTCCATTGATGTATTATTGATTAAATTGAGTGATTACGACCTTGATTTATGCTATCTCATACTCCCTAGTATGGATTTGGATATTTTCCAGCTGTACATTGGTGTCAGCTTAGGTTTTGGGATTTTGTGCCTTGTGTTTTGGCCAAGTTTCATGAACCAACATCTCCATCTTTCGTTCAACATTTGCACAGATCAAAGTCTCTACATGTTGAATTAGAGAGTCTAACTCTTTGGATTGAGACTTTTTATCTGATAAGTTCACCAATCAAGAATCAACGTCTATGCAGATCAGCATCTGGACAACAAAAATTAACACCTCCACCTAGTGTAATTTGTCAAAAAGTTTCAAGAATTGGGTGATTTGTGCATGCTTTTGGGTTAGTTTCTTGAGGGTTCATGGATTTTATTCAAACCTTGCACATGATCATTGAGGATCATGGTTTTCTTTATTGATATGATTGTGGTTAAAATGGTAATGAACTTGTATGATTAATCAGGTTAGGAACTTTTACTTTGGACTTTAAAAGAACATCATTTTATGGTTTGAGATTAGATTAGTCTCCCTTTTTATTAGCCATGAGTTCTTTCCATATTAGCCTCTCGTAACCCATGGACATTGTCTGAATCTGTGTAGGGAAATCTCAAGAATGTGTGTTCCCTATTCTGAGTGTATATTAAGTTGTATTGGAACCTTTGGAAGTGCTTGTAAAGTCTTATGCTTATGCATGATCATGTAATGATTGTTATGTTTATCTTAGAATGATGTAACTTGCATATATTATGGTTATGAGATGCACTTTGTGATTTAATGATTGTTGTATGTTTCAAAAAATATATATTAAGTACATATTTAACCCTTTGTTCCAAGGGTTTCTTATTGGGGCAATACATTGTCACTTATCTAGTTTGTTGAAAGAATAGAAAAAATCACTTTGGAAAATAATATCTCCTATCAATGTTGTTAATGGGCCATATGGAGGTATTCTTATTTTAATAGAAAAGTGCATTATACTTTTTATACTCATCGTAGTCAAGGATACTCCTCTATTTCTCACATTATTGACATGTAATGTAGTACCTTTCTTCTACTACTTCTCATAAGTCAATGCACACTATATAATGTTATGCCACAAAATGTGAATGTGAATGTTCTACATGCAAAAAAAAGGAGACCATCAGTTGTGTGCATAGTTGATTTTACTCTATCACTTGAACATGTAGCTAATGATCATGATACAACTTCCAAATAGACAAAAATAGTTAGAGTAATTGTAGATTTTGAATATATTTATTTAGTGTTAACCAATTTTTTGAAACATGATTTCTTGTGATTTTGCACATCGGAATCAACTTTCATTGAATTGGTAATTGAGGAAATTGATGCTATTGGTAATTGAGGAAATTGATGCTATAATAAATATCATAGTTGTCCTGGTGAAAATGTATACATAAAGTAGGAAATCCAAAAAAAAAATGGACATATTGCTAAAGAAATCAAGTTCTAAATATTATATGAAAGAAGACCCACTAGGATGCTGTTAAAATTGAGTGCCAAGGGTTTCAGATGTTTAATAAATCTAAATAGATATAAAGGTGTTAGGAAATGTCCATGGGGTCATTTTGCTACAAAAATTAGGGAACTTGAATCTAATTAATGTCGATGACTTGAAACATTTGACATAGTAGAAGAAGCAACAAATGCATATGGTAAAGATGCCAGATCTATGAAAGGAATTGAAGCAATCACAAGTTATCAACTTAATTTTTCCTTTGTCATTTGCCCTTTAACCTGCTGTAGAGTGTCCTTTTCTGTTCTTACTCGAAACTGGTTTGTTACTTACATGTTTAGATTTGTTCTAGACTGAAACAAATGAGCTAAAACTATTGGATTTGAGCTTAACAAATGCTACTCTTGATCACTTGTCGCAAAGTAGATAGGCTTTGTCCTTTGTCATTTGCATTTTCATCATTTTTTGGATTATTTTTTGGAAATTTTGCAGTTCTAGTTTTCTGTCTCAGAATATCGCGCAATACTTCTCAGTATATCGCGCGATATACCTTTATATAGCGGTGCGATACTTCGCGCTTGCTAGAAATATCGCCTGCTTTGAAGAGAAATATCGCGCGATAGTTCACTCCTGACGGACTATCGCTCGACCCGCCTGGAGTATATCGCCCACCAGTACTGAGGTATATCGCCTGGCATAAGGTGAAATATCACGTAGACTAAAAGGTGTCGCCCCAGTATAGTGTGAAGTATCGCGCGATACTGGTGTCTGGACTGTGTCTGTACCCGACAGTGAGCTATTTTTGAGCTATTTTATCTATCTTGCAAGTTTTGGGTTCTTAACTATCTTTTTGAAATTTTTTGAAATTTCCAGCGTTTTCAAATCCGTGTCACTCTAGAAAATGGGTGCCCATTTTTTTTTGAAATTTTGCAAATGGTATCAAAAGTTTAAGTGTGATATATCATTGGAAAGGTCTTTCCAAGCCTAATCCAATCATGATGGTTTCATTTTCAAATTTTGTCATTTGATTAGTTATTTTTGTAGATTATCTGATTTTTCATGTGCTAACCATTGTTAGATTTTGGATTTTGCTAACCATTGTGGAGCTAACAAGTTGTGGTTGTAGGTGCCTCTTGCTTGAATATTTTGTCAAAATCGCATGTCAAAGAGGGCTACTAATAGTTTTTGTAGGGCTGCCCATGCATAAAAATTAAAAAAAAATCTTGCTTGTTTATTTGCTTTCCTTTTAAGTGTGGCAAAAACTAGTTGTTTCATTTATTAGGAACTTTAATACTTTGTGAAAGAGATTTTGAGGTGGTAGGAGAAGTATGCTCTTCACCTTTAGGTGAATCAGAAAATCTTGACCCATCTTAAGGTTTTGGAAGCAAGGGAGTAATTGAATCTCTTTTTGCTTGGGGTGTTTGGGAGAAGTTTTTGAGATAGGGGAGTATGCTCTTCACCCTCGTGGTGAACCAAAAACCTTGAACCTCAAGAATTAATCCACTTTTTGTTTAGATTTAGAATCCATTAGCGGGTCTGCTCTTGAGTAATCAAGAGGAACGACTCAAGTGGGGACAACCTTGTCATCATTTTTCTTGGTGGCAAGTGATTCCAACTCACTATAATCTCAAGGCTATCAAGGACACCAAAAACTTTGATAAACATAACACTTGTCTTCGTTTGATGTGAGTAGCTCATGGGATTGCGACCATGGGGAAAACATTGAACAAGAATGCTTAAGGTACTCTTGAGGCCGCAAGGTCCTAGTCATTTATGAGGAGCAAGAGGGGTGTTGTGAACGGAAATCTTTATTAAGAACCATTAGATAGAAGCCACCTTATTTAGCCGCTTATCTTCTTAGTGCAAGGATTGATCCAAATGGACTAACCCGGATCACCCCAAGATACTCACCATATGTGTCCTTTTGGTTGTGTTGTTTGACACTTCCATGACAAAGCCAATATCTCTTGTGGGCAACCACTTGGTGTGAGGCAAGGGGGCATCAAGTTGTGGGCTAAGTTGGTAAGTATTAAGCCTTGTCTTGTAGGTAGATATTGTTTGAAGTGTCTTCGATTGTGTGATACCAGTGTAAACATTCTCAACATACAAACAATCGGTAGCATTCATAGGGTGTTGTTTCAATTCTGATATCACAAGTGTTTGTCTTGGCAAGGTTGCTTTTGCCCTTGTTTCAAGTGTTTGAAGACCATGTTTTGATCCCTTACTGTTTGCAAACTTGCCGAAATTCTGCTGATACTGTGACTGAAATTGAAAACATCAACCCTCAGACTGGAAATTTTGACCAAACAGACCCAAAAATGCAAATTTCACACAATTTTGGTCAAGAGTTAAATAATTCTGCAATAGTATCGCGCCCTGTGAAGTGAAGTATTGCGCGATACTTCGCTCTTGCTAGATATATCACCCGCTTTGAAGAGAAATATCGCGTGATAGTTCACCCCTGACGGACTATCGCCCGGCCTACCTGGAGTATATCGCCCGCCAGTATTAAGGAGTATCGCCTGGCTTCGGGCGAAGTATCGCGCGGGTATAGGTTTATCGCCCTAGTAGCCTGGAGTATATCGCCTGGTTTATTTTTGTCGTGCTTAAATTTTGGTCAGTTTTATTTGCTGTCAATCAGGCTAGGTCTTAAAGTAGGCTTCTCACCCTGACGTCTGAGATTTGTCTTGACTCCAAATTTTTGATTTTTAGTCCTTTGGGATAGCATCATTTGATTTACAAAATCACTTTGGAATAATTGTCAAGTTAGAAAGCCATTCTTGGTGCCAAGGTTCATCTTTAAAATTGTTAGCTATATTCTAGAAAAATTTTAGTACTCTTATTGTCCAAATCGCTTTCATTTTCATCTCAATTTCAATTATCTTTTGGCCTAGTCCAACCTCCTGATTCAAAAGTGCAAGGGTAGTCACCCTTTGTGATGAAGGGTGCTCCCCTTAATACCACAAACACATAATAGAAAAAGAGAAACAACAACAATAATATGCAAGAACAGAAAAATTGGCTTCTTATTATCTCCACAAATGTGGAATTACAAACTTTCAGAATTACAATATGCAAAGCCACATGGGCATTCCCTTACAATATTCTGTAGGACAAAGCCTCGAACTATTACTCAGAACTATTCTGAACTGCCTAAGACAATAATACAGCCTTCCTTATATAGGCAATTATCCACCGCCTGGGAAGGTTCCAGAATTTTAGCCAATAAGGCCGACCAAACTTAGAATTATTTTATTTTACATTTTATTACATCATAGTCGGCTCAAGATAACCTTTGAAACCCGAACAGAAATTTTGAAGAAAATTATTTTTCGCCATTTCAGGTGGCCCAACTTCCGAAGACCATAAGTCATCACCAGTTGACCCGATCGACTATTATAACCCCATTTCAAAAATGCCACGAAGCACTCTGCAGGCTTGACCAGTGCAAGCGCTTGACACCCAAATTTTTGACCTCATCCGGGGCCTCTAAAGCCTTCAAAACTGAGTTCAAAGTTTCTGTACCCTGTTGCCAATACCGAAAATCTTCAATATCTTCCAATATACACTTGATTTGGCAATGAAACTTTACTGGCAGACTTACATGACCAAAATGAACCTCCAAGAAAGAAATCAGATCATTCTGAGCACATGCAAAAATTATCAAAAATAGTAACTTTTCATAAATAGCAGCTCTGCACTAAAATAGCCCTTATTGAATATAAAAATAGAAATATTTTTGGGTGATGCAAGATTGCTCTTACACCCAGGATGCTCCTGCATCAGACACCTAGGGTAATTTGAGAAGTGACCCTATCACGACTCAGATGTGCAGAGGAAAACCAAGACGGTTAACCTCCTCTTTTGTTAGCCATGATGAATCTTCTACAGGTCGTCATTTCCATTTGACCAAATACTCTTCATATGTCATATTCCTTGTGTTTCTACCAACACGACTGTCTAGTATGTCTTCGATCTCCTTAGTGTCTGAACTAGTTGCTGGAATACTCCACTGTGCTGTTGTGATCTCATCTTCAACACCTCCTTCATGATACTCTGTCAGATCTGAAATGTTAAACACTGGTAAAATATTCAGCTCACTAGGCAATTCTACCTCATATGCATTTCCTGAATCATGCTTCTTCAATATCTTACATGGTCCAAACTTCTTCATTTTCAACTTGTTATATGTACCAACTGGAAACCGCTCCTTCCGCAAATGAACCATGACTTCATCACCAACCTAAAATTTCTTATACCGCCTTTTCTCATCCGCCTGAGCCTTATACTATGCATTCATCTTGGTAATATGCTTCCTCACCTCCCCATGGATGTTCTTTAAATGTTCTGCAAAATCCTCAGCCTCAGCACTACTTATTTCTCCTTTATCTATCTTTCTCAACTCAGATGCATTTCTTGGACTACTTCCATATATAATCTCGAATGGTGATTTACCAGTGCTCCTGTTGACAGAATTATTGTATGCAAATTCTACCTGTGGTAAAATCAAATCCCATCCTGTTGGCTTATCCCCAACCAAACATCTCAGCAGATTTTCCAAACTCCTATTCACCACCTCTGTCTGTCCATCAGTCTGTGGGTGATGTGATGAACTCAACTTCAAATCTATCTTCAACTTCTTCCACAATGTTCGCCAGAAATATCCAACAAACTTAGTGTCCCGATCTGAAACTATGGTCTTTGGCAAACCATGAAGTCTCACTACTTCTCTGAAAAATAATTCGGCTACATGAACGGCATCATTAGTCTTCTTGCAGTGAATGAAATGTGTCATCTTCGAAAATCTTTCAACTACTACAAAAATTGAATCATGTCCCCGCTGTATCCTCGGTAAACCAAGAACAAAGTCCATACTGATATCCTCCCAAGGCTTCTCTGGTATAGGCAATGGCTGGTACAACCCTGTGTTCTGCTTCACTCCTTTCGCCATTTGACATACTCTGCAACTCTGTACAAACTTCTTCACATCTTGCTGCAACTGTGGCCAATAATAATTCTCACTAACCAAACCAAGGGTTTTATCACGACCAAAATGTCCAGCCAATCCTCCGCTATGCTTCTCCTTGATGAGATTCTCCCTCATAGAACTTCGTGGAATGCACAACTGACTCCCTCTGAATAGCATATCATCCTGGATGATGAAATCCAACCATTTCGTCTTGTCTAGAGTAACAGGTTTTGTACAAGCTTTCCAAGCTTCACCAAAATCAGGATCCTCTGGATACAAATTCTTGAGTTCCTTGAACCCAACCACTTCAATCTGCATTTCTGTCAGCAATAGTTGCCTTCTGCTAAGAGCATCTGCAACCCTATTAGACTTTCCACTCCTGTGTTTCAAAATAAATGTATAACTCTGTAAAAACTCAACCCATTTCAAATGTCTCTGATTCAACTTTCCTTGACTATTCAAATATTGCAAAGCTTGGTGATCAGTATACAAAACAAACTCCTTAGGAAGTAGATAATGTCTCCACTTCTTTAATGCTTGAACTATAGCATAAAATTCCTGATCATAAACAGAATATTTCTTCTTGGCATCATTTAACTTCTCACTGAAATAAGCAACAGGTTTACTTTCTTGGCTCATAACAGCTCCTATTGCAGTACCACTAGCATCACAATCTACTTGAAACACCTTATTAAAATCTAGAAGTGCTAAAACAAGTTCTTCTGTAAATTTTTGTTTCAACAATTAAAAACTCTTTTCTGCCCCATTAGTCCACTTAAACTCTTTTCTATCCCCTCTCATTGTTTCAGTCAAAGGTCCACAAATACTACTAAAATTTCTGATAAACTTTCTGTAAAAGCTAGCTAGACCATGAAAAGATCTTACCTCAGTAGCACTCTTTGGGGTAGGCCATTCAAGGATAGCCTGTACCTTCTCTGGGTCCATTTTTAGACCTTCTCCTGAAACTACAAACCTCAAATACACCAACTCTTTCTTCACAAAACTGCACTTCTTCAAATTAATCAGCAATTTCTCTTCTCTCAACTTCTCAAATACCATACGAATATGCATCATATGCTCATCCAATGTCTTACTAAAGATCAAAATATCATCTAGGTAAACAATGACAAACTTACCCAAAAATTCTTTCAGAACCTCGTTCATGAGCCGCATGAAAGTGCTCGGCGCATTGGTTAGCCCAAAAGGCATGACTAACCACTCATATAGTCCTTCCTTTGTCTTGAAGGCAGTCTTCCATTCATCTCCTTCTCTGATCCGAATCTGATGATATCCACTCTTCAGATCTATCTTTGAGAAATACACAGCTCCACTCAAATAGTCCATAATATCATCCATTCGTGGCAATGAAAACCTATACTTGATTGTGATCTTGTTTATTGCCCTAGAATCTGTACACATCCTCCATTCTCTATTCTTCTTTGGTGCTAATACTACTGGTATAGCACAGGGACTCAGACTCTCACGGATTAATCCTTTCTGTAACAGTTCATGTACTTGTCTGTTCAACTCCTCACTTTTTGCAGGTGTCATTCTGTGTGCTGCCTTATTCAGCAAACTCGCTCTTGGGATCAAGTACATCTGATGACTGATCTTCTTGACTGGTGGTAATCCATCAAGCATGTTATCGGATACAATATCCTGAAACTCATTCAACAAATCTGCAACTTCTACAGGAACATCTTCTACTTCCTCTTTACCAGCTTTTAGAATTAAAAAAAAACATACATGCTCATGCCTCATACCATCTAGGAAATTTCTTCCATCAACAAAAGTTATCCTTGCATTACCACATACCTTTTCTTCAGTCTCCTTCAATGGTTTTAGCTTATGTCGCACTCCATCCTTTGTCAGGGAATAGGTATTCGCACGACCATCATGTACAGCACATCTGTCAAACTGCCAAGGTCTACCCAACAACATATGACATGCATCTATAGATATGATATCACACAATACCTCATCTTGGTATCCGCCAATCTTGAACTTCACTAGGCATTGTTCATTGACCATGACCTTGTGGTCATCCTGTACCCAGGCAATCCGATATGGATGTGGGTGTTTCTATCTCTTGAGCTTTAACTTTGTCACCATCTCTTCTGACACCAAATTGTCAGTGCTTCCACTATCAATAATCACATCACAATATTTACCTTCACACTTGCACCTGGTGCGAAACAGGCTCCTCCTTTGCTCAGGTTCATTCTCACCACTCAACAGGACTCTTCTGTTAATCAACGTTTCTCCTCTTTCAGCATCTTCAGAATTTGATGATCTGGCATCTTCATCTACATGTGCAACTCTGGCCTGGCCTTCATTTCTCCTGTCCGTTCTGCCTTGGCGCTGAGGACATTCAAATGCCCTATGACCTTCTTCTCCACAGTGAAAACATGTTCCACGGAAGCTACCTCTTCCAGATCCTTGTCCTCTTCCTCTTCCTCTCTGATCTCTATTATTCTGATCCTGGAAGTGATTAGAATTATTTCCTCACTGATTTTGACTGGTACTGGCCTCATCCTTCTTTTTTGAATCTTCATTTCAGCCACCATATGACCGTCCACCAGATCGTCCACCGCGACCTTTTCCGTTTTGTCTACTCTTGAACTTCTTGTTCAATTTTTCCTCTACTTTTAGGGAAAATTGGTATGCCTCCTCAATACTGTTCATTTGAATCAGATTCAACTCCTCTGAATGCTTGGCCTTAACCCATTAAGGTATCAGGCAACTTTCTCCTTATCAGCTTCGGCATGGCCTATTCTGATGAGGAGTCGATAGAACTCCTCTGTATACTCCTGAACATATTTTTTTACTTGCTTCAAACTTTGCATTTTTTTCAGTAGGTCAAGCTCATAATCAACAAGAATGAACCGTCGCTTCAATTTTTCCACCATCCGATCCCATCTTGTAATTTTATCTTTCCCTCTTCTATTTCGCTCCAATTGAATTTCTTGCCACCAGATCTTCGCATGACCTTTCAGTCTGGCCTTCGCAAATTTGACCTTATCAGGATCCTCAACATCTTCATACTCAAAATACTCCTCACATTCATTGATCCAGTCGATCAATTCCTCTGCATTAAGATTTCTAGAAAATGTAGGAACCTCAATCTTAGGTCTTTTCCCAATCTTGGAAATCGCCCGAAAAAGTCTTTCTTCCTCCTGGTTCACAATTTCATCTTCTCCTTCTTGATATTCTTCTTCGGCTTCATCCTCGCTTTCATCTTTGACATTAAGATTCATTTCTCTTTGAATCTCTTCTTGCAATGCTCGCACTTGTCTCTGCAGCTCTCTAACCTCAGGTGTTACAACACCAGCTCTTCCGCCACGTTCCCTTCATGGAGGTATTTTCACGATGCGCGCTGAAACCCTAGCCACGGTCCTGGTGCAAACTACCTCACAGTCGGCGATCTGTTTACACACTCAAGAACTCCTGCTCTGATACCACTTGATGAAGGGTGCTCCCCTTAATACCACAAACACATAACAGAAAAAGAGAAACAACAACAATAATATGCAAGAACAGAAAAATTGGCTTCTTATTATCTCCACAAATGTGAAATTACAAACTTTCAGAATTACAATATGCAAAGCCACATGGGCATTCCCTTACAATATTCTGTAGGACAAAGCCTCGAACTATTACCCAGAACTATTCTGAACTGCCTAAGACAATAATACAGCCTTCCTTATATAGGCAATTATCCACCGCTTGGGAAGGTTCCAGAATTTTAGCCAATAAGGCCGACCAAACTTAGAATTATTTTATTTTACATTTTATTACATCATAGTCGGCTCAAGATAACCTTTGAAACCCGAACAGAAATTTTGAAGAAAATTATTTTTCGCCATTTCAGGTGGCCCAACTTCCGAAGACCATAAGTCATCACCAGTTGACCCGATCGGCTATTATAACCTCATTTTGGAAACGCCACGAAGCGCTCTACAAGCTTGACCAGCGCAAGCACTCGTCACCCAAATTTTTGACCTCATCTCGGGCCTCTAAAGCCTTCAAAACTGAGTTCAAAGTTTCTGTACCCTGCTGCCAATACCGAAAATCTTCAATATCTTCCAATATACACTTGATCTGGCAATGAAACTTTACTGGCAGACTTACATGACCAAAATGAACCTCTAAGAAAGAAATCAGATCATTCTGAGCACATGCAAAAATTACCAAAAATAGTAACTTTTCATAAATAGCAGCTCTGCACTAAAATAGCCCTTATTGAATATAAAAATAGAAATATTTTTGGGTGATGCAAGATTGCTCTTACACCCAGGATGCTCCTGCATCACTTTGATTTGAAGCACCTCTTTGACAGTGTTGGTAAAGCCCTTTTTTTCTTTTCATTTCTCTTTGGACAATAGAGGACTTCAATTATCCTAGTTTGGTGTTGACACTTTGAAAGGTCACCTTATCATTGAGAGTGTCTCTCTTTCATGTCAGTTACGACAAGGTACCAAGTTAATCAAGGGAATCAACCCCCTGTTGCCTTTAGCCAGTTACCACCCGTCAAGACTCGTCGACAACCTAAAGGAAAAGGACCTCTTTTTGACCAATCTCCTAAGAGTGAATCTGAGGTTTGTTTTAATCCGGGAGCTAATCCTAGTGAAGTGAGCACCTCTTTTGTACCACTTTCATCAAGTATGGAGATGAGTTACACTTTCACCCAACAACAAAGAGAAGCCATGAATCAAACTCTTGAGGATATCTTCCAACGACACAAGAGAGAGTATGGTGGTTCTTCTCATGCTAGTCCACCCGGGTCACCTCCCAACAACGCGAGGTATTTTGATGCTCATCAACTAGCCGAAAGACATCATAAGCAAGCTCACTCAGATTCAGGGTCACAACACGAAGACCAGAACAACGAATCTAGTGATCACCACATCAACGCAGCTAATGCAATGAGGCATTCGAGACAAACCTCCCCACTTAAAGACACCTCTCGATATGCAAATACACGATTGAGAAGCATTGAGAGAGAGAAGCAAGCCTACTTAGATGAACAGGCTACTAAAAAAGAAAAATTCAGACAACTAGAGGAAGAGGAACGTGCATTGTTGGATATACAGAAAAGAGTCGCCCAAGAAGAAGAAGATAGACTCTATGCACAACAGCTCCAAAGCCGATTTAACGGAAGGGGAGCCAATAGTGGGACCAACTCACCCCCATCTACCCCTTCCCCTAGCCCTCGAAGAAGATCAAAGACACCCTCACGATCCCCAAGTCCTAGAGGAAGAAGGGCTTCAAGATATGACCATCATAGGAGACAGGTGTCTCATAGACATTCAAGGCAACCCTCCTAACGAGCACATCATGGCTCACAACATGGAGGAAGTTATGCTAAAATTGATCATATGGACTTCATGACTATGCAAGAAGAACCATCCTTTCAAGCATATGTGGAGCAATATGTGGAACAAAACAAAGACCAATTCTTGGAAAGTCTTATCAACAAAGGTGCTAAAGTTCCATATAATTTTGATGTTCACCAAAAAATCAAGAAACAGAATCCTTCAACTGATGAGGTGATCTTACAAATGCAAAAGGATATAGACAGGATGAAGGCTCCCAAGAGCACATTTCATTTGGACTCCATATGTCCTAACCCCATTGACAAAAGTGTGGTGATGGTAGAATTCCCTAAGAAAGTTGAATTCCCAACATACGACAAATATGATGGCACTGGTGACCCTCACGACCATGTTCGACAGTTCTAGATAATGAGCTTTTCCTTTCACCATGAAGACTCCTACTTGTTGAGGTTATTCCCAAGGAGTTTAAAAGGTCAAGCCATGGAGTGGTTCACCAACCTTTGCCCTCCAGTAAAGACATTTAAAGAACTTGTCCAAAGATTTGTTCAGCATTTTGCTTACAACTTATCGAGGTCAGTCACAATGTTTGATTTGTGTAAACTTAAACAAAATCAAGGGGAATCTTTTGTCACATTTTTACAACAATGGAGGTGATTGTGTTTGAAATACCCAAGGACAATCCCTGAAAAGGAGAGAATTGATATCATTGTGAACAATCTAATACCAGAACTAAGATATGAAGTCAAGAAAATCTCATTTAATTCTTTTGATACTATGGTAGAGGTGGCATGTCGCATTGAGGATGTCCTAAAAGAACAAGGAATTTTGGCTAAACCAACAAATAACAACAATAGCCAAAATAGCAATACTAATGGTAACAAGGACAAAAAGAACTCCTATTGGAACAAAAACAAGCAAGTGGTCAACGACGGAGTTGTTGACTCATCTCAGGTCAAAAATGAAGGAGTTCTTAACCTCTCTCATGCAGTTCAAGCTATGAAGCTGCAAACGTCTTCAACACAACAAGACAAACCTAAGTATCAAAAGAGATCTAAAATAGAGAAAAGACAATTTACCAAATTGGGAGAATCTTATGCAGATGTTTTCAAGACACTAGTTGCTCATAATTTGGCACACCCACAGGATCCTACAAAACATCGCATACCGGATCCTTTACCTCATTGGTGGGATGCTAAGGCTTTTTGCATTTTCCATAATGGGATTGGACATGACATAGAAAATTGTTTTAAACTCAAGCATCTTGTCCAAGACCTTATTGAGAAAGGACAATTACAAGTGGATGGGTTAACCACTAATGTAGACCATAAAGCCTTTAAAGAGCCCTTGCCTAAATATGAAAAAGGAGAGAATTCTAGCAATAAGAATGGCAAGGCGGCTATTAACTATACATACACACATGCTGACAATGTGATTAACATGCTTGAAGTGGCTGACGATAACATCAACATGGTGAGAAAGAAAGATCCTTATGGACATAATGTGGACTCAACTCCTATGACTAATGAAAGACCCGCTGTGGGGATAAGAGGTCCTCACTCACAAAGAATGCCCCAGTCCCTCAATGTTGTCACTAGGGGTCAGGCCCAAGCGCCCATTATCATTAAAGGTCCTAGCACTAGCAAGTCCAAGCTGCCCATGTCCAAAGGTGCTCTTCCCAAGTCTGCCGTTGGTCCTGATTCCAATTATAATCTTATTGACCAGCTACAATGTACACCCGCGCAGATTTCCATTTTTGAGCTTTTAGAATTGTCTTCTAAACACAAGCGCGTCCTTGAGGATGCTTTGCGAGCAGCCAATGTCCCTAACAATTTAGATATTGACCAATTCCAAAACATGATCAACCATTTGGCTAGCCCTCATTACCTCACCTTCTCAGAAGAAGATGACAAATCCATTAGTCACCCACATAATTTGGCCTTACACATCGAAGTCATGATTCATAAAACCCGTGTTAAGCGTGTACTGATAGATGGGGGTGCGGGGCTCAATATTTGTACCCTGAGTTTGCTGCTAGCTCTAGGATATTCCGAGAACGTCATTGACACAAAGAAAAGGATCACAATCAAAGCATATGACGAAGCAGAAAGAAGTTCTAAGGGATTGGCTGTTTTGCCTATTCGCATTGGTCCCGTAGAAAAAGATATATTATTCCAAATTGTTGATGTTGGACCTCTAGCCTACAACATTTTGCTAGGTAGGCCATGGATTCACGAAATGCAGGCAGCCCCATCAACATATCACCAGTGTGTTAAGTTTCCCCATAACGGTGTAGAAATTTGCATCCCTGGAGATAGTGCTTTATCAGTTAATAACATTTTTGTGGGATCACATGTACCTTTGAATAGGGAAGCTGACAGTCCTAGTAGTTCACTTGAACAATGCAAGCAGAAGTTCAAGACCATGGATCTTGGGATGGGAGATTATAAGATTGATTCTTTTACAAAAATGCCAATCTCTCCTAGGTCTTATGGGAGACCATCACCAAGTACAAAACCTTAGTCATCGGCAATGACATTATTTGGGAAATTTATTGAGTCTTCGGTCCCCATTCAGGAAGAGAAAGAGGAAGTTGCCATAAGGGACTGGATCTACCACGAAGAGAAATACAAACACAACGAGAATTTTGCTCCTTCACCTGAAACTTATGGGAAAGGGTATACACTGGTTAAAAATATGGGATATCCGGGATATGGTCCTCTTAGTCATAGGCTGGATGCTAAAGCTGAGCCTCTTGATCATGCTCTTTTTGGACGAAAGAATAAGTCCACGGTTGGCTTAGGTTTTGAGAATAAGAAGAAGAAAGGTGTCCCTGTCCCGACTGCGACAGACAGTGACAGTGACTCAGATTATACGCCTGATCTTTCCAATCAACAAGATGTGTCTGATGATTGGGTGCCCTCAACGAATCTCCTTTGGGCAGATTCCACAGATTTGATACTTGATAGTCCTACTATCCCAGCTGCGACGGATAGTGACTGTGTGACTGCTAGATCGACAAAGGAAAGTGTTACTGTCCTAGCTGCGACAGATAGTACCAATACTAGCACTAGAGAGGGGGAAACCCTTCCTAACCTTGAGGCTTCCACATCACGAGACCTAAATGATGACTCAGAGATAGACTCCCATGAATATGAATGGGATTCACTTTTAGATGAAACAATTGATCTGGACGTGGATATTATCCATGCCTATAGTACCCAACCCGATGCGACTAACGATCCCAGTGTCGGACTAGAGGATTGCCCTCCTCAAATCGCCTTAGTAGACAACGCTTTGTTTGATAGGATGAGTCCTAATTCGGGTATCTTAGGAGAAGACTTGATGAACTTTGATTATATGGTCACCAGAGATGACACCTTTCGCATAAACAACATTGAACCAGTCATCGATCTACCCCTTGTTCACTTCGACCTAATTGACTGGTCTCAGCGCCATCAAGAGCCCACATTCCTCACCTTCCACAATGATTACGAAATTGCTTGCTATCTGAATGCTCTTGAACCTGTGGCTTCTTCCACTAGTGAAACAACAACCAGCATGACAGAGCCTGATATTAAGTACCTCAGTCTCAAAATAAAAGAGAAAAAGAAAAATAGGTCTGATGGCGAAAACCACTTTGTGGCGGTGTCAGAACCAAAAATAGTAAAAAGAAATGACGCATCCGAAGGTGAAAACCTCTTTGAGGCACCTAAGGATGGGGTACTTAATAACTTACCGAGTTATTTCCAGGATAGATCATGAATATTGATTGAACCAACAAAGCCGGTCAATTTAAACACAGAAGAAAATCCTCAGATAGTCCATCTTGCTCAGTCTTTATCAGAGGAAGAGACCAAGGCATATGTACAGTTTTTATAGAAAAATAATAATAATTTTGCATGGACCTACTCAGACATGCCAGGGCTTGACATGAATCTCATAATGCATCACTTATCCATAGCTCCAGGAGTCAAGCCAGTAAAACAGAGATTAAGAAAAATGCATCCACATGTAGCTCTACTTGTCAAAGGAGAATTAGAAAAACTTCTGAGAGCTGGATTTATTAGAGCCATCGATTATGTAGAATGGATCTCAAACATAGTACCGGTCTCCAAACATGATGGGTCCATTCGTGTCTGCACAGATTTTAGAGATCTAAACAAAGCATGCCCAAAGGACGATTTTCCACTTCCAAACATTGACATGATAGTGGACATGACGGCGGGCTATGACATATATTCTCTAATGGATGGTTTCTCGGGGTATAATCAAATCAAAATAGCTCCTGAAGACCAAGAGAAAATAGCATTCACATGTGCATGGGGAACCTACTACTGGAACATCATGCCATTCGGGTTAAAGAATGCAGGAGCAACCTACCAAAGAGCTATGACGACTATCTTTCATGATATGATGCACAAAAATATGGAAGATTATGTGGATGATACCCTGGCAAAATCAAGAAAAAGGGACACACACCTCGATGATCTGGAAGTAATTCTAGACCGTATGGAACAATTTCAACTCAGATTGAATCCAAAGAAGTGCGCATTTGGCATCACCTCAGGCAAACTTTTAGGATTCATAATATCAGCAAAAGGTATTGAGGTTGACCCCGAAAAGGTCCAAGCAATCCTAGATATGCCACCTCCTCAGAATATCAGCCAAATGAGAAGTCTTCAGGGACGTCTTCAATCAATTAGGAGGTTTATTTCTCAGCTTGCAGATAGAGCGCAACCCTTCAACAAGACATTGCATAAGGGTGCTCCTTGTGTTTGGAACGAGGATTGTCAAAAGAGCCTAGATCAGATCAAACAATACTTGGCCAATGCTCCGATCCTAATGCCTCCTATTCCAGGGAAACCATTGATCCTCTATATTTCAGCTACAGACACTTCCCTGGGGGCATTATTGGCTCAATCAGATGATACTGGGAAAGAACGGGCCATCTACTATATCAGCCGTACTCTAGTCTCCTATGAGATCAATTACAATAATATTGAGAAGTCTTGTCTCGCGGTGGTGTTTGCTTCTCAAAAGTTGTGCCACTACATGCTTGCTCATACCATACATTTGGTTTCCAAAATTGATCCCCTTAAATACTTGCTTAGTAAGGTTGCCCTGACGGGTAGACTTGCTAAATGGATGATAGTCCTAACTGAATTTGACATAGAGTACGTTGAAAGGAAGGCAATAAAAGGGCAAGCTATTGCCGACCAATTAGCTGATTTTCCAATCCAGGATAGTATGCCAGTCCAAGTGGAATTCCCAGATGAACACATCTTATATACCACTACTCGCACTTGGAAAATGTTCTTTGATGGCTCCCGCATGCAAAATGGATCAGGTGCTAGAGTGTTATTTGTTTCTCCACATGGGTACAACATTTCGAAGTCTTACAAACTATTATTCCCATGTACCAATAATATTGCAGAATATGAAGCTTTAACTAATGGCTTGAGAATGGCTATAGAATGGAACATCACAGAATTACATGTCTTTGGGGATTCCCAGTTAATCATCAACCAAGTCAATGAAGAGTATCAAACCAAGGATGACAAATTGATACCCTATAAAAAGATGGTTGATTCTTTGAGACGCTATTTCACCTTTGTGACGTTTCAACAAATCCCTAGGGCAGAGAACAAAGCTGCAGATGCCATGGCCACATTAGCTTCACTTCTTCAGTTGGAGACACATGAATCCGGATTTGAATTCCTGGTGGAAGAGCTACACCATCCCATCTTTGACTCATCTGAAATCCATGTCATTTGTGCCATTATCACGCACGACTCTTCCTGATATGGTGCTATCTATTCATATCTTCGTGATGGCATCATCCCTGACACATTCACCCGCTCTGAACGCCGAAACCTCATCCGTAATGCCTCTCGCCACACCCTCATCTCTGGTGATTTATATAGGAGGGGTTTAGATGGGATGCTCCTTAGGTGCTTGGAAAAGGAGGAATCCAACCAAGCGTTAGCTGACATCCACGAGGGCATTTGTGGTGGATATTCTAATGGTCTTGCCATGGCCTGAAGGTTGCTTAGGGTGGGATATTATTGGCCCATAATGCAGATAGACGCAGTCACCTTTGCTAAGTCATGTGAAAAATGTCAGAAACACGGCAACCTGATTCATGCTCCAGGTAGGGAGCTGATTCCTTTTGTTTCTCATTGGCCATTTCAGCACTGGGCCTTTGATCTGGTTGGGCAGATTCATCCCAACTCATCAGGTGGACACAAGTTCATTATTACTGCCACTGACTACTTCACAAAATGGGTGGAGGCTGTACCACTTTCTGTTGCTTCAGGAAGGACCATTTCTTTGTTCATCTTGAATCATATCATTTGTCGATTTGGAGTGCCTTCTGAGATCATTACTGACAATGGAGGTCAATTTAAGAATAAGGACCTAAAGCACCTATGCAAAAAGTTTAAAATCAAGCAACATTGGTCCTCCATCTATTTTCCACAGGGAAACGGACAGGCAGAAGCTTCTAACAAAACCATTCTTAAGATTCTTCATAGAACAGTGCACAAGAATGGTAGGGATTGGCACTTACAAATCAATCCAGCACTATGGGCTTACAGAACAGGCATTCGCACACCTACAGGAGCCACTCCTTTCTCTCTCACCTATGGCGCTGAAGCAATATTGCCTTTAGAAGTTGAGATACCATCACTTAGAGTCTCACTCAAAGGTTTGATTATAGATGAGGATTACCGCGCCATGAGGTTACAGGAACTAGAACTTCTAGATGAGAAGCGTAAGGCTTCCTTTGATCATATGAGAGTGTATCAAAAGCATATGTCCAAAGCATTCAACAAAAAGGTTCGCCCTAGAGAATTTCAAATAGGTGATCTTGTTTTGCGAGAGAACCCTAAGAATCAACAAAATAGAGAGCAAAAGGGCAAGTTTGAACCTAACTGGCTTGGACCATATGTTATTACAGCTACTTTTGGTACTGGTGCATATTTACTATCAGACCCTGATGGAGAACAACTCCTTGATCCCATCAACATTGTGCACCTCAGGAAGTTCTATCCTTGATGCCCGTTCTATCTGGAGGCATCCTTTGTACATATCTTATGATCCTGAAAAAAAATACCAAAAAAATTGATATATGATGCTGAAAAAATCCTTAAAAGTATATAAAGTCTTGAAAAAATATAAAAAAATTAAAATATTCAAAAAAATAAAAAAAATAAAAAAGTGCCTTGGTGAAAACCTAGCAATAGGCACCTTGGTAGCAAAAATACAAAAAAAATGAAAAAATGAAAAAAGAATCCAAGTGGTGAAAACCTGGAAACAGGCGCTACTTGAGGCCTTTGCACCCCTATTTGTTAGCATGCGTCCTCGACACTTAACCACTTTCCATCATGCCTTGACCTTATTTGGCCTAGTCTGGAATTGGTCTTTGTCTTTGTCTAGGGGGCATGACAGTTAGCATTGGTCTTTTAGAAGCGTTTGTCTCTCACGGCATTTCACAATAGGTGTTTTTCAACACCACCCCAAATAGTGTTTTTCAACACTACCCTTGCGTCGAGTGTTTCTTAACACTTATCAGGTGTCTTACCCAACAGTCTCATATGATGCGATAATGCTCATTTGCAGATATGATACTCAGAATTTGACTCTATGACCAACACACACGCACTTAAACAATCAACTCGCTAACGATATGATGACTTTATTTTTCTTTGTGTGCTGTCTATGAGGATTTCTTTGATGAGTGGTCTCTCCCCGAGAAGTTTTCAATGATGCATAGCTAGAAGACTGAGGGAATGAGAACATGTTTTCTTGCTTTATCTGCTTGTGGGTATATTTTGTTGATCCTACCTGTCATGAGCATTTATGCTGGTCCCACTTGATACTATGGATTGACAAGGTATTATCCTTGACTGTTTTGCGAGTGCATGCTTTTAGCTATCCTGACTTTCATGCGTCTTGATACAAGCATAATCTTGCTATACCAAATTTAGGTGATCTCACTGCATTAGTCATCTTGACCTATATGTCTTTGATGCCTAGGTGAGATTCCCACATCTCTATCTGATAAAGATCATATTCATATCCACATAGTTATGCTAGTGTGCATTGTATGATCTTACGACGCTACCAATAACGCTCGATGATGATAATTAGATGTCTATAAGTGTTGTGACCTTGCAAGTCAACCACTTTCATAGTAGCTTGCATCTCTAGGTTCATGTTAGTCTAGTGTTGCATTTTGCATATGGAGAGAGTTCTCCTTTTTCATCCTATGTGGACCTGTCAGTCGACTGCACTCCCCTTCTCTCCTTCTTGATCATGTCTTTCGCTCCTTGTCTTTTTCATCTCGAACCTGTTCCTGTTCATCACAAGGGGTTAATCACATCATCATATCTATATCAAAACTGTCATTTTTAAGAAACATGAGTCTATATCATACACATGAGAATTAAATATACATCTATGAGAGAGAACATACATAAGCACATACATAAGCATTTTGAGCAAAATGACAAGACAATATACATAAACTGATACATCCATCACAAGTGAGACAAATACACATGATACATCGAACATCCAGTAATCTCATAAATCAATATACAATGTCATGATATACAATGAGATCCTAAAATCTGGATCAAAAGTCTCAAGATATGTCCAAACATCTAAGACCTAACCCTAAGACTCACTACCACCCTCGTGAGGAGCTCGTGGTGGTGGAGGAGGCATAGCCCTCCTATCGAGTACCACGTCTGATACCCCTGCCCGCTGAGAGTATGATGGTGCTCTCTCACCCTCTGGGACGGCCTGCAGATATAACCCGTGATAATAGGCAGCTCTCGCTGACTCTTGTCGGAGCTCTAGTGCCTCGGCCTGTGCCATCGCCTCACGGCGTGCTATCTCTGCCCTAAGATCAGATATCTGCTGATCTCGCTCTGCCCTTAGATCCAGTAGCTACTGCTCTCTCACGGCTATAGTATTCCGGAGCTGCTATATCTCTGCCTCCTGAGCCTGTATCTGGGCTCTCAGATCCTCTCCCCCCGCAGGCTGCTCCTGTTGTATCTCTGCCTACCTGCGAGCTAGTCTCGCAATACTTTGGGGACACGCGAAGTATCGCGCGATACTTCTCCCCAAAGCACGTGATATTTCGCCTAAGAAATTTTTTTTGAAATTTAAAATTTGAAAAACATGCTAAAAAAAGCTATTAAATGCGAAAAATGACTCAACAAGCTTGAGTTTTTCGAAAACTTACCGGGGCAGGATAGTGTGGTGGCTGGTTGTGCAACCGGGCGCGCTCGAATCGATGCTTGTGGACGGGAACTCTTGCTTGCTGGGCCATTTTCTCTCTAAAGCTCTGAAATTCTCAAATCGCTAAAAGACAAATGATTTTTGAAAATGACATTTTGACCCCTCTTATAGTCTTTTGACTTTTTGACCTCATTTTCAAAACACCTCGGAATTGAGCGAAAATTGCACCCCTAGCTAATTTCGATGTCCTAGATCCATTTTCGGACTCGAAATCGAAATCCGAGGTCATCTTGATAGTCAAAATTGTGTTTCAAAATCTTCCCCCCTTCTGCGCAGTTGGCTGATCTTTTGAGGCCTAATATTTTGATCTTTGTTGGGGCATCGTCATTTCTTTCATTCATATTCATTCCATTCCCTCATTTCTCACGTTTGACTACATCTTTTCAGTTAGGTTGGGGCATGTTTATTGCCTAATGGTTAACCTATTTGACCCTTACATTCAATTATGATTTCATTCTGATTTGATCAAATCCTTATCGATTCGCTGTTCTCCTCTCTACCTGATTTCGATTTCAATTTCGATTCCGAGGGGGCAGTACCTACGGGATTCTCATCCCTGATTCCTTGATTTTCCTGATTCAGGCATCTTTTGTGAGCTATCACTCAAATTTGAGATTCTTATCTCTTACTTTGAATGTGATCCCGAATCGACCTCATGTTCAAAGGCCTTTGTTTATGGTTGTCCGAATGTGATCCCGAATCAACCTCATATCTGAGTTGTTTTGTGATCCCAAATTGATCTCACATTTCAACTTCATTCTTTGACTACATATGTTCCCAAATCGATCACACATTAGTCAAAGAGGGGCAAATGTATGCACTCTAAAATGGTCGCCTAGACTTTGGGCCCCATTTATTCAATTTATCAACCCTGAATCATTTTGATCAATAATCAATATTTTCAACATTATCAATCTCTTGATCAAATCCTAATTTCGATCATATATTGGATTTTTATCTTTGGGCTAACCATTTATCCTAAGTCTTTATTTAATTAAAAGGAATATTTCCTCCCCTTTTAATTAAATAAAAAGTCCTCACTTTCCTCTTATCCTAAGTTGCACAAATAAAGCATTATTCCTATTTTATAAAAAGGGAAAAAGCATTTTTTGTCTCACATGAGGCTCAAAAGTCAACACTTCACTCTCATTGGAGGATACTTGTGCACATGGATTGCTCCTCTTTCAAGCTCCACCGCTGATTAAGACCTTTTGCCTCTTAATCTCCATGGTCCATTTCACCTCATTTCTTATAAAAGGAGAGCTCTCTCCTCCATTTGCATATATCCATGTTTTATGCTATTGTTATGCTGCAGGTTTTAGGTGCATTTGGAGTTTGAAGACATTGAAGACTTGTTGCATTTCATTGTAGTTGCATATTTCCTTTCATAGTTGCATGATAATGGCATTCTTAGTATAGATTTCCTTTTATGCAATAGAATAAGCTCACATAGTCTAAATAGGAAGGCTTGATAATACTTGTTCTTTCATTTTCATAGCATAGCTTGTACATTTGCATTTTCATTTTAGTTGCATTGCATTGCATATTTGGATTCTTGGAGATATTGGCATTGTTGCCCTTGTCTTCACTTGAATCTCTCATTGTATGGTTGACTAGCAAGGTCATAAGCTTGTAGCTCTAGCTGAGAGCAATTTTCAACCTTGCAACTCCATGCATAGAGAGCTATGAGCCACTTTGTGAGGCCTCATTCTTGAGCAACCTTGCATGTAATGGTTCATAGAAGTGCACCTTTTTAGTGTGTACATTGACTATAGCAACTCAATGCCATGAAATTTGTTCAAACATGCTACATTGTCATCCTACAAAGTGAAATTAGCTTTAAAGTAGAACCATTTATGTTTCAAGCCACAAAGATACTCCAAGATCCACCATCTAATTATGTGTAGACAAATTCAAGAAAAGCACTAGAAAACAATGATGATTTTCCAATTAATTGTACATATTTATAGGAGTCTATGCTTGCAACAACATGAAACAAAAACAAAAAAAACAACAACATTAAATAACAACAACAACAACAACTATGACTACAACTACAACAACAATAACAACAACTATATTCAAAGTGCAAGTAGTTGGAGTTAAGAGTACCTAAAAAATTACACGATGGAAAATAGTTATAGTCCTCAAGTTGCATCCAAATATATTGATCCTCGATAGTTCCTATGAAAATAGTATTTTTAAAAACAACACTAATATAGCTCACATTCCAAATCAGTGTGTTGTTAACCACAAAGCTTCTTATATCTCTAGTGAGCCAACTCACACAATTCCTAGTTTTAATCCTTGCAAGACCACTTTGCCTAATCACGTGAGGAGTGATTGTCTTACTCCTTTATCTGACAATTCTACAAGTGCACAATGTCAACCAAATTTTATAATCCACTTGCATCAAATGTATTTAACCTAGAATTCAAACATATTTGTGCAATGAATACTTATCCACATACATATTTGGTTCACTAGATAGTCCAAGAATACATTTCTATCACAAATCTCAGTAATCCAAATGGACAAAATGAAAAGGCTCGTACAAACCATGCTATCACTTAGTACATGTTCGATGCAAGCAATTCTCTATGCAATGCTAGTGACTATGTATCTAAACTTCCAACTGCAATTGTAGACAACTCGATAGATATGCAACCAAAGTGGCCACACTTGAATGAATTAATTGGTACAAACTTCAGTACCATCTCATGTTTTCATGTTTTATTTATAGAAATTAACTATGATAATAGTACAAACAAATAGATTGTGTCACCAAATATTTAGCTTTTCATTGTATTTCTATGAAACTAACAAGTTTCATTGAAAATATACTATAGATAATATAAAACATAATTATAATTTTGTGTCATATATTCCTTTTTCTTTTGAAGATAACATATTTTCAAAGAAGATCCACATGCTTGATCTTAATTCAGTGATAGAGTACATGTCTTTAACTCAAGGATTGGACACTCAAGATTCTACTAAAAAATATTTTAGTGTCAATTGTCTTTCCAGTGAGGATTTTACTAGTATGCCCATTACAAGACAACATTGTAAAATTTGTTTACAAATTATAGCTAATATGAAGGAACTAAAGACTAGACTATACAAAATAAAGAAAAATATGAAGCCTAAGATGAAATTAAAAAAAAATTATGTACTTGAGTTTTACAACATATTGATTTATTTGGGTCTTAAGGTGAAGACAAATATGAGGAAAAATGAACCATAAAGTTTCTGATGAAATGCATTGACAAATCATCAAAAAGTTTTATAACATCCTCTTGTTTGTTTAGGGTGCTAATCTAAAGACAAATGTGCAAATTTGTAACTGATATAGCAATTTCCAAAATGTATCTAAGTTCCATTTTAAGCACTCTACACTTTGCATTGGGATTGTAAAAGAAACATTGAGAACATGGAACTACTTTTAAATACTTGCTTGTATTTTTGCATTAGGATTGCAAAAGCAAGATTTAGAACATGAAACTATTTTTAAATATCTACTTGCATTTCAATCTTCTTTCTTATGAAAACTACTGATATTAGAATTAAAGATCTACCAAAATCCATACAGGCATTGAAGACCATTGAAAATTTGATCTAGTCATGACATCACCGAGTTGTGACTCTGTAATAGAAAATTTAATAAAATAGTTCATGAAAAAAAATCTAAGTACTAAGTAGTCATATTTTTAAACTTTAATTTTGATGTTTTTGACATTATTATACTCACTGTACATTTTACATATGCATTTAGGATTTCTCAAAACATGTGCATAAAGTACCAAACATTTTTAGTTAAAACTCTATATACCTATATTACCAAGCAACGTTGACATATAATCAACCTATGTACATCAACATAACTATTTTATGGTGATTTACAAATCTGTGTTTTCTTACCTTGAATTTTACTAATGTATTTAGGCTATCTGCAAAAAACATTTACCAATGAAAGTATGGTACTCTATATTTTTTTACCATTTCAATATTATATATATTACATAATTACTACTTCCTTTAGACTATTGCATTTAACATATTCTAGTTCAGATTCATGCAAAAAAAAATTAGGCACATAAGTAGCTAGGTAAATATGACAAAATATTTCATTGTATAATATGATTGCTTATTACATGTTAGAAATTGCTAAGTATCAACATCAACTTTCTTAGTGCTTTCAATAATTTCAAAGTGAAAGTAGGAAATTGAACTAATCTTATAATAATTACAATGTCTAAAGGTTCTTTATAGTATAAAAAATAGGTGAATGATAATAGTGAACACAAATGAAGTCAATTCAAAATATATTGTCATGACAATATAAATTCTGTCTTGTGGAACAAGAAGATCCAAAGAGAAAACAAATAGCACACTAATCTACAAGTAATAGACAAAATAAGCTTATGTTAGTGCCTCCATTTACATTACAATTAAAGTATCTTATTCTAAGTTGACCAACACACAAACTACGTGTTTTCCATACATATTAGGAGCCCAAAACAACTAATGGACAAAAAGAAAATATAAATGATAGATGTAGAGGACTACCAACCAACAATCCAAAATCAAACTTGTAATATTGACATCACATTGTAAAATTAAGGACTATGTAGAATAAGCACATTTAAATACAATATGGGTGACTACTTGTTTGACTCCCTAGAACTTCTACTCAAGTATCGATACACATCACTTCAACTAATAAATGACACTGTTGATTACTTCTTACAATGCCTCGCGAATGAAGAACCAAAAGCAATGCAATCGTGTAACATTGCACTTGATCCTGAGAATTTATATGAATTGCACATACATATGTAATCACCCTAACATAGGCTAATAGAACCAAAAGTCCTATTTTCCCTAACTCGGGACCAAGTCCTTAATAATGCCAATCTGATTATTGATAACTTGGCATAAATGATCAAAATCACAAATTGCATTAATTGATCAAAAATTATACTAATTATCTTTGGCGTGAATTAATTAAATCCAACTCAATAAATGCATGGCTGAGGAAATTAAATAAAATTAATTAATAAAGGACTCCAAATTACATGTCACCTCGCAAGGGGATAATAAAGACAAATACAAACAATCAAGAGTCAGTCACATGGATCAAGCAAGAGTGAAGAGTAACCATCCATCTCAAATCAATCTCCACCGTCAAATTCTTTACACTTTCTATAAAAGAAAAGTTTTCAAATCTGGCAAGAGAGATTAATTACATTCACACTTACATGCTTTATATTTTAATTCTTAATTGTGCATCTTCACTCATGGCTTAAATTCACTTTCAATTTGATAATGGAATTAACTATTTTTCAATTCTATGCTCGTGTTTTGTTAATTAAATGCATTCAAATCTCTCATTCTAGAATTGTAACATCACTGATTAGGATATAATTTTGAGAGCTATCTTGATCTTAATCAAAATCTTTCTAATTAGAGAGCAATAGGACGCTCTTATAGTTCATTTATCTTATTGAACTTGATAGTTTATTGCTAATGGACTAACAAATTAATGTTCTATTGAAGTGTTGTGTTGCAGCTTGCAAATACAATATCTACACATACATTTTTGGCATCCACCATGGGGCCTAGCTCTCGATTTATCACAATTTTTGAGCAATTTAACTCTGTTTGTAGGTCCAAAATCATATTTAGTAACCAAGAATCACATATGGGAATAACAATCACATTTGGTTGAAACAGAGTCACATATGGGATTTCTCGAATCGCATTCAACAAAGTTCGCATATGGTAAATTAATAATCGTATTTGGGGTCCTTTATCACATTTAGTAAATATTTAATTATATTTGGGAAAACTCACATTTGGAATTCTCAATCATGTTCAGTAAATTCTTAATCGCATTTGGTATTTCAAATGATAAAATTAAGATTTCTAACGACTAATGGGTTAATTTGATGTGTTTTGATGATTTAAACAACCTAATTAGTGGTTGTAGGTTGAATTTTCTAAGATTACTATTCAACAAGAGACTACTAATGAATTGTTTGAAGGTTGCTTTTGAAGAGGAATAAAACATTGTGTCTTATCAAATTTTCTTAGGCATTAAGTTAGAAGTTGGATTTAGCCTCAAATTGATCAAAGGATTATGCTCTTTCTTCCAAGTGGAGAAATAAAAAACTCAAAAGTCAATTTGAGTGGTTATTAAATTTTAACTTCTTCAGATATAATTTGCTTGATGTGTTTGAGAGAAGTGAAGAGGTAGAGAAGTGTGCTCTTTTCTCTTTGAGACAATCAAAACATCATACCCTTGGATCTAATCTATTTCATTGCTTTAATCTTTAGAGGGATTGTTGATTGAGGTAAAAAGCTCCTGGGAACGATCCAAGTGAGAACGAATAGATGCCAACTCATCCACCTCACTATAATCAATACGCTTCCTTGAGATTAAAGTTTCAGGAGACTTAATTATTTTTGTAGTTGGAACATGGATTTGATCTTTTCTTCGACATGCTTGGGTGTTGTGTAGAGTAGACCCACTCGAATGTTGCTTGCAAGACTACACACATCTAGGTACTCATAGGGTTATAGGCCTCAATCTTGCCTTATGCGAGACTATGGGAGATGGTTATGAATGAATGCCCAAATTAGACACTTTATTCTAGTGACCACCTAAAATACCTCTGAAAGGTTGGTTATGCTTGTACAAGGGAAATAGTAATTCCCCCAAGCAAATCACCATATCGATCCCCCATTGACATTACTACTCAGCTAATATGGTCACCATCATCCATTGCGTGTTGATTGACTTGTCATATTCTAAGGATTCATTGGGTGTCTTCTTAAGTCAATGATCAATTGTTTCCAATCTCTACCAAGTCTATAGGGTAATTAGGTGTGCTTTGTGTATAAAAAAACCTATTTGATGCCCTTGAATTAACAACTATGATAAACTATCTCAAAAAATAACCTATTAGACAGATACAAGCAACAATCAGATAATCATACCCACTGAAATTTGACAAAACAACCCCTGGTAGTTGACAAAATTCATCAAAATTTGGAACTAACTTGAAAATACATAAACAAACTTGCAGAATATTGCATTTGGTATAAAGAATCATTTGTGGTAAATAGTGTCACATCTAGTAATTCCAGGGTTGTATTTGGTCAATTTTGAATTGCATATAGGAGAAGTATTACATTTGGTCTGTCTTTGGTTGCTTTTGGTAAAAAATATGAAGTGTCGCATCTAGCGTGTCACATCTAGGATAGGGGATACTTGCACATGTGTCAAAAACTTGGTCTCTGCATTTTTGGATACCCTTTGGTCTATTTGTCAAAATCAGTCAAAATAGTCACTATACCTATCAGTTTGTAATAGTCAGTTATCAAGTGTACCCACAATCAAAATTGGTCTTCAAAGAATCAAGTTGTGTTGTCTCATCACCTTCAATCCTCTTTGGTTCCCAGCTCAAAATCAGGGCACTCTAAACCTCTAATACTAGAACTTATCAATCATATTACCTTATCAAACTCACAATTGCAATCCTTCAGACAAACACACTTGGAATTTATCAAACCTTTTGACACATTGGAACACTTTGACAATTATCCTATCACACTTTCATGGCTAATACTAGACACAAATTATACAATCTGAAACAAATTCATTTTAATCAAATATTTGAAGAGATCCCAAGACTGATTACTTTTGAACAAAGAGAAACTTCAAGGAAGAATCCTTTATTTGGAACATATATGCCTACTCAAAGTGCTACTAATATTTCTAACATGTCAAACCTCAACTATGACTAGGAGGAATGAAATGATAATCAAGATGATCAAAAGAGTTGAGAGAATCAAGAAAATCAAAGAAACAAAGATAATTGTAGACATCATTATAAATTTGATAGTAATGAAGAACCAACAAAAGAAGATTATCAGATATGCCAAAAGAGTAAGAGGTTCCAAAAAGTACTTGGGAGAACCTTAGAAGAGAACACAGAAAAATATTCTTGGACTTGGTGTCCCTAGGAGTCAAGCTACCTAAAGATCTTGATGTAAATCAACTAAGACAAAGTGAATTTGACACACCTATATCCATATTGACTAGACAATTGCTTGCTATGCAATAAAAATTAAAATAGTTAAAGAAATAAAATGATAAACCCTCAAAACAACACTGATTGGAACACATATGTCATTTTCCATTTCATAAAGACTTGTTCATGGTTCCATTTCCTCCGAATGTTGGAATACCCAAGTATGACAAATATAATAGAAATTCAGATCCTCAAGACCATGTGAGAGAATTTTAATTGTATGAAGTTGAGACATGTTATTCAAGATTTAATTGACGATGGTAAAGTAAAAGTGGATGTAAATCATGTTAAT
The DNA here is from genome assembly GCA_027943335.1 of Chamaecyparis obtusa. NCBI lineage: Eukaryota > Viridiplantae > Streptophyta > Pinopsida > Cupressales > Cupressaceae > Chamaecyparis > Chamaecyparis obtusa. Next base: position 287,661 of record BSBK01006340.1, on the reverse strand, counting down.
AGTGACCATAAAGCATTCCAAAAACCATTTCCTAACTATGCAAAAGGTGAATCATCCAACAAAAAAGGCAACAAGATCAGCTATATATACACCGCCAGTGATAAAGTGATCAATATGTTGGAACCATGGGAAAAAATATATCAACATGATCACTCTTAAAGGAGTACAAGATAAATCAGAATCTTCTAAGACCGTGATGAGGAATCAAGCTAAACTCACACTTAAAGGAACTTTTACTTCAAAACCAATGTCAAAACAACTGACATCACCCTCAATAGAAAACTATAGCTTGGTAGATCAGTTACAATGTACCCCTGCTCAAATTTCCATTTTGGAATTGCTACAAATTTCTCCAGTTCATAGAGATATTCTTGATCAATCCTTACTTAAGAGAAATGTTCCAAAAGACCTACATGTGGATAGGTTCCAAGATGTGGTTGGTTATTTTAATTCCCTGCAATATTTGTCTTTTTCTGAAGATGATGATAAATCATTGAATCATCCACATAATTAGCCATTACACATTGAAGTCTTCATTCATAAACATCAATTTAAGCATTTCTTGATAGATGGAGGCACTAGTTTGAACATATGCACATTTAATCTTGTGAAACAACTGGGATTTTCAAAACATGCTATTGAACTGAGAAGAAAGATCACAATCAAATCTTATGATGAAGAGGAAAGATCTTCCAAAGGATTAGTGGTTTTACCTATCAAAGTGGGACCTATGGAAATAGATGTTGTGTGTCAAGTCCTTGATTTACCGCTTGCTTATAATATTCTTCTTTACAGACCATGGATTCATACGATGCAAGCAGTGCCTTCTATGTACCATCAGTGTATAAAATTCCCTCATAATGGAGTAGAGGTAATAATTCCAGTTGATATAGATTATCCCTATAATAATCTCAAACAAGGGGATAACATGATTCCATACAATAAATAAAGTTCTAAAGCAACTGAAACTTCCAAGGATAGGGTCTTATGAAGCTTTGCAAAGAAGTTGAATATCCAAGACACGGAATGGGAGAGTATAAAATTGACTCTTCAATATCCGTGACAAATTTACCTTTATCTCCTAGATCTTAGGGAAGACCCTCACCAATCTTCGCACCATACAATGCTAAAACATTAATGATTCATGAAGGAATAATGATAGTCAAATCCAAGATGTCTCTATCAGAGGAAAATGAAGAAAAAATTATCTTGCAATGGTTATACAAAGAAGAACAGGGTGGAAATGTTAAAAATGTTGAGATATCACAAAACAAATATGGAAAATGATATTACATCATGAAGTAAATGGGTTACAAAGGTAAAGGACCAATTGGAAAAAATAAATAAGGACTTGTAGAACCAATGCATATGGAGTTTCACAACCCTAAAGATAAAACTGGGTTAGGTTTTAGAGAAGAAGCATCTCACCCTATGTCTGGAGAAGGTCCTATATTAGATAGAGCATATGATTCATCTAATGAAGAAGAAATAGAAGGAGAACACATCTCATGTGAAAGATTACTACTCTTGCAAGGATATTTGTTATCAAACCTAAGTACCATTCCTATCATTCTTGAATATGAACAAGAATTAGAAGATGAACAACAAGAAGTGGAGAGTCAACAAGAAGAAAATGATTCTGAGAAAGAAGAAGCAACAATAACTATAGCTCATTTATTGGGTAGATTATATGATAGTCAAATAGATTCTCATGAATATGAATGGGATATACTTTCTGATTGTACAATGGATATAGAAATTTATGTAGTGCATAAATATGCTCCTAGAGTTCAGTTTGAAGAAGGTGAACATTTTAATGATAGGTTAATTAGGTCAAACTCATATAACACTAATGATGAATTTAATAATGACGATCACAACTTTAACATTCTTAGAAATTCTTTGAAAACTAACCCGATAGAAATCATCTTGTCAGTTAGTAAGATTGACAATAACGTGGTGTTGTCGCTTGAGCCCTGTGAATCCCTATCCCTGGTGAATCATGAACTCATTTAATGGATAGAACCTGGATACATGAACCTTTTAACCTTAGACAATGACTACACTTTATCCTTCTATCTTAATGCTTGTGAACCCTTCACCTCTTCCACCAGTGCAAGGAGTGTAAACATGACAGAAGGGGATATCAAGTTTCTTAGTCTCAAACAAAAAAATAAAAAGAAAAGAAGATCTAACAGTGAAAACCACTTAGTGGAAGTATCAGATTATAAAATAGTAAAAGTAAAAGATATATCCAATGGTGAAAACCTCTCAGAGGTGCCAAAGAATAATACTCTTGATATCCTTCCTGAGCATTTTCAAGAAAGATCTTTAGTTTTGATTGAACCTACTCAACCAATAAATATTGGCACAGTGGAAAGTCCTCAAAAGATCCATATTTCTCAATCACAATTAGATGAAGGAAAAGAAAAATTTACATAATTTTTCAAAGAAAAGAAGATGAACTTTTCTTGGTCATATTCGGATATGCCAGGACTTGACACAGATTTAATAATGCATCATCTATCCATTTCTCTAGGGGTAAAACTATTTAAACAAAAACTCAGAAAATGCATCCTCATGTTGCATTGCTAGTAAAGGTTGAACTTGAGAAGCTTTTGAAAGTTGGATTTATATGAGGAATTGATTACACTAAATTGATTTCAAAGATTGTTCCAATTTCTAAGCCTGACAAATCAATAAGAGTATGTATTGATTTCAGAGATCTAAACAAATATTGTCCTAAAGATGATTTCCCACTTCCAAATATTGACATGATTATTGACCTTACAGTGGGTTATGAGATGTATTCACTAATTGACATTTTCTCTGGGTACAACCAAATTAAAATCACTCCAGAAGACCAAGAAAAAATAGCATTAACATGTGTCTAGGATACATATTGTTCGAATGTCATGCCATTCGGTCTCAAGAATGCAGAAGCAACATACCATAGAGAAATGAAAATAATATTTCATGACATGATGCACAAGAACATGGAAGACTATGTGGATGATACAGTCACCAAGTCAAAAGTAAGGACTATCCACATAGAGGACTTAAGAAAAATATTTGATAGAATGGAATAATTCAGCTTAAGATTAAATCCTAAAAAATGCACATTTGGTGTGTCATTAGGTAAATTGTTAGGTTTTATTTTCTCGGAAAAAGGAATTGAATTAGATTCAGACAAAGTGAAAGCAATACTGGAAATGCAACCACCAAAGAACATAATTCAAATTAGGACATTAAAAGGGAAACTTCAATCAATAAGAAGATTTATTTCTCAACTAGCTGATAAGGCTCAACCTTTTACCAAAATGTTGTATAAGGGAGTAACCTTCACATGGATTGAGGATTGTGATAATAATTTCAATCAAATCAAGCAATATATTGCAAGTCCTCTATTTTTAATGGATCATCTCCAGGGAAAACCATTACTCTTGTATATCTCAACAACTAATTGTAGACACCTAAATTCATCGTTTTAACATTAATTAAATTAATGACCCCAGATAATATTATAGTTAATTTTTTAATTAATTATATTCATTAAATTCATCTATTTATTTAATTAAATAAATTCATTAATTAATAGTATTTGAATTAAATTTAAATACTACCTTTCATAATGAATTAAATTTAATTTAATACATGCTCCTCCATAGTCCCCTTTTAAATAAATTTTTAATTTATTTAATTCCCTCACATTCGTTATTTCTACTAAACCATGATTAAATTAAATTTTATTTAATTTAATCCTAAATCCAACCTAGATGCTATCCTACACACATCATTTTTTGTCTAATAAGCCTACTCACTAATTAACTAAGGTTAATTAGACTAATTTTTGGATTCCTACATCCATTAGTCCTAATTATTTGCTCACACGTGTGAGCAAATTTCAAAAAATAGCCTTTTCAAAAATTATTAAAACTTGCATAAACAAGGCCTCTTACATTTTTTATGACACTTCTTACACCTTCTAAAATGGTGAAAATGGACTTTTTCACTTACACATCTCTTACACACACTTACACATGTACTTGAAGTACACATTGACCTCTCACATCCCAAGTTGCTCACACATGTGTGAGAAAGTCTTGGACTTTGCATGGCTTATGTGTCTCCTTGGTGGTACCTATGTGGATTCCACATAGATGCCACCTCACCCCAGCCCTCTAAAGTCCTATAAATAGGACCCTTATCTCAAGCAAAATTCATTCCTTTTGCATTAGAGTTATTATGCTAGTATATGCTTAGAATTATTCTTAGAGTTTTTATTAACCATTTGGTAGTTGCTAGATTTTCATTGTAGACTTAGCTTCATCCATTTTCTTTGCATACTTGCATGCCATAGAGCTTGGGGATTGCTTTCATAGCTCCTCCTTGAGCTTCTTTTGGCCTCTTGCATTGAGTTCTTGAGAGTTGCTTCTATAGCTTCTTCTTGAGCATCTCAATCTTCATTACACTTGCATTTATAGTGGGATCTATACTTGTGTTGGGAGAGCACACCCACAAATATCTCTAAGATCTTAAATCAAGCAAGTCTTGGGTGCACTTGCTTATTGCTCATCGAAGGTTGTGGTGAAAATTAGTGTTTTTTTATAAGTTTGTGAATATGTTAAAATAGATTTTGAATATGCTTTTTATCATTAATGTTTGCATGTTTGAACTAGTTCTTAACGGGTGGATTTTCATCATATACATTTTGGCACGCCTGGTGGGACCCACAATCCCATTTACTAACTACTTCTCTTGATTTTGTGAAGGTTTCCCATGAATTTTCCAGACAGGTGTCTCTGCACATAGGTGTCTCTGCCTATAGACAGGCGTCTCCACCAAAAAAGAGTTTTCTCTCATTTTAGTTTGTTTTAATCAGCAAAACTTGTATTTGGTAATCACATTAGGGCTAATGATCAGTAGTAAAACACCTAATTGTATCTACAAATGAAGAAAAATACATGAAGCTAATGAAATCTTTGTTTTTGTGCAGATAGGTGTCTCTGCATACACACAAGTGTCTCTATTAGAGAAGGGAGTTTCCTTTGTGTTATTTTTCTAAGTTGATTAAGTAAAGTTTTTTAACATATTAAGGTTAAAAATAATTGTATTTTTGCCATTAGAAACCTTTTTATGCATTTAAGACTTAATGAGAGGATAAAACTTTCAGACATTAGTGTTTAACTTTTGTTTTTGTGTAGACAAACATCTCTACCTGTAAACACGTGTCTTTGATAGACAGGCGTCTCTGCTTGTACACAGGCATCTTTGCTTGGAAATAGGCATCTCTAACAGACAGGCATCTCTGTCTGATTTCTACATGTTTCTATAGTATCTTGCACTTTGAGTTTTCTGATCTGAGTTTTTTGGAAGATACTAACATTTTGTGACTTCTAACAGTGATTTTGCAGAACGTTGACCAAGATTTGAATATTCTAAGACTACTAATTCATTTTTTTTATAGGACGTTGTTAGAAGACCAAACACATTAAACTGCTCACTAAGGTTGTTTTGTAGGTTGCCAAGGAGATTCAATCAAACATTGTGTTTTCTTAATGATTTCTTAGGCACCTAGTATTAAATAGGAAGTTTATTCTTTTGATAATGATTCATTAGCTAGGGGATTATGCTCTTTTCTCCAAGTGAGAAAATTAGAAACTCAGAACCTTTTGAATTGTTGTCTTAAAGAAAAGACTTGGAATTGAACATCTGTTTGGTGTGTTTGGGAGAAAACCTCATTGGATAGGAGATTATACTATTTTCCCCTTGAGGGAAAATAAAAAATCCAGACTCCTTGGGGCCAATCCATGCATTTATTTTCAATCCTTTAGATGGGCCTGCCGGTGAGGTAAAAAGCTCCCGGGAATGACCCACGTGAGAACAAGGTGTAAGCCCACCACTCTAACTCACGTTAATGAAATTTTCTTTTTGGGGTTAAAGCCTCAGAAGTTGGATGACATTTGAGCTTATACATGGCTCTCACCTAACATTTAGTAGGGTCTCATGGTCTCAATCATGTTTACGTGACTACTTGTGTCAAGGTGCTTTGTGGGGCTATATGTCCTAGTTGTGCTTGTGCGGACACAAAGAGTGTGTTCAAATGGAGACCCTCACTAAAATCCATTAGTTAGAAGCCACCCAGTTCACCTCTAAAAGGTTGATAATCTGCATGCGAGGAGAATAGTAATCTCCCCAAGACACTCACCATATCGAGCCCCCTTCAATGTTAACACTCTGATAATATGGCATCGTGGAGCCATTGTGTGCTTGGTGATGGTCGTATTCTAAGGAGTTGTTGGGTGTGTTCCTAAGTTAGTGAGAAAAGGTTTTCAATCTCAGCCAACTTCCTTCTATGGATAAAGAGTATGCTTGTTACTTTCATTGCAAAAACAAATCCATACACTTGAATCTTGCAAGGTTGCTTTGTCCCTTACATGACTATTTTCGACAAATGTGCTTGTAACCCAAACGTTTGATGTATGTATGAAATCGGTTCTTGCCAAGAACATCCTTTGATCTATCAAGATATTGTCCTCAAGTCATGATAGATAGTGTTAAACATAAGAAAGAAAAACTCCCAATTGCACGAGTCCATAGAGAGAAGAAAATCATCGATCAAAAGATTAAAGCCAATCAATCTTATTTGAAACCCATTCGAGAATTTCTAGAGGTTGTTGAGAAATCAGATAAAATTGTTTACAACAATCGAGTTGCTAATATTTTTGCCAAGAACAAAGTGAACATGGCCTTTTTCACTTGGGAATCCTATGACTAAGTACCTTTGACCTTCATTCTTCATCTTCTTCAATTCATTCATCCCTTTCTCATCTTTTAACACCCCTTTATTCATCCACATTCCAAACATTAGGAGCATCAATTAGAATCTTGGACTTTAAATCAGAATCAGATCAATCCATCTTTTACACCTTCATCAAGCCATAGGGTGAAAGAATCATTCCAATAGTGTCTCATAGACCTTAATTCCAAAGAAAACATTAAACCTTACTACTTTGAGAATTGAGTTTTTCTCTAGTAGTCCTAATCCAATCCTATCTTTTTTGGGGATCATCAGTCTATCACCCAAACAAAAGAAGACTTTAAATCAAAAAAAATCTTATGTTTGCACAATCACAAGGTCTTGTTTCACCTAGGTTTGTTCCAAACCTTTAAATCCAATCAATCCTTGAGGCTTAGTTCCTCTTTAATCCGGTCAAATTAGTCCAATCCTCAATCAAATCCAATCAATCATCAAGACTTAATCATTAGTCCAAGTTGCTCCTAGTTCACCAAATCCTTTTCTTTCCATACCTCATCAACTATTCTCCCTTCTTCAATTCAACCATCCAAAGGTCACTCATGCATGGTACTTACCCGATCACAAGCAAAGCTAAGACAAGAATCTCTCATCATGGATAACGATCAAGAAATTGTCTGTCAAGAAGACTTTAATGATGAAGAAGAACCTCACATAGAATTTAACACAGTAATACTTGAAAGTGTCAATGCCAATCCATGAGCTAAAGAATTCTTTGAGGATCCTAACAACTTAAGCTTAGTGGAAGACCTAATCCAAGCCAACAGTTCCAATATCTTCATGAATCTTATCCAAAGGGGTGTTACCCTCCCTGATAATTTTGATGAAACTTTTCTTGAGAACAATTTGATTCAAACCAACAAAAGCAAAGTAGCACCCATAATTCCATCAACATCTGATAACACAACTCAACCCCCCCGATACGCTTGAATTAATCTGAAAACTTCTAAACAAGCCTAACTCAAACAATGGGGTGAGTAACGATGGTTTAAGTGCAGGACATGTACTTGAACCAAAACCAAGGTCCTCAGGATGATGCTTTGCTTCTATTTTCTCGAAGCCTAGTGGAGTCCTAAAAAATCAAAATTTTGCACAAACAAACAACACCAATCTTCCCCCTCTAGGGGGACATAATGCATCATTAGGAGGAGGAGCACTTCAAGCCCATACGGTCACCACCAATCCTCCTGAATTAGTCCAAAAAATTGATGAGCTCAAAGGATTGATGATGGCTATGTAGAAAGGTGGGAAGAAGGAATTTTCTTTTGTAGAAATATGTCCTTATCCTTTTGACAAATCAATCACTCTCCAACCATTCCCCGCCAATTTTGAAATGCAAAATTTTGATAAATACAAGGGAGACTCATGCCCTGCACAACATATCAATGAATTTTATGTAGTGGCACAAGAAGTTTCCCACAATGATCATCTTCTCCTAATACTTTTCACTAGGAGTCTTGGAGGACCAGCTTTAGAGTGGCTATTAAACCTTCCTCCGGGTTCCATCTCCACCTTCCATGATCTTGCTAAAAAATTTGTTACACAATATTCTTATAACATGGAACATCAAGCATCCCTCAGTGATTTTTGTAACATGAAACAAATAAATGGAGAAACCTTTGCCAATTTTCTCCAAAGATGGTGACATCTCGCCAATAGCATGCCTTGGAAAATCCCAGATTCACATCTAGTTGATATCTTTACTAAAAATCTAGTTATAGAAATGTCATTTCAGATGAAGATGGTTCCCTAGATTCCTTCAAGGCACTCATTAAAAAGGGGAAGTCTATTGAAGATGGAATTTTGATGAAAGGAGCAATTAAACACTATACCCCTAATACATCTAACAATACTAGTGATAAACCCAAGTTCTGGTCTAAGAACAAAGGTGTTGTTAATGATGGAGTGACAGATGCTAAACACATCCAAAATGTTCAAGAATCCAATAATAGTAACCAAGGAAATCACAACAATAATAATCAGAACAATCGCAACAATAATCAAACCAATTCAAATAATCAAAACAATCAAAACAATTTGAATATCCAGAATCAAAATCAAGGATCTGGTTATCGTGGCTCTCTATTCTCTTGATATAATGGCAATAACAACAATGATGATAATTTACATAGCTAGTAGATTCCCTTGATGTGATCTTTTGACATCTAGTCGATCAAGGGATGATGGTTTACCCTAACACCAGGCCTTTTGATGAAAATCAACCCAAACCAAGCTAGTATAAGGATAATGAATACCATGATTATCATCGCATAAAAGGGCATGAGATTAAAAAATGCATGAAGTTTCATCATTTTGTGCAAGATTTGATCGATGATGGTAAAATTGAAGTAGAAGGACAAAATGCCTCTACTTCTAACACCTAGCTAAAAATGTATTCTAAACCTTTTCCAGAACATAATCAAAACATTGCATCCACATCGAAAGGCTTTTCTTACAATTATTCAACAAACAAAATCTTAGGAGATGAACACACTTGTGGAAAATTAGTCAAAAATGATGTATATGGTTTTGACTCACTGTGTGGCCATATTGAACAATCTGACACTCATGTAAACACATTGACTTTAAAGAGTGCAGATTGCAATGTTACTACTTGCCGCCCTTGCGTAACTATACAAGCTTCTACCAATCCACCTGTTGTAGATCCACCTGCAGCACCATCTACCTTGACATGACCTGCATCAGATTATGACTTGATTTCCCAATTGAAGAAGACCCCTGCACAAATATCCATACTAGAGCTTTTACATACATCCCCCATTCACAAAGAGGTACTTGAGAATACCCTAAGTCTCGCATCCCAGAAAATATCAATGCCTCTCAATTCCAAGAAATGATTGGAAATCTGGCTGCCCAACAACACTTGGTTTTCACTGACAAAGATTTCTAAGGTCCTGACCCTCATCATAATAAACCCCTGCATATCCAAGTCACCATCCATAACACCCAAATCAAAAGAGTCCTTATAGACAATGGATATGGTCTGAATCTTTATACTTTAAGCATGATCCATAATATTGGTCTTTCTGAGGACCTCATTGATGTAAATAAGAGAATAACAATAAAAGCATATGATGACCGAGAGAGGGTGAGTAAAGGTCTCATTGCACTCCCCTTACAAGTGGGCCCAACCCTTATTGAAACTACTTGTCAAGTGCTTGACTTGGATCCACCCTACAATATCCTTTTGGGTAGGTTGTGGATACATGCTATCTTAGGTGTCCCATCCACATTTCACCAATGTTTGAAATTCCCACATCACGGAGCTGAAATAACCATTCCTGGCGATCATGAACCCTTTCAATATTGCAAAAGGTTGGAAGGAAAATAATCAAATTACTACCCATTAAATGAATGTGTTCATCCACTTTCACAAGAGATTCCCATCCAACACACTTCCTCTGAAGAACAGTTGTCTAAGCAAGCCAAGGGAAAAGAAAAGGTTACCCAAGAAAAGAATACTGAGTCCGAAAAGAAAGTTAGGTTCACCAATTAAGGCCTGAGGGAATACAAGTTTGAAAATTCCCTATGCATTGGTCAGCTCCCTCTCTCTCCCAGGTCTTATGGAAAACCTTCACAACTTTTTCCTAAGGAAAATAAAGAAACTATGAAGTGTAAACAGACTACATTTGAACATTGGGGATCTCTCTCAGGTGAACATATGGAGCATAATGTTCTTTCCTGGATTTTTTATGAAGAAGAAGACAAACCCACAGATATTCCTAAAGGGAAATATATAAAGGCCACACCCATTGTTGAAAGTATGGGATATCATGGCACTAACCTTGGAGAAAATGAAACAGGAAGAAAAAATCTCATAAAAGCAACTGGATACCCCTGAGGACGAGGACTGGGTTCCATAGAAACTAAGAAAACCTTTGCCAATGACTATTGTTTGATTGAATCTGATTCATACACTGAGGAAGAGTTCTTTGAAGTCCCTTTCCAATATATTGAAAATGACCTTGATACCCATGTCCTCCATATTGACCAATCTGACCTTTCCTCACCTGAACTTCCCCTTACCAATCCTGAACTGATCGATTGGGACCAACAAGATTCACCACCTGCCTTAGACATATGCAATTCAGAAGAGGTAGTTCTAGCACTTTTTGGACTAAGAAATCTCCAAGACAATGATCATCAGATTCACTACAGTGAGCAAGCCTACTTTGGTAGCCAAGTCAACTCCCTTAGTCGCAAAAATGAAGAAAAAGAAAATTAAAAAAATGATAAAACATCCTTGGGTGAAAACCTTTCTGAGGCACCTTTGGATGGAGAAAAAGACAAAATAAAGGACGTGTCCTCTAGTGAAAACCTCTCTGAGGCACTAGAGGAGGGGGAAGTTGACTTTCCCTTCATGTCATTACCATCATAAAAATCTTCTATCCTCATAGAAGAAACAATTGAAGTTAATTTGGGCACAGAAGCAGATCCTAAGATCACCTACATTGTAGCCTCTCTAGATGAGACAAAACAAGAGTCCATGACTACATTCCTTAAGAAATCCTACATTAACTTTGCATGGACATATAAGGATATGTCTGGACTTGACACTGACTTGGTTGTGCATCATCTTGTTGTGGATCCTAAAATCAAACTTGTTAAGCAAAAATTACGCAAGATGCATCCACAAGTAGCACTCCTAGTTAAAGCTGAATTGCAAAAAATGATAGATGCAGAATTCATCAGACTAATAGACTATCCTTAATGGGTCTCAAAAATTGTACTAGTAGGTAAACCCTCTAGAGGCATCTAGATTTGTATTGATTTCAGAGATCTTAATCTCACCTGACCTAAGGATGATTTTCCACTTCCAAAAATTGACATCATAGTGGATTTGATTGTTGGGCACAAGATGTTGTCCCTCGTGGATGGTTTTTCCCAGATATAATCAGATTCTCATAGCAATGGAAGACCAACATAAAACTGCATTTACTACCCCGAGGGGTACATTTTGTTATCAGGTCATGCCCTTTGGTCTCAAGAATGCATGCGCCACATAAAAGAGAGCCATGACGACCATATTTCATGACCTTCTTCATGTGATCATGGAAGATTATGTGGATGATATCTTAGGAAAATCCAAGACATGAGAATCACACATTGATATTCTCACTACAATCTTTCATAGATTGGAAAAGTATAAGGTTTGATTGAATCCCAAGAAATGTTTCTTTGGTGTGCAATCAGGTAAGCTCTTAGGCTACATTGTGTCTCGTAGAGGAATAGAAGTGGATCCTAAGAAGGTGAAAGCCATTTTGGAGATGTCACCTCCTAAAACTTTGAAACAATTAAGGAGCTTGTAAGGAAGACTTCAATCCATCCGAAGATTTGTGTCACAACTAGCAGACAAGGTGCATCCTTTCTCTCACCTCCTAAGAAAGGACATTAAATTCATTTGGAATTGCTTGTGTCAAAAGGCTTTTGAATAGCTCAAGGTATATCTAGCTAATCCACCAGTGTTGGTCCCACCTTTTCTCAAAAGACCTTTGATTCGCTACATCTCTGCAACTACAGTAGCACTAGGTGCTCTCCTAGCATAGTTAGATGACAATGGAAAAGAATGTGCCATATATTATCTTAGCAGGACTTTAGTGGGTTATGAGCTCAACTATACAGCTATTGAGAGATATTTCCTAGCTGTGGTCTTTTGTACGCAGAAGCTACACCATTCTATGCTTAATCACAAAGTACAGTTGATAGAAAATATTGACCCACTTAAGTACTTGTTATCAAAAGCCACCCTAACAGGTCGCACAACAAAATGGGTCATGATCCTTAGTGAATTTGATATTGTGTATACAGAACACAAAGCCATCAAAGGAGAAGCAATAGCATATCAACTTGCAGAAGCTCCCATTCCTAGAGATCATCCTATTGACATATAATTTCTTGATGAAACTATCATGATTGTCACTCCCAGCATTCAATGGGTCGAAGAAATTCCCCTCACCTATACAATTGGTAAGCAAATTTCCAATTTTATCCTGAATTATATCATTTGCCACTATGGCATCCCCAAAGATCTCCATACTAGTAATGGAACACCCTACAAGAATCAGAATGTCTCTAACCTTTGCAATAAATTTGGCAGTACCCAACATTGTTCCTCCAAGTACTTCCCACGAGGCAATGGTCAAGTTGAGGCTACAAATAAAACCATATTAAAAATCCTCAAAAAGATTGTCGATGATGCTAGCCATGATTGGCACCTACAACTCAATCCCACCCTCTGGGCTCACCATAGCTCCATCTGTAGTCCTATTGGTGCCAATCCATTCACCCTTGTCTATGGTTCCAAGGTTGTCTTACCCATTGAAATTGAGCTCCCTTCCCTCGGGATTTCTCTTAAGAACCTGATGTCTAAAGAAGAATATAGGGTTGCCCGCTTACAAGAGCTACAACTCCTTGATGCGAGATGCCTCAATGCCCTTAACCACCTCTGCGTGTATCAAAATCACCTACGCTTACATTTTAATAAGAAGATCAAACCCCATGATTTTGATGTAGGTGATTTGGTCCTATAGCATAAGACGAAGAATCTCCAGAACCAAGAAAAGAAAGGGAAATTTGAACCCAATTGGTTGGGCCCATTTGTTATTACTGCTAAATTTGGTTCTGGGGCATATTAGATTGTGACACCTAAGGGAGATCCACTCCCTGATCTTGTAAATATCCTACATTTGAAGCACTTTTATGCGTAGCTCAGCATTTAGTTCTTCTACAATGATATCCTAAAAAAATCTTAAAAATCAGAAAAGATCTTGAAAAAATCCTAAAAACCAGAAAAAATCCTAAAAATCAAAAAGAGATCCTGAATTAATCCTAAACATCAGAAAAGAAGAAAATCCTAAAAAGAAGATAATGTTCTTGAAAAAATCATTGTTGGGTAAACACCTGGTAAATAGGCACCTTAGAAAAAAAAAAGGCATTCGTCCAATAGTGAAAACTTGGCAAACAAGCACTCTAGGCAAGTTTTATGATGAAAACTTATCTCAGGCATCATGATAGTAGATTTGGATCCATTGTCTCCCTATCTACTATACATATCCATCCTTATCCTAGTCCTAGTTTTCAATCATCAATTCCCGCATAGCCATAAGGATCCACTCGCAATTCCCAACAAGATGAGCTTAACCCCATCACACTGAGCTTTTCCCAGACACAGTGATCGCAAAAAGTGATTATTAAAATTAACGTCGAATCAAATCTCTGAGTTATTGTTCTTTTCACATATATTTCCAGTGAATATCTATTTCAAACAATCAATCTTTATCCTGCAGGATGCATCCTTCCTTAGTCGACTCAAATCAATCTCATCAATCCTATCCCATTCATGGCAAGAACTGTGGATCGAATGACCACTGAGGCCTTCTTTGTTGATTTTATCTTTTTGTATCAATAGATCCTACTCATGATTACCTTGATCTTCCATATCTCGGTATATTATGACTGGTGAAATCTGATGCAAGTGTCGATTGCGGTATGATCTGTTTGTGGATACTTTAGGAATGTTTTGTTGGTTTTCCAGTTATGATTATGCGTATCTTAATGGGGGAAACAGGTTAGCATACTTATGTCCCTTAAAAGACCTAAGTGTGCCCAGACCTCTCCAATAAGTATGTCATAGGTTCTATCATAGTATGAAAATCTACATCTTTGTTTCTACAACTATCTGAGAGTCTAGTCCACGTAATGGAACAATGTCATGTGTGCTTTTATAACACATGATGCATACCTTCTATTGAAATATAAAACTAGGGTGTTATCTCCAACATGAACACACATGATGCCACTAAATCATGTAGTTAGGTTGCATTTCAGTTTGTTTCTTTTCTGCATTTTTGTTTGAGACAAGGGTCTTGTTTATTCATCCTCCCTTCTCTCTTCTTTAGTGGTTCAGTTGATCCTATTGGTTATATTGGATACACAAACAAAAACATCGTAATAATAAAGTGACACTAGCTCATTCCATTGCATTCTACCTCATATAGTTCATTTCATTTAGCTCCCATTACATGCCAAATATATCTCATTATCTCATTATTCATTAAATACACATTGCATATATATCATTAATCATTAATCATTAATCCTTAAATACACATTGCATGTCAAATATATATATTTAACCATTAATCATTACCTATGCATTGCACATTCATAACCATCACATATGCATAAGAAAACATCAATTCATTTCATAAGCTTTGCACATCATATAGTACACATTTCACACACATCTTGCATCACACACATCAATATCATAATATAGTACTATGCATAATCTCATAATCCATCAAATAAACTCATGAAATAGTGTCACAAAAAGATCTATATATATATATATATATATATATATATATATATATATATATATATCATGGTACATCAAAATGATACATTAGGCACCTCAGTGCTACTATGCATATGCATCTCATCTAAAAATCTACAAAAAAAAAGTATCATGTATAATCAATTGGTGCTCATACCCACTGGAAGATGTCTTTGTCCTCCTGAATCCCCCTGTCCCTCATGGAGTAGATATCTCTACTCATCTCCCACTATCACCACCTATCATCCTCTCCCTCGGTGGCTTGGCTACTGATCTTGATGACACCCCTTGAGTCCTGTCTAATATCCCTCGCTCTGAGTAAGGGTCCTATCTCTGCTCTACAGGTACTGCCTGATGATAGAGGGCCATATATAATAGGTCGCCTCTCTCCCCATCCTTGATGCCTCTCATTGTGCATCCATCATGCATGTCACTATATGCCCTATGCCCGTAATCATCGCTCTTTGTCTCGCTAACTCCTACTCCCCTTGGTATATCTTTGCCCGTCTCTGCCACATATCCCTGTCCTCTATCAGTCATTGGGTGTGAATGTCTGTCTGTCTCTACATCTCCTCCATCTAGCCCAATAATCAGGATAACTCCCCTGCCATCCCCTCTATACCTATGTCAACTCCTATAATGGTAATCTATCCTATACCCACTCGACCCTGCAAAATGTCCAACTCATGTCGCATAGTCTCTATCTGAGCATCTACCCTAGCTGCTCTATCCCTCTTTGCTACCACCAAAGCCTCTAATCGTGTCACCTCTACCTGATGAACATCTCCCTAGTCATGATCACCTTATCTCTCATCTCCTCCTGATCCTCCTAGCCCCATCTCCTCATCCTCTGGCAATGGCTCTTGGGTCACCTCCTCTCGCTCCCTCTGCACCACCTGTGTAGGGCCACCTATAACTGGTCTCTACACTATCCCTCTCTGACGCTCTATCACCTACCTCTGTGCCCCAAACTTGACTCCTTGCATTGCTTCTGGTCTCTCCTCATCATCCTCCTCCTCATCAGCCTCCTCAAAATTTGTCTCTGACTTTGTTTTCTCTATAGCCTCTCCTGCTCCTAGCTCTATCAGCCTTGCTGGCCTCTCCCTCTCCCACCAGGCTACATACTCAGCAGTCACCCCTACATCTACCACATGTCCCTAGGCTATTGTCCATGGTACTAGCTGCATACCTCTATAGTTGATCCTGGCATTCTGAAGATCTACTTTGATGCCCCATACTGACCCAATCTCCCTCGAGATGATCGGATGTGGATAACTATTTGGAACTATACCCTGCCTGATGCCAAACTATTTGCATACTCAAGATGGCATGTATCTCACTATCTAAAATATCATCCTCCCAATCAACCAACAATTTGTCTACACGTATCCCAAGTACTCTACATCCAGAGCACCATCCTCTCTCCCTACCTGCTCATCCCAATAACCACATGCCTCACACCCTCTATACGATGTCCACTCAAACCATATCAGCTCGTCTAGTATCCTCCGCCAGGTCTCCACTGATCTCACATCCCCATATGACAATGGTGATCGGTACAAACATACATATGGCTTGTAGTGCTATCGTTGGCCCTCTCCTTACAGTGGTCGTATCACTACAATATGCTCTCATGCCCATACTAGCAGCAGTGTCACTCCCGATCCCATCATCCACTGAGTACAATTTGCAAACATATGAAGGTCATAATACACCTGTGCTAAAATCGTATATCCCCAGAAAAACTATGTACCATCCTCCTCTAGCATTTGGCTCACTACTCTCACCCATCCAATTAGAAATCCATGCCTTGAGTGGTCTGGCATCAACCTCCCTCCTACTAATCCAGCTAAGTACAATGCTAGCTGGGGCAATCCTACCTCCATCCCCCCTCGCAATGACATCCACTACCGGTCAATCGATAACTAGTCTGCCTGCCATCTAAAACTCTCCTCCATGAACTACTCTGCCCTCTCCAACAAGTACTCATCCATCTCCCCCTGAATTAATATCTGCAATATCTGCCATACATCTAGCAACGTCACTGTTGCCTCCCCGATCGATAAATGGAAACTCGACCTGTCTGAGTGCCATCTCTCGATCAATGTTGTCATCAGCGCATTATGCACTCTTAGGTGTGGCCACTCATGCACAGGTTGCAAGCCACATAAAGTCACCTATCCCCACTACGCCTCTGTTAGCTCCTCTCACAGTGTCATCGTGTCTGGCCATTGCTCTTTCGAGTGAATCCAATAATCCAGGTCCTGCATCAAAATTCCCCAACACACATTCATTAGTCTCAATCATCCCTCCATTTACCCTTTCCCTGCCCTCACATTGCCTCCCCCCATCCCCCAATCTTCTTTTTCCCTACTCATCCCCTCCGCCTCCGGTTGGGCGGAGCCACCCGTCTATGGACGGGCGGCTACACCCCCTTCCCCAATCAAAGAGGGGCAAAATGTAGACACCTAAATTCGCCCTTTTAAGATTAATTTAATTTAATTTAATTAATGACCCCAAATAACATTATAGTTAATTTTTTAATTAATTATATTTGTTAAATTCATCTATTTATTTAATTAAATAAATTCATTAATTAATAGTATTTGAATTAAATTTAAATACTACCTTTCATAATGTATTAAATTAAATTTAATACATGTTCCTCCATAGTCCCATTTTAAATAAATTTTTAATTTATTTAATTCCCTCACATTCTTTATTTCTACTAAACCATGATTAAATTAAATTTTATTTAATTTAATCCTAAATCTAACCTAGATGTTATCCTATACACATCACTTTTTGTCTAATAAGCCTACTCACTAATTAACTAAGGTTAATTAGGCTAATTTTTGGATTCCTACATCCATTAGTCCTAATTATTTGCTCACACATGTGTGAGCAAATTTCAAAAAATGGTCTTTTCAAAAATTACTAAAACTTGCATAAACAAGGCCTCTTACATTTTTTATGACACTTCTTACACTTTCTAAAATGGTGAAAATGGACTTTTTCACTTACACATCTCTTACACACACTTACACATGTACTTGAAGTACACATTGACCTCTCACATCCCAAGTTGCTCACACATGTGTGAGAAAGTCTTGGACTTTGCATGGCTTATGTGTCTCCTTGGTGGCACCTATGTGGATTCCACATAGATGCCACCTCACCCCAGCCCTCTAAAGTCCTATAAATAGGACCCTTGTCTCAAGCAAAATTCATTCCTTTTGCATTAGAGTTATTATGCTAGTATATGCTTAGAATTGTTCTTAGAGTTTTTACTAACCATTTGGTAGTTGCTAGATTTTCATTGTAGACTTAGCTTCATCCATTTGCTTTGAATACTTGCATGTCGTAGAGCTTGAGGATTGCTTTCATAGCTCCTCCTTGAGCTTCTTTTTGCCTCTTGCATTGAGTGCTTGAGAGTTGCTTCTATAGCTTCTTCTTGAGCATCTCAATCTTCATTACACTTTCATTTATAATGGGATCTATACTTGTGTTGGGAGAGCACACCCACAAATATCTCTAAGAGATGAAATCAAGCAAGTCTTGGGTGCACTTGCTTATTACTCATCGGAGGTTGTGGTGAAAATTAGTTTTTTTTATAAGTTTATGAATATGTTAAAATAGATTTTGAATATTCTCTTTATCATTAACATTTGCATGTTTGAACTTGTTCTTAACAGGTGGATTTTCATCATATACACTAATACTTCTCTAGGAGTCCTACTTTTACAAGAATATGAAACAAACAAAGAGTGAGAAATTTATTGTATCAACAAAACTCTTGTGTTATATGAATTGAATTATTCAATAATTGAGAAAACATGCTTAGAATTTGTCTTTGCATCCCAAAAATTGAGACAATACATTCTTTTACATAAGGCAAAGTTGATTGCTAAGATTGATCCATTAAAGTATCTATTGAATAAAGCAACCTTAATAGGAAGACTAGCAAAATGGGTCTTAATCCTAAGTGAATTTGACGTTGAATATGCAGACAATAAATATATTAAGGGACAAATAATAGCAAACCAGTTAGCTGAAGCACCAATGTAAGACGACAAACCTCTACACATTGAGTTTCTATATGCAACAATCATACATTTAACAAAAAATCCATGGATAATATACTTTGATGGTTCCTTCACACAACAAGGATCAGGATCTAGTTGTCTTTTTATCACTCCCCAAGGATACAAGATACCTAAGGTGTACAAGATGATATTCCCTTGTACTAACAACATATCAGAATATGAAGCCATAGTAAATGGACTCAAACTTGCCATTGAATGGAAGATAGTGGAATTATATATCTACGTAGACCCACAACTGATTATTAACCAAGTAAATGATGATTATCAAAATAAGGATGACAAGGTTATGCCTTACATGAAAATGGTTGATGATCTAAAGAAATATTTTGTACACGTCACTTTTGAACAAATTCCAAGATTAGAAAATAGAGCAGTTGATGCAATGGCTACCTTAGCATCAATGTTATGTTTAGAAGAACATCACTTTCACTATGAATTCATGGTGGAAGATATCCCCTTTCCTTTCTATGATTCACCAAATTTCTAGATACTTTGTGCTATAGAACCCCAAGAACCATCCAGATATTTCAATATCTATAATTATCTACAAGACCAAACTATTCTAGAAAATTATTCCAAAAATGAAAAAAGATGCCTAATAAGTGAAACATCCTATTATTTAATCATTGAAAATAAATTATATAGATGTTCTCTTTATGGTACATTGCTTATATGTTTAGACTTTGAAGAGTCTAATCATGCATTAAAGGAAGTCCACGAAGGTGTTTGTGGGTCTCACTCAAATGGATTTTAATTGGTAAAAAAAACTTCTAAGAGTGAGATATTACTAGCCCATAATGGAAAAGGATTCTATTCATTATGCCAAAACATGCAAGAAGTGTCAAGTTCACGAAAACCTGATACATGCTCCAGCCAGGGATTTAATTCCTTTTATCACACATTGGCCCTTCCAATAATGGGCCTTTGTTCTAATAGGATAGATTCATCAAAATTATTCTAATGGACATAAGAATATCATCATGGCCAATGAGTATTACATGAAGTGGGTTGAAGTAGTTCCCTTGGTCACTACTACAAGAAAGCAAGTCTCAATGTTTATCCTTAATTACATCATCTGTAGGTATGGAGTACCCTCGTCAATTGTAATTGATAATGGAGAGAAATTCAAAAACAAAGATATGGATGACTAATGTTTGAAATTCAATATCACACATCATTGTTCCTCGATCTATTACCCTCAAGGTAACATACAAGTTGAAGCCTCAAACAAGACAATCCTAAAAATCCTACACAGAACGGTAAACAAATCAAGAGGAGACTGATACTTACAAATTAATCTGACATTATGAGCATATCACAAAAGCATCATAATGCCAACATGAGAAAATCCTTTTGCACTTATCTATTGGTCAGAGGTAGTGCTACCAATTGA
The DNA here is from genome assembly GCA_027943335.1 of Chamaecyparis obtusa. Classification (NCBI taxonomy): domain Eukaryota; kingdom Viridiplantae; phylum Streptophyta; class Pinopsida; order Cupressales; family Cupressaceae; genus Chamaecyparis; species Chamaecyparis obtusa. Next base: position 266,986 of record BSBK01006340.1, on the reverse strand, counting down.
AATTGAGATTCCATCACTGAGAGTCTCATTAAAAAATCTAGTCACTGATGAGGACTATCAAGTCTCATGCTTACAAGAACTAGAATTGTTAGATGAGCATAGGTAATAGGTGTTTGATTATCTCAAAGTATACTAGAAAATAATGTCTAGAGGATACAATAATAAATTTAAACCGAGAACATTTCAGGTAGGAGACTTGGTTTTAAAAGGAAATCCAAAAAACTAGCAACACAAAGAACAAAAATGGAAATTTGAACCCAACTAGCTTTGTTGTTACAAGTTCTTATGGATCAAAGGCCTATCAGCTGGTTACACCTCAAGGAGATGTCCTATTAGACCCAATCAACACTCTCCACCTCAAATCATTTTAAGCATGACATTATTGAGGCAACATTTGTACAATAGATATTGGTCCCGAAGAAATACAAAAACAACAAAAATTGATCTCGAAGAAAAGAAAAAATAGTAGAAAAGTAGAAAATCCAAAAACATTGGAAAAAGTCCTAAAAAAATTATCATATCAGTGAAAACTTGGCAAACAGTTGCCTTGATGAACCAAAGAAAAAAAGAAAAAAAATTCAAAAGTACAAAAAATAAGAAAAAAGGGAAAACCTACAAACATGTGCCTTGGTAGCAAAAATATAAAATTTGTCCAAGTGGTGAGAACCTAGTAAACATGCGCTATTTGTAATCAACACTCCATCTATCAATACAATTCTTACACACTTGGTTACCCTAAAATTTTAGCTTGTGCATATCTTTCAGTCACTTCAGGGACAATCAACATCTTGAACCAAGCTATCAGAAATGTCCTATCGTCCTAGAGTGGAATTTGTCTATACCAAAGTTCTAGGAAAATAATATTCTCTAGGGGGCATTGTTCATAGTCATACTGGCAACAAGGTCAACTAGTTGTCGTTAAGACTTTTTGCTAGGTTTTTCAATCATCCCAAGTCCACGCTTCAGATTGAAACTACACAACTAAAGGTATTTAATGCCACCAACCTAAAACAAAAATAGTATTTCTTAAATGCTCAAACTCAACAATGTTCCTAAACACTAGTAATGGAAAATAAACTTAATCAACAATGTTTCTTAAACACAACACACCCAAACAATGCATTAAATGCACAAGACATAAACTATAATCAAAGTGAATCAGTGATTAATAATATTTTCTAAGTGACTGCAAATTAATCAAAAGTGTTCCTTAAACACTATACAATAACAAAAAATGCTTTGTGACTTATGTTTCTCATGCATTTCAAAACTATCTCAAATAGGTCCACAGACTAGAGAAATAAACAAGGGGAAAGAATGAATTTTCTTAGTTTGTTGTGACTTATTATCTATTTATGCTTGTTGTGTCCCCTAAGTGACTTGAAGATGTCTAAAAATGACTAGAGAAACAAGGACTGGGGGCATAATGTTTTCTTTGTCTTCTGTTTGTGGTAATAATTCCAATAATCCACAGTGATCATAGGAATTGGGTGTCTATAGTAAGAGCTTCCATCACAATTGGAATGTCGCATATACCTCAACCTATTTCCTATGAAAACTTGGGGGAGGTTGTATTTATTTCCCTTCATTTTTAATCTAAGTAAAACAAACTTCCTAGTAAGGTGCACGTAATATTATACACCCAAGGATATGAATAAAAGGTCATTGCAGGTCACATATCAATATACTGCACAAAACAAGTTTAATCCATCAAAATGAAGTAACTAACAAGACATCATGGTCTATATGCCTTGATGCTTAGGTTCACTTTTGACATAACATCCAACATGGGAGGTATTCATATTTTCATGATTGCTAAATCTATCAGTGAATATTGCACTAACCTATCAGGTCTGAAGCAAAAAATCTCTATGATGATAAAAAGATCCATCTTGAATAATTAGTGACAATCCTAGAGGTCTTAATATAGCTACATTCATTTGTTAATCTATTTACATTCATTTATTAATGTAGTTGCATTTATTAATTAAATTGCATAAGTTATATGAAAGTATGAACGTGATTAATCAACACCGAGATTAGTAAAATCTAAACATAAAATGAGATGATATCAATATCACAAGTTTGACCAAATGAGCCAAATTGGAAACATCAAAACAAATCAATGACTACATATCTCACACTGATATCTAAATACCTATATAGTCATGTCAGTATCATAATCACATAAACATCTGCATCAATGCATCCATCATAATACATAAATAAAGTGAGATAGTCATTATTAGAATCACATTATATCTCATAAAGGTATCTCATAAGCATGCATAACTAAAAAGAGAATAAAATATGATACATCCATGTAGTAACTGCATCCATATATACATAGAAGGAAAGTACAAAAACATCCATATAGAACCTGAAAATTAGAGCTACATGTCTCATATATATATATATATATATATATATATATATATATATATATATATATATATATATATATATATATATATATATATATATATATATATATATATATATATATATATATATATATTAGTAAGATGGTACAAAGGTGTCAAGAGATCTATATCATCATCGTCACTATCCACAAACATGATCAAGTATATCATGATATGATCAAAATCAATGTGTCAACATGTTAGAGTATAAAGAATACATCACAAATGTCTTAGTACATCAGAACATCAAAGTATAAAGAATACATCAGTGCTACAACAATGTATACAAAATCAATGCTACATCACCCTATATATAAATTAGAGTACATCAGTGATACAAAATAAATCAAGCTTGGCTCCCCCATTGTTGACACGAGGTGGGGCAAGAGGCATAACATATGCTATGGTTAGTGGAGGTGGTGACATAATTCCCTAAAACTATTGTGCTACAACAGAATACAAAGGTTCTCTCTGATCTACAAGAACAACCACACAATATAAAGAAAAATAATAAGTTGCTCTCTGACCCTGATATGTATGAGTGTATTGATCTCTCTCTTCTCTCATGGTATCCAATTGTCTATCTCGGTCAGTAAGAAGAGCTTGCAGAGTGGCAACCTGTGCTCTCAAATATGCTCTCTCCCTCTCACACTCTGATAATGGATCTCTATCTCTACCTCTGTCTCTATCCCTAGGAGGATCTCGAGGTGGCTGACCACCTCCACCACTGACATCACTACTTTGTCCAGTAAATCTCTACTACTGTTGTTGTCTAGGAAAAAGTGGTCTTGGATCCCTGTGAGGAGGCAACACACAATCTACTGTGTCAACCCTGTTGATCATCTTCCCCTCTATGTCTACCCTATTATCCTCCTCCACCCCCTCCTTCATCATCCCCTCCTCCATCTCCACCTCCTCCATCACCCCCTCAGTCTCCTCTCTAACCTCGACTATCTCTCCCTCTGTCTCTACCTTGACCACCTCTATCAATGGAACCTATAGAAGGACCATTATCGACAAGATCATAATCAAGAGGATCCTTAATCCTCAGATCAACCTCATCAGGGGTAGTAAATCTAGGAAAGGGATACTGCATCAGATATGTATGGTAAGCATATGTAACACCACCATCGACAACCTTTGACATATAGTCCCATCCAATAGGTACCATCTGTGCAATCTCCTAAACATTGATCTCATATTTCAAGCGAGCACCCCACAATGCCTTCTCATCTCCTACCCATGCATATACTGCCAAGTCCTTAGGAATTCCTTGTATATGACCAAACTGTCTCAACACGTAGGTAACAAGAAACCACTCAACAATATATTAGGTACGACTAATAAAGTACCTACTATGAAAGAAGTATGGCATCTAATGAGCATCTGTCATCTACTCCTCACAATCAAGGAATGATTTCCATACAACATCAAACACATCATCTAGAACTCTCCTCTAATACTCTACCTTCCCCAAGTGGGGCAACTGGATGAAACCTGAATACATATAGTTATAGGGAATCTCAGGATCTCTTTGTCTATCTACTACTAGTCGAGCCACTGGAATGTGGTCCCAAGTCCAAATATATAGAATCACTATCCCTATAGTCATACTACATAAGTTCTAGTACACTATCTCATATAGCTTACGATGCATGTGAGCAAGAATACATCTCCCCCAGGAAAAATAGCGAGGCACTGGCAACATGTCCTCAATCACTCTGGACCAGTTGCACATAAACCCATGTTGACCTCTATCGGGCATCACAATACCACCTATCATACTAGCAAGGAGAACCAAAATCCAATCATAATGTGTCACTAGGTGGTCCCAAGATAAGTATCGACATGTAATGGCAAGATCTCAAAATAATCGTTGTGCATCTATAATGGCCACAAATTCCCTAGACTCATACTCTACTCGAGCACCCATCACAGGAATATGAAGGATGTTCCATATGTCCTCTATAGTGACCTTAATCTCATCGGTCAACAGGTGGAATGTGTTGTGCTTTGATTGCTATCTCTCGACGAGAGCAATAAACAACTCATGATTTACCCTAATATCGGGTAGATTGACTAGAATACATTATCCACAATGAGCAATAATGTGTTTCTCGACATCAATCAACTACTCTACAAGATCCAGAACCTAAGTAGGCCTTGGAATACAAAAGGAGATAATACTAAAGGTAGTCTACAAAAAAGAATTGACATCAAGTCAAGGTTGGGTAAGTAGAAAAGAAGAAAAAATATACCTATGAACCTATAGAGATAATGGACATGTCAAACAAATAATCTAAACAGGAAAAATGATAAGTTGAATGATCAAAAACACCATAAATGATCCTAAAAACTATATGTGATTTAGAATAGATAGGATGCAACAATTTAACATAAAGAGATCCTTCTTGAACCAGATATGATTTTGAAATGCCTAGATGTGAACCAATGGGATAAGATCATGTCTTGACAGGATGCAACACTCTAGGACATTACCTAAGAAAACTATGAATTTTAGAACACATGTGATAAAATAGGTTGTAATCCTGAATTAGCAGGAAACAATCCAGAATTTTTGACAATCCTGGATGTGATTTGTGATTGACTAAATGTGACGTAGGATACCAGGTGTGATACAAAATTTCAAGCCTAATAAATTTTAAAATATAAAGCAAAATTTGGAATGGAAAGTATGGAAAGGTAGGTTATCGAGTACTTACTAGAGCAGGATAATGAGCACGGTGATGATATTGACTACCAAGCTCAAAATGATGCCTCTCCACAAGGACCACTATCTTCTCTCTCAGAGCTCTAAATTTACCAAAAGGAGTAAAAATAAATAGTAAAATTACCTTTTTGAGCCTATTTTAACCCCCTGGGGCTATTAAAGACCTTATGTAGCTACACATAACAAATTCAAGAGATTACCTAAGTCACGTATCGGGATTTGAAATCAAAATGTGTGCTACATAGACAATTAAAGTAGTAAAAATAAAGTTACCATCACAAGTCAAACTTGTAGAATATTAGTCAACTATGTTGAAAAAGTAGTTAACCAGGGATAGAATGAGCTTAAACAAATGTAGAAAATGACATAAATATTTACATATGTTAATTACTAATAATGGAAAGTCAACATGAGTCAAACAAGGTAGAATCTGTAGTCAAAGAGTGGTCTACAATACTCAAAATTAATTAAATGAGGGACAAAAGCTTACCAGAAGCTACACAAAGTTGTTTTTAATCTCACACATCAAAATCTTGGTCAAAATAAGTCAAAATTGGTCAAATCACAATGAAAAGGTGGTTAAACTTGGTCAAAATGTGTTCAAATCAACACAAAATCATCTCAAAATGTATTCTAATCAACACAAGAGGGTTTCTCAATGATTCAAATCAATTTTTCATCCATTTTGAAATCCATCAAACAACTCAAAAGTGTGAGAGCATTGAATTTCATTTTGATTTCTCTCCCGAGGGGGCATGATCATACCTATAAATCAATCAAACTCCAGTCAAGGATTCAAATCAATCAAAATTAACACCAGGGGCATTAACTTCATTAAGAACCATATCAAGTTGATGATTTCAGATCAAATTCCTTAACCATAACATCTCAATTTTAGTCCATCAAGCTGAAACTATGTGATAATTGACTTCATTAGACTTTTTTTTATCTATAACATAGTAATTTTATTAATCAAAAGCACGATTACATTATGTTCAATATTACATCAAATCCATTCCTTGGATATGCATCAAGTAAAACTAGTAGAAGAACTTTACAAACAACATAGCCACATGTGTCATAGCATAACACCAGAGTACAGACCAAAAGAAAAAACCAGGTGAGACTGCATTGTGTAGGGGAACCGAGCACCAAAACCATACAAAACTCATTAATACACCACGCTTCGACATTTGGACCAGGACCAAAACAAAGGCCCACAAAAAGTAATCCAGAATCAACACCCCCACTACATGAAATAACATCACCAAACCAGGGTGAGAGAAAAAAACCCCAAAGGATTTAACCACCAAAAAACCCCATCAACTAGTCGTCGCACCCATTCAAAACATGTAACATCCAAAAAAACTAGGGGCCATGAACATTTTCAGATAAGTGTAGCCACTCGCCCCCTACAGTGACCCCTTTTCCTCCTAGGAACATCAACATAAACAACTCAGTCACTGTTAATGGCCCTAGCCTCAGCTCGACTCAAAGCCAACTTTAGATGCTCCCATTTCCACCCAATATCTTCACAGTAAGCCTTCTTATCCACCTTACCCCACCACCACAAGAAAGGAACCTTGCCAAACAATCACCCATCAGCTTCATCCTTGAAGCATTATGAATAGTTAAAGCCAATGCTAGGGTGCACCCACTCCAGAATGGAGTCAAGCCACATTAACAAATCTTTATCGAAAAGACATTCAGACAAACATTTTACCTCTGATTTTGATTCACCAACCTACAATGCCCAAGAAATCACCATAGAAACCACATCAACATTCGACCGCCACTTTCGCCTCCTTACCTAGAACTGAACCCCAAGCACCTCCATTGTAGCCAAAGCCACCCCCTCATCCTTGATAACTAATAGACCCATCATTCTTTCCTTACTAACCGACCCTTCAAAAGATTTATGTTGTTTCATAGTCTCCACTGAAAAAGAGGCCTCCATAAACACCAATAGAAAGCACCAACATGTAGGCAATAAAAAAAGAATAGAGAAAAACCCACAGTAGGCTCGAAAACAAGGCCAATTTAAAGCCATCAAGTCTGCCACCAAAACCAAACAAGTCACTCGTGCTATCTATCAAACCAAAGATGAGGCAATGTAAACAAAAAAGAATCATGAGGAGAAAATCATAAATGAACGCCACCATCCTCTGGAGGAAATGATGGGAAAGCAAGTCAGCATTGCAGATGTCACCCACCACCCACTTCAGCATGACATTCCTACAGACCTGATCACGCCAAAGACAAACATCTAATCAACACACTCCATCCCAACTCCATCCATCAAAGACTTCGAAATAAATGTCATCTATTTTCTCCAAGCTAATAGCCCACTTGGACACCACGTCAACTTCCCAGTTTCCCTCCCATTTAATATGGCTCAGTTTAAAATCCTCAAAAGAAAGCAACTTATCATTAATAACCTTCACAAAATTTGTAAGGTGCCAAGCTTTCATCTCTTGATTGCATAAAGCATTGAGGATAATCTGGGAGGCTCCTTCTAGATGCAACTTCTTAATCTGTAATTTATTCCCTAAAAACATAGCTAGGAGTGTTGCTGGCATTTCAACTTCATTTTTTAGCAGCAAAGGCAATAATATTTCCTCCCCTGTCTTTATTAATAACACCAGCACCAGAGGGCCCCATATTACCACTGGAAGCCCCATCAAACTTTATCTTCACCCAACCATCATCTGGAGGTTCCCACTTAATATCCACAACCTTCGAAGAATCAAAGCCATCCTTTAACAGGTTGCCATTGTTCAACTTTAAGCATGGCCATTCTACATGCAATCTCCTATCCTCCACATTATAAACCAAAGATCCTTTTTGGGAAATAATAACAGCTTTCATCACCTCTTCAATGGACACAAAAATCCTCAATTTCAACTTCTCCATCGACTCAGCTTTATCAAGAAAAATTCTCCTATTTATCTCCTTCCATAGCTCCCAAATAATAATGGAAGGGAAAACATACCAGAGAGGTGCCAAGATAGACTTAGATTTGGGCAAGGGCCAACACTCAAAGGTTTCCCTTAAAGACTTTGGAAGGGGACCAATCCAACTCAATTTGAATCTGATATAATTCCAACACTCAAAAGCATATGGACAATGAAGTAACAAATGGTCCACATCTTCAGAGGCATCATGGCAAAAAGCACACATAGTAGGACCTTGAAAACCAAATCTTCTTCTTCTTTCTCCTATCAAAATTCTCCCATTAACAACCAACCAAGAAAAGGACCCAACCTTTGGTAAGCAAGCCTTATTCCAACAAAGATTTACAAGCTAGCCCTTCAACTCTTCCTGGAGACCCAAGGCTTTGTAACCTATCTTCACCGAATACGATCCAGAGGAGGAAGCACACCAAACTATCCTATCATCCATCGAGGATAAAAACACCTTCCTAGCCTAAAACAACTCCATCATTAAGTTTTTTTTGACCATCAGAAAGATTCAAATGATCCAAAATTTTCCATACCCAGACTGAGGCAAAACTAGACTCCTTAGACACTTGATAATCAACAACCTTATCACCCCATAAGTCTGTCATTATTCTACTTAGCTCCAAAAATTTAGCTTCATAAAGCATAGGGGGGTATCCATTCCAATAATCCTTCCAAAACAAGGCCTTCCTGCCATCACCAATATTCCAAGAAATATGGTCTTTTATGATCTTCCTGTAATCCATAATAAAATTCCAAACAATCGAGCCTCTAGGAGGATTCCTAATTCTTAGAATCCTTTCATCATCTAAAGCACCAAGATACTTAGCTCTAACAATCTTAACCCATAACTTATTATAATCCTCATAAATATTCCACACAAGTTTAGCCCCTAATGCAAGATTCATCCTCCTCCATACCTTAAGCCTAGCTCCACCCATGGCCTTGGATTTGTAGATTTTATCTCAAGAGATGAGAGGCCATTTAAATTCCTCCTGATTTCCACACCAAAAAAACTTCCTCATCCTTTTGTCAATATTATCCAAGACTTTTTGAGGAATCTTGAGGAAGCTCATAGAGTAAATAGGGATGGCTGAAATGATAGTCTCTAAGAGCAGAATACGCCTAGCAAATGAAAGCCATCTCCCCTTCCAACTCTCCATCCTCCTAAAACATTAATCCGTCAATTCATTCCATAAATTAGGTTTACAAACACCATCAAATAAGGGGACACCCAGAAACTTCCTAGGAAGGGAGCCATGTTTCATTCCAAGAATATTACAAATATGTCTTCTCATCCCAACACTGGTGTTAAAAAATAAAATATCAGACTTTTTCCAATTGACACACTACCCAAAAGCCATAACAAAGGAGTCTAAAGTAGCTTTGATGACCTTAGCTTTTCTTAATGAGGCATCACCCATGAGGAAGTTATCATCAATAATTTGTAAGTGTGTAGTCAGATCAACACCATCAGCAATAGTGATACCTTTCCAAGCCCCTATCTGTCTTTTCCAAGCAATCAATCTCCCTAAAGCTTTAGCCATGATAATAAAAAGAAAAGGTGAGATAGGATCACCTTGCCTTAAACCTCTAGAAGTTTCAAAAAAACTTGTGGGCTCCCATTAACAAGGACCAAAATTCTTGGAGTAGACATACATTTATCCACCCATTTCATCCAAGATCCACAAAAACCAAAACACTTTAAAACCTTAAGAAGGAAGGCTCTATTTGCATGATCATAAGCTTTCTTAATATCAATCTTAATCATCATTTTAGAAATTTTAGCTTTCTGGACAATATGGATAGCTTCATGAGCAACTATAATACCTTCAAAAAATGGATCTATTCAGGGCAAAGCCACTTTGCTTCGGATAAATTAAATACTTCAATAAAGGCTTGAGCCTATTCACCATAACTTTAGATATAACCTTATAAACAGTATTGCACAAAGCAATAGGCCTGAAATCATCAAAGGAAATACAAACACCCTTCTTTGGTATTAGAGCAATAAAGGTGTTATTGAAGTCCTTTAAAATAAAGCCACTGCTCCTGGATTCCTCCACAACTCCCCACAAATCATCCCCAACCACATCCCACATATTCTGAAAAAAGAGGGCAGAGAAACCATCTAGCCTAGGGGCCTTCTCTCCCCAAGGTTAAAAAGAGCAACCTTCACCTCCTTCTTAGAGACAGGGGCCATAAAAAAAGAATTCTGATCCTCTGATAAAATACAAGGAATTTTGTCCAACACTTCAGTCGAATCGACAAAGGGAATACTGTTATCCGTAAACATCTCCCTAAAAAAGGCCACAACTTCTTTATTAATCTGGTCATCCTCAGTTAACAGCTTACCATGTCTATCAAAAATAGAAAAAATCCTATTCCAAGCTCGCCTTTCTTTCACAGAAGAGTGGAAGAATTTTGTATTATGATCACCCCTCTTCAACCAAGTATCCCTAGATTCCTGTCTCCAAAAGGTCTCTTCCCTTGCCAAAGTTTCCTTATAACTGCTTAACAGTTCTTTTTCTTCCAAGAAAGTCATTTCATCCATCCCACAATCAATAACCCTACGATTTAAAGTTGCTAGACCATCTTCTAAAAGCAATTTTTTAGCAAAAATATTTTTAAAGGATTCTCTATTCCAGACTTTTAACTGATCCTTAACAAATTGCAAATGCCTAAAAATCTTGAAAGCAAGATTACCTTTCACCTCCGGAGGCTCCACCAATTAGCAACAAGAGAAGGTAAATTTGGATCGCGAAACCACATTGATTCAAACTTGAAAGGGGATCGCAAAGGGGTCACATCCTCCTGGATATTACAACAAATAGGAAAGTGGTCTGAGCCTGAAAGGGGGAGGATAACAGCACTGCAGAGCCACTTAAGTTGATCCCACAGCCCATAGAAAAAGAAGCGATCTCATTTTTTAGCAATATTTAAAAAACTACTTCTTCGGTTAGTCCAAGTAAAATGACCAGCCTTAAACTCTAACTCCCTTAACTCCTGAGACCAAAAAAAATCCGCAAAGTTCCTTTGGATTTTACCCCCCATCCATGTCCACCTTTTTTCTCCATAGGGCTTAAAATAGCATTAAAATTACCTCCAATAAGAAATAACGCATCCTTATTAGCCAAAAGAATATCACCAAGATCATGCCATAAACCTTCCTTTGCAACAGGGTTATTGGGGCCATACACATTCAGAACAAAAAAGGATGACATCAACTTCTTCAAAGTCACCTCAAGCCACTAGAAATTCAATGACTGAGCCACAAGGTGAACATAAACCACCATAGGATCCCACATGGCACAAAGTCCACCCGAGGCTCCAACTGAAAAGAAAAAGAGACACCCCATTCTCTTGAATCAAATCTTAAAAGAAACATCATCACCATCTTTCAATTTAGTTTCCTAAAAAAAGAATCAAATCAGCTCTTGCTTGATCAAGACCACACTTGATCAAACACATCTTGTCAAGGGCATTGCAGCCCTTGACGTTCCACAAAAGGATCCTCATTGCTCCTGACAAAGGGTATATCCCTTTCCCGATCTCATCAATTTTGTTTGGTCTGATGTGCAACCTGCCAATTCTAATTTCTCCTTATTAGAGTGAGCCCCCCTTTTCTTCTTCTCCCCCAACCTAGGGCCCTTCAGAGTGGAGTCCTCTTGCTCTATTCCTCTAGGGCTAAGAATATTTGGGGTTTCAAAGATACCAAGATCATCCTCCCTCTCCTCCTCACTAAGACAGTGACCTGAGTTTGAAGCTGCTATTAAGTCCCCTCCACTATCTCTAACATCTGCAAAAAGACCTTCTAGATTTCTAATAGGAGAGATTCTACCATCCAGAGTTTCTCTTCTCATAACAGACATTGAACCCACTCTATCAGACCTGCATACAGACCCCACACTATCAGTAAAATCATCTTCCTTCGGGTGGTCACTTCTGTCATCACCTGAAGAGCCCTTAAAATCACCAGTCATCTTGGGAGGATCTGTCTGAGCCAAAGGCTTCTTGTCACTTTTGAAAAGGATCGATGGGCTAATCTCCTTAACAACCCAATCAAGGGGTTCTTCATCAACCGCTAAGCTATGCATTACTCCGCCATTAAGAGGAACATCCTGAACATTTATATCCCAAGAAGGCTTAACCTTATGCTAGGCAGAGAGTGAAGTTTCACTAACCCTTAGGGTGGACAAAGTATCCTGAACCGAGTCTTGGAGAGGGAATGAGGCCATAAATAAAATATTATCAATTTTTGAAAGCATAGGCCTATCAACAAAGTCACTAGCTCTATCCATAAAGACAAGAGCCTCTAAAGGGGAAAAGCATTTCAGTGTAGAAACCTTGGATCCTTGAGACTGCTCTGTCAACTGAAGGAGTCATTGAATAAAAAAAGAATCCTCATACTCTTTTCCTTTCACGAATGAGATGTTGTTCACACCAACCTGCTCCACTCCCTCATTATCGTCCATTTCCGCAACCAAAGCCTGCCTCCATTCACCTTTATCTATATGAATAGAGATGTGGGAAGGGAGCTTAAAGCAAGTTTGTTGCCAAACCAAAACCTTAGGTGTAACAACATAGGTAACCTCATTGATCACTTCCTCCCACATAACAAACTTACCAAGTGACTCACCCAGGATCCTGATAGTCTCATCATTCCTATATTCCTATGGAAGATTATCCATCCTGAACCAAATCAGAGATTCCTTGATAGTCTCCTTTTCAGGATCAAATTTGACGGACCATTTCTTTAGAAACAAACCTTTACCATCAATAAAAACTAGCCCATTGCATAGGATCCAGTCCCTGTCTTCCTTTGACACACAAATGATTAGGTAGAAGCCATTTCTCAATGTTTTCAAAGAAATGAAAGAGCTCTGCCAACTCTTTTCATACCAGGATTTTATTTTGGTGAAAGACGACGAAGGGCCAAGCCATTTCATCACCAGGGAATTATCCTCCAACCTAGCTCTCTCCTCCATCCATTAAGGGTTATTAAGAACTACATCCGCAAAAGAAGTAGCAGTCTCCGAAGAGATATGAACTTTAGATTTACTAGGTCCGATAGCTAGATCCACACCTCCCCCTGGATTTTTCCTCCAAAACTTTTCTTCAATTTGTTTAAACTTAAAGTCCTTTCCAATCGACATTTGGCCCTGAAATGCTCTACATCCGGATGAATACTTCCCCCATCTCCTTCCATACCCAAATGATTTATTATGTGCCTCCATGACTCCTCCAACCTGATCTTGAAAACCACTATTGAAAGGCAATTGGCCTCTATGATTAAAGGGCCACCTATTCTGCCTCCGGGAGCCATCCGTCCATCCTCCATTGTGGCGTTGAAACTAGTTATGCCCTCTTGGCCTCCATGACCATTACCACTGAAGGTCCTCCATTTACACAATCTTGGCTTCATTGGAATTTATATCAAGTCGGTTATCTATGTTTATTAAGACATCTTACATATGTTAATCAGTTTCATCGCATCAAATCAAGCTAATTATTTTGTTATATCAAGCATTATGGATTCTAATAGCTTTTGGACACTGATCAATTTCATCACTTCAAATCAAATTGGTTACTTGTCATCATCACAATTTCTCAGTTGTTCAATTTTAGTGCTCTAAATCAAACTGAATACTTTGATTAACTCTTATCGATCTTCGTCTAATCAAGCTCGAAGTCAGTATGGTTGGTGCTTATCCAATCAAGTTCAGAATCAATAGTCATTCAACATCAATCTCATTGAATTTCGGTCAAATTCAGAATTCTCGAATCTAGAGTGGTTTCATCACTTCATATCAAACTTCTCTCTAAGTCAACACCATCTATTCTTTGAATCAATGCGCTACTCACACATGGATTCAAAGAGGGGCAAATGTAATCACCCTAAAATAGGCTAATAGAACCAAATGCCCTATTTGTCCTAACTTAGGACCAAGTCCTTAATAATGTTAGTCTGATTATCAATAAATTGGCATAAATAAGAAAAATAAAAAATTGCATTAATTGATTAAAAATTCAATTAATTATCCTTGGCATGAATTAATGAAATCCAAATCATTAAATACATGGGTAAGGAAATTAAATGAAAACAATTAATAAAGGACTCCAAATTACATGTCACCTCTCAAGGGGAGAACAAAGACAAATACAACCAATCAAGAGTCAGTCACATGGATCAAGTGAGAGTGAAGAGAAACCATCCATCTCAAATCAATCTCCACCATCGGATTCTTCACACTTTCTATAAAAGAAAAGTTTTCAAATCTCACAAGATAGATTAATTACATTCACACTTACATGTTGTAGATTTCAATTCTTAATTATGCATCTTCATTCATAGCTTAAATTTACTTTCAATTTGATAATGGAATTAAGTATTTTTTAATTCTATGCTCATGTTTAGTTAATTAAATGCATTCAAATCTCTCATTCTAGAATTGTAATATCATTGATTTAGATATAATTCTGAGAGCTATCTTGATCTTAATCAAAATCTTTCTAGTTAGGGAGCAATAGGATGCTCCTGTAGTTCGTTCATGTTATTGAATTTGATAATTGATTGCTAATGAACTAACAAATTAATGTTCTATTGCATCTTACAAGTAAAATATTCGCACACACAACATGATCCTAAAACATATTTTTGGAGAATACAACTGTTTACAAAGAAAAAAGCAATTGATAAAGAAGTCAGATTATGGGGAGATATATTTTACATTCGTTGGGTATCCAAGTGTTTAAACATATAGATATGTCTTTGGTCAACAACAATATGGAAGAAGTACCTACACTTTAATGAATCGGTACATAGAAAAGAATACTCTATCCTTTTCAATGAGCAAACCCTCTAAATGGATATTTTGGACCACTTTTAAGATTGGAATATGTTGGTGCCCAAAAATGATGGATCACTTTTGGCCAACTGACAGGTACACACTAATACCTCTGCAATTCTAGCTTAATCAAGCCAAGGCTGGTAGGCCTAAATTCACTTTAAACTATCAAATTCTCCATGTTGCACAACTGCATACATAAATAAACAAAGTTCCTCCCAAGGTGGTGAATGATCCTTGGAGGAAAGAAACAAATCCTCTAATAATCTCTATTCTATAAATCTTGACTAAAGTGGATTAAACTAAGGACTCAAGAGTAATATTTTTGAAATAATGATTATATAATCTACAAACCACAAAGTATGAACCAAATGACAATTTCCAAATTATAGTTAGATTAGTGCCTTCTAAATACTTGGGTTATAGAGTCATAAACTTTCAATCCTACATACAATTAGAGACGGTTTTAAGGTAACTCACTCCTGTAAAGCGAGACCATCACCCTACAAGCTTCTATTGAAACAAAATTTAAAACAACTTATACAATAGGTCCTATGGTTTTTAACCCAACTTAAGAGCTCGAAAGGAAACAGTAACAGGTTCTCAGACCATGCTACCATTATTCAAATTGTACAAATTAGTCATAAATGAATGCATCAAATAGAAAAACATAGTAGGATACCCTAGTTCATAGAGTAATCTGAAAGACTAATTGAAAACATATAACTTATAACCACAAATAAAAAAGAAGAGCACTTATCTTTATTAATGTTGAAAAAAATAGTACATTAGAGTTCATATTGTAGTTTTGATCAAATTATATTCTATGAAAATATATCTTGTATTGTCTTTCCTCTCTTTACATTTTACATTATGTATATATACATGTTTGAGTGGCTTTCACACCTCTTTAGGGTGAAAAGACACACCCTTATTACAAATTGTTTTGAAAAAATGATAAACTAACTAAAAAATAACTACCCAACTTTCGGATTTGGGCTTGGTTGAAAAACCAAAACACCTCATGGAAAGCTAAAATTTTGGTGGGAGATAGTAAATCTGATTTCCCGAATTGGGTCTTTTTTAGATTTTTAAAATTCTACCATCTTCTTCCTCTGTCGACATCATCTTTGCAGCAGGTTGAAATTCTAGCATTTTCTGAAGGCTTTGACCATAGAATTTTGATTGTTCTTGTCACAAAGCTTCCTTCCACAATATATCAACTTTTTAATTGAAAATTAATACATTATTTTATCCCATTTCATGTACTCCATCATTAATTATTGGGCATGGAGTTTAAGAGGCTATTTTTTAGGGTTTTATAACTATATAGGACTCCAAATTTTGCCCAAAATTTAGAGCTCCAACAGAATCATAAAATCTAATTCCCCAAGAAAATATACAATTCTAAAAACTCAAAAGATTCACAAGGGAGCATAAAGGAGAGCACACTACACACATTGC
The DNA here is from genome assembly GCA_027943335.1 of Chamaecyparis obtusa. Lineage (NCBI taxonomy): Eukaryota > Viridiplantae > Streptophyta > Pinopsida > Cupressales > Cupressaceae > Chamaecyparis > Chamaecyparis obtusa. The sequence goes on along the minus strand of BSBK01006340.1, from coordinate 250,560 downwards.
AAAAAGACAAAAAATAGAACATGAAAAAATCTACAATGAAACTATGAAAGAACAAAATTCTAATTGCAAGTAGATAATAACACTACACCTTAAGAAATTCATTCGGAATAGCACAAAAAATAAAAGTATGAATACAAATAAAAGTGAAAACCTACAAAACAACGAGACAACAACATGAAAAACTAAAGAAAAAATAAACAAAAGTGAAATAGTAATTTGTGCAACTCGAAAAAAGAAAAAAGAAATATTTTCACCAAAAAAATAATAATTCAGGATACACCAAACTACCCATGCTTAATTTGTCAAGTGTTGTGTTTCAATAAAGACATTAAGCCATTCAAAGGTAAACAAAAAAAATATATACTAGAGAGTAGCACAATCTAACCATGTAATGTTGAACAATTCCATTTGTCAAATACATTGTACTGCATTGAAACAGTCCAAGCTCCCTACATATACTACATCACATAATATTTGAACTAATGACCCAATGCAACATGTACAAATTGTGTTGCAATTAGAATAATGACTTGTTTCATGTAGAACTACATTTTCCCAAATTTAGGAACTAGGATACAAAAGATCACAAATATGATTAACCGCCTCCATTATCAATGTTCCTATTAACATGACCATTATACAAAATGCATTGCCATAAACAATTTATGACACATCAACAATTGTCGTCTCTCTCAAGAGATGCTTGGAACACAAAAATGCATTTTAAAAAGGGATGGTACGACCAAATGTAATCATGAAAGCTCTAACTCATTTAACAAAGACATTATTATATAAAATGCAAAATGTTGAAATAATGAAAGATTGGAAACAAGCTCTAGAAGTCACTAGTGAAAATGAAACAACCAATGGACTTAGTGCAAGAAAACTAAATCAGAGAGTGACATAGAATATGATGAACCTTTTGAAACCTTGATATGTGGGTTCACTAAATCTAGATCTATACATTAAATGCAAGACAAAATAATCGAGATTGCACCTGCACAAGAGCACTACCCAATTAGAATATTTAAAGACAAATATGTTGAAGAAATGAATTTCCCCATATTATTCTTTAGCAAACCATGTGATGAAGACTTTGTCAAAAAAGTTAGTTACCAAAAAATTACATGATAAGAACTATTACAGTAAAAAAGACACTTTTCATACCATATAACAAATATATTTTTCAAGACTAACAAGATAATAGTACAAGTCTTGTCTACAATGTGGATAAGAATGCTAAAAGGTCAATTAAAAGGAAGAAAACTCTTGGAAAAAGATGTAAAATACAAACAAAACCTATAATTTTTTTTAAAATCAAATATTGGATACATTGATTTCAAAAGAATAAGAATATCTCCAAATGATACATAATATCTTAATAAGAATGTTTTTGCAATGATATGACAACTAGGTCCACCTACATTTTTCATTACTTTGAATAGGGCTGAACAAAATTGGGATCGTCTAACAAGCACGCTTGAAGAATTATATAATATACACTACTCAAAACTAGAACACTGACAATATGATAGTCAAAATCAGAATGAGAAATTCCAACTAATTAAAAAAGATGTAGTCACTTGTGTGCGCTATTATAAACATAGAATAAATGCAATGAAAAAATTGATATTAACAAATGATTCTTTTTTGAAAATGTCATAGATTATTTTTTTGTAACTAAATTTTAGAATTAGGGAAATGAACATGATCATTTTCTATTATGGGTAAGAAATGCACCAATCTATGGAAAAGATAGCAATATAAATATCAAAAACTTTGTCGACAAGTACCTTACTTGTAGCACTGAATATCTACAACCTTCTCTACGCATAATTCACAAGTTGCACCACCATACAAAGAAATGTATAAGATCAAGAAAGATAGCTTTCATATATAATTTCCCTTTTCCACACCTTCAAATACCAACAATACTTGAACCACTGCCAAAAAAGAGTTAGTCAATAATTTCTAAGGCAATCAATATATCTTTTTCGAAACTACAAAAAGTATGATGTCTCGTTATCTTTTCAAATGTTCTTCGACAAAATTGGGTTGGGGCTTGATTGAGGCAAACCCTTTTACAACCCCAATATTTTCCCCTATCTATGTGTGTAGGAGACAAACATGTTTGTGGAACATGAAGAGCTTCCTAGAGGTGATTCTAGAACATCCTTGTCTTTTGTCTATGATGAGAATGAAACATACAAAAATCCCCATAACACATTGATTTTATAGGCTAATACCTATTAGAATAACTGAGAGGGGGGTGAATCAGTTATCCATAATCCCAATCACAAAATGTATATCCAAAAACAATTTACTAAAACTTTAGCAGCTCGGTAACATAAAGCAGTATTCTATTTGTGCTTTTACCGATTACCAATTAATAACATATAGTGATTACCGATCAAATCCAATATGCAACATGTAAAGTATGACAATAAACAATCATCATAGTCAACACATAACACAAGAGATTTAACATGGAAACCCTGTAAAGGGAAAAACCACCTGGGACCGACAACCCAAAAATTGTTCACTCTTCTGAAGTGAGGTCGGTGAAGACCCAACCTTGTTAAAGATTACAAACACACTATGAGGTGTGACCTTGTTAGAGGATTTAAGACCAACCGTTATCGTCCAACCAACATTCACTATGGGGTTGACAGGATAACAAATGTACACTCTATGAATGACATTACAAGACTTTCTAGTCCACTCTGTTAAGAGATTTATCTGTTTACAATGGTTAAAATATAACAGCAGGTGATCTGATTACAACACAACTTCAATTGAAGATTATCAGATCTATGTTAAGCTCATTCAAATCCTCTGATCAATATATCAATTTTGTTTCAATCAATATTCAGTAACTTACTGTCTCTCGGTTATAGCTTTCTGATGCTCGATATTCTCTGTAGTTCAGTTCTCCTTAACCAGTTTGATCAGGCATGCATGAAGCTTGTTCACATGATATCTCTGCAGTCTCCTTCTTTTGGCATGTTTTCATCATGAATTCCTAGTCTCTTAAATAGACAAGTAAACCGTTTTAATTTCATCCATCAGATTTTGCCGCTTAATCTCCTTTGTTGATTTTACCGCTTAAACCTTCCTTGGCTGATGTGTTAGTAACACATTTGATTTCAATCCCTTAGATCTTCTTCGAATTATGTTAGCCGTTGATCTTCATAACAAACATTATCTTCAACCTCGTAATCATAACACTTTACAACTCATCAACTTCTGTCGGCTAAACTAGTCATTTATTTCTTTTCTCCTGCTCGGTTAACAAAGAAATGTGTTGGTGAACACAAGCTTGGTTTATACTATGCTCGGTATACACTACACTACGTCGGTGTATACTGAAATGCTTCTTTAACTGACCACACAGCTTTGTGCATTTTTCTCTATCCTTCATCATAGATGAATGCAACATAATCAAGTCAATAACATAAGGTCATAGAATCATTCATAAGTTACCCAATGTATTCCTTATCCTCATTTGTCATATCCATCTTCCTCATGTAGATATATTTGTTCTTCATCTCTTTTCTTTGTCATTCTACATATGTATGGGTATAGTAACTTACAAGATAAGTATTGTCAAAACTAGTTGACATCAATGACAACATATTACTGATTTAATCATCTTACATATCTAATCAACAACTCAGTGATCTCAAATCATAGATCTTCAAGTCATACAATTTATTCAAATCAGTTGCAGTTCATCAAGACCTTGTCAACTTCAGGGTGGATGGTGCCCATTTCTAACTATTCTATTCTACAATCAAAATTTATTTATCTTATTGTATTAATAAGCTATTTTAGTATCTTAGTTCATATATCTAGCTATAAGTTTTAATATTTGATTTATCTTCCTAGATCACCAAAGCACTTGTAAAGTGAGGTGGTGTTGGGCCATTTTCTCTTCAAGGCCTTGTTAACCCAAGGGTAGAAAATCCCCTACTCTACAATAACTATAATTATAAAATTCTCAGTGGATTTTGAAATGAGAATTGCATGATCATTTTGAATTTACTCCAAGAGAAATGTATAGGGAAGTGGTACATCAAAGGCCTTTAAGGTGAAAGTCTAAAGTTCTTTTGAGAGAGAATCAATTAAAAGATTCAAAAAACAAGTAATAAAAGTAAGAGCTTTATGACTTACACTGCTAAGAGTTTTAATTATTTTCAAAACCACACGTTCCAAAGAATATGTGGGAAGAAATAGAAAGGGGATAAAGGTAGGATCAATTAGATTCAAAAGGGAAGTATGGTACAACGATTGGGGCATTGCATGAATTGCACTTTTTCACCTTTTTTTATAATTATGATCTTGATTTCCCTATTCTTCATCTTGCTTTCCTTATTCTCGATAGGACATTTTAGTTGTAGTGGGTAATGTGAAGTAGCTCTACATAAAATTGAATGCACTTGTCTTAGAGAGATATAATAAAGATGAGATGTATCTCTATCAGATGACTTTGGAATTTACAAGAAAGTTGCATTCACAATATTATAATGTGAAGTAGTGCTTGACATTGGCTCGCTCTTTAAATTTATAACAAATAGAATTTGGAAGAGAAATGAATTCTTTTGGTCAATCATAGAGATGTTTTTACATGTTTATGATGTGTAATAATAAATGATTTTTTGATCAATCCGATGATGGAACATTGAGCATGATTCAAAATGTTGATGCAAAAAAGTACACACAATCTAAACAAAAAAACAACAATAACAAGTATTAACATTACTATTAATGCCACTTTCACTAAATATAGCTATTTTACGATTATATTTAAGATTCTAAATGTGAACATATTAAACTTGAATTTATTCATTCCTACATTATATGTGAATAGATTAAATATGTAATAATATTGAGACCAAATGTTGGTACCTACAAATAAGAATAATGACATCATTTTTTATAAAGAGGATAAATACTTGGACATTGGCTTCATCAAATAATACAATGTGTTGATATCATTTATTTGTTATTAACATAGATTATGTTTCAATGTTAACTTTATCCATTTATTTGTTTTATTTTAAGTTTAATTAAATAATATATTATTTCTCATTTTAAAGGCATTATAATTCTCTTCAACATTTTTATCCAAGAAGAAGGCTTAGTGACTTGGTTTTTATTTTTATCCTCGTACAATATGAAAAGGGAAACAATACAAATAGGGAGATCACCTCTCCTTTTCAAGATTGCACATTCGAAGGGAAGATGCCCCAATAGGCTCATGTGATGACCTAAATGCTGAATGAGACAATGATCCTTCGCTAAATATGTAATTTTAAAATGGAAAATGATAATGACACAAATACAAATTAGGAAAGATTTATATGCATCTAGAAACAAAATAGGAAGTATGCTACTTCAGATCTGAATAATAGACAGACAGAATCTTGAAAATACCTGTAATCACTATTCTAAGATCTCAAGATTAAAGCCTATCTCATAGTCAAATTTGAGCATGTTATGGAGGGTATACAATGACTGAGTTGATTTGTGCCTAGGTATAGAATGGTTGATTCATTCTGTACCCTTGGTTTCTACTCGAAACTTTCAGGGATGCTCTAACTATTCTTGATCTACCCAAAAAAGTTCTGAAAGCTTTGTACCTATTCTTGTATATAGAAAAATGGAGAAAAGGGGTTTGCCTTGGTCAAACCCCCATTTAGGAATCAACCTTGACAATGAAAGGAAATTGCATAAAGGAAAATATGTATAAGGTAAATGTTTGATTCACCTCACATAAATCCTCATGGATAGATGTTGGAATTAATCATACCCATGAAGACACTTGAACGTTCTTGGAATCAAGGAGTTGAACTTGAAATATAGAGTAGGAATCAAATGCCCTCACAAATGCATGGATCTACGAATGCCACTCCTAGATCTTCAATGTAGATATGCTTGATAATTGCTTGTAATAGAGAGGTGAATGTGAATGGAAGGAAGGATCTTCTTGCTTCATGGAGAATTCCTCTACTTGGCCATCATAAGAGATAAACTTGCTTCAATGGAGAAGATTGTCTTGAAAAAACTAGATCTTGGATGCTTTCCTTCAAATCTTGAATCCAATTGCTTAATTGCTCTTGAAATTTGATTACAAATGCTTGAGTATAGTATTTGATATCAAAATGAGGAGAGATAGGGTGTTTATATACCTCATCCCTCATGTCAAGATTAAAAAATAATTGAGTTGACCATAGGATCTATTTTCTCATTAACATCCTGACATAGGGCTCCTAGCCAAACTTGGGCCAAAAACCTCAGGTATAGAATGACTGAACCATTCTATACCTCAAAATTTGATCTCAAATTGGAACTAGGTGCCAGAATGGTGGAAACGAAGCAAAAAAGAGGAATCAAGCTGCTAGGATCAAGGATAACGGACACCATATATTGAAATCTTCAAAATGGGGCTTAATAGAGCATCCAATTATGGGTGCTCACTTTTTAGGATGGTACAATCCTTACATTAGATATTAATACCAACATTAATAATATTATTTTTGATACCGACCAAGGTAAATTTTTTCATAATACCTATATTACACTTTAGTAATAACAAGAGAAGAATCATATCTAGTAACATGGATCTTAATAATATTTAATTTTGTTCTAAATTGCCTTACTAAACATTAATACTATGTTATTGGAGGAATGGTAATTACCATTCCTTATTTATTTACATAATCAAGATTATCAAATTAAACAAATATACTAATGTTAAAACATGTACCAATAATGATTGTCTTAGTTGTGATTTTATTTACAAAACATTTAAACTTAATTTTTTTTATCTTTTTCATTTCATCCACATTGATTCCCTTATTAAATCCAGACACTTTCTCCTCATCGTATTTTGGCATGCATTAATCTTTGCCCCTTTTTATAATTCCCATTATGAAAACTTTTGAAGGGAAATACAACCTTACACTGCCCTAATCCACAACCTTAATAATCTCTACAATTCTTTCCTTTCTCTTGAGTTTGCATACAAAATAGGGAGCGACCAAGGAGCACGAGGGGTAGTGCACAAAGGAGAAGGGAGGCAACAACTGGGAGGGAGTGCATAAGAGATCTCTTGGCACAAGAGTAGGCTGCTATTTTTTTTAATAACTAAGCAGTGCACAAAGAAATAACTTTTTTTTTGTGACGATATCAAATTTTGACGATGACAACAAATTTCGTAGTGTGAGACTTTATATTCTTGTCTAAATTGCCCTACTAAATACTAGTACTATGTTATTGGTGGAATAATAATTACTGTTCCTTATTTATTTACATCATAAAGATTATCAAATTAAATAAATATATTAACATTAATACATATCCCAACAATAATGGTCTTAGCTGCAATTTTATTCCTAGAATGTTCACACTTAAACTATTTATTTTTTCATTTCATTCACATTGATATCTTTATTAACTCGAAACACTTTATCCTCATTGTATTTTAGTGTGCATCAATCTTGACCTTTTTTTAAATTCTCATTATCAAAACTTAAAGGGAAATACAATCTTACCTTACCTAATGCACAACCCTAATAATCTCTATAATTCTTTCCTTTCCCTTGTGTCCCCAAATAAAATAGGGGAGCGACAAGGGAGTATAAGAAGCAACACATAGAAGGGAAAAGAGGCAACAATGAAAGAAGTGTGGAAGAGATATACAAGAATAGAATGTTGATTTTTTTTAATAATTAAATCCTACATGAAGAAATCACAATTTAATTTCCTCAATTTTTTTTATTAAAAAAAAGGCCTATTGACCAATTAAGACTGCACGAGGCAATAAATAAATTAGACCCTTTTCTCAGCCCTTGCTTTGCAAACCTCCCGAGAGATCCCAATTGCATGTTGTCAAAGTAATATTCCCTTCTATAACACTGGCCAATTTTAGGAATCAAAGGTGCCGAGTTCGACTTCCACAGCAATCCAGGTGGAAGAAATGGGCACTGAGAAAGATCAACAACAGCAGGAGTTGAGGAAGTTTTTAGTAAGAATCCCGTCCCACGAAGAGGTGTTAGAGAAATGCGAGGTTCAGCCACTTCCTTCGCTCTTTCGGCCTTCGTCGGAGTCACCTGCCTCATTTACTCAAGCTTTTTCTTTCGTTAAAAATAGCGAATTTTACACACCACCGCCACCGCCACCGCCACCGCCACCGACATCCTCTTCAAATGAGGCGTATTCTTCCGCTGGAACATCATTTAACTCATCACTGTAAGTTTTATCTCTCTTAAAATCTCCCGAGTTTCGGCAATTATGAATTTTACAAAACTGAGTTTAATCTTTAATTCATTAGTTATCCTTGTGATAGCCCGAAATGTCTATGCTTTGAAACAAAAGATTCCTGACGCCATGTTCATCCAAATGGTTTTGTCTCTCAATAACTATGAATGAGTTAAACCTGAAGTCTGCAATTTTTTTCCTAAATTACCCTTGACGTCAAAGTCGATGTTTTAGAAACCACTCTCGAAGCTGTTTTTATCTAGAAATTTCCGTCTGTGCAGGGAATTGATATTTTTAAAAATTATATCCTTTCACCCATCACAGGGCTATCATAGACATTGACGTTTTTATAGGAAACACACTTTACGCGGGAATCTTGGTATTTCAATAACTATGTACTCAAGAAACCGGAACTCTCTAAACATTACCCCTTTTAACCATGGTGGGGAGATTGGGGAAGTTGACGCTTTCAAAAACACAAATATACTCTTTTAGGCTGTTTTTTGTCAGAAATTTCTGTCCTCCAACTACTATGGGCAGCATAAGTAGGAAGCTTTTAAAATTGCTGCCTTTTAACCCTGGGATGGTGAATCGAAAAAGTCTCAAGTTTATTTTAATCCATAACAAGAGCCTTGAATTGACTATAGACTACAGAGCCGTGAATTGTTAAAAATTTCTGTCTTACATGAGAGGCACGACTACACAAAAGATAGAATCAGTAGAGGCTCCTATACACCTTAAAGGTGGAATGTGCCTGAAGACCTAGAAAAAATGGAGAAGATACTTATCCTAAAACTGTGAATATATATATATATATATATATATTGTTTTGATTCCATAGGGAGACTATAAATATAAAGAAGCAATCAGCATCTCACACAAGCTACTTACATAACCACATTGACCAAACACAATTAACTTATTAACCTATTTGTAGCTTCATAAACTAGCAGCTGTATTTAAAAGTGTAACGGACATACTAGTGACTCATAATTAGTGCCTTCGGATGATAGAAAATGTTATGAAATTTGATATGTTGATATTTCAATATTAAATTGAGGAGACAGAAGTCTCCTTAAATAGAAAAGTACAAGATGACGTTTTTAAATGAAACAATCATTAATTGAATACGGAAATACAAACTAAGTAATAAAACTAAACTCACTAAATAATTGAGGAGATGAAGTCTCCTTAAATAGAAAAGTATAGGATAAAACTTAACATACAGAGGGACAGATGGAGTCTATGATCCTGCTGTTAGTATATTTCAGACTTTACTAAGCACAGAATTAACTTAAGGCAAAGGAGAGATAGTACCCGGAATATAACACTTGATGACTGTCTAAGAAGTCTTCAGAACTGATCTTCCAGATGTGATCCAAGCTGGAATTCTATGGTGATATAGACCTGCACTATGTCCTTTTAAGATCTGCTGTTGACTGCTCCAAATCTGCTCTGGAATCTGCACCTTATTAGATTAGGTTGCAATGTTAATTTATATCTCAGACTTGCTAATTATGTACAGAAGTTCGCCCTTGATGTACTGCTGTTAGGGCAGGGAATGTACAGAAGTTCGCCCTTGATGTACTGCTGTTAGGGCAGGGAATGTACAGAATTTCACCCTTGATGCACTGCTGTTAGGACAGGGACTATATTGTATTTTGCACAAGAAAATCGCAGCTTCCTGTTGAATTCGCTGCCTTCCACACTTGATGTATTTGCTGCCTTCCACACTTTCGCTAATGCCCTAGATGATGAATTTGCTGCCTTAGGTATTTTCGAAGATGGCCTGCTTTTATTGATGAGTCTTGGAGAAGAGACACGTTATGTCTTCTGTGTTCTTCTCCAAGAACCAATCTCCTATATGTAGGAGCCACAAGGTTGTGCCAAGAGGGCCGACCTGTTCTAATATAAACCAGGCCGACTTTGGGCCCAAGATAAATATATCTTAATATCATTATTTATGATATCGATTTAAGCAAGTCAAGTATATTTGCCGACAAGGCCACAAACTTAACACTCCCTCTTGGACTTGAGGCAAAGATCAACTCAATGATCTCCCTCTATCAACCTTCAAAGACAGTTAACATGGATACCATATCAAATCAATTTGTGAATTTCCTAAATCCACTAGACTCCTTGTCTATTTTGAATATCTAGTCCATGATATTCAAGGTATCATCAAGTCCATGATGTATACCATCCAATCCACGAGTCACCAAGACTCAAGAAGTGTCAAGTTCATGACATCATACCAACATCAAGTCCGTGATGTTTTACTATCCAGATGTGGATTTCTCAAATCCACGAGTCCCATGACTCAAGAGTTTAGAATATTAATTCTATGATATTCATGGTATCATCAAGTCCATGATGTTACCAAATACTCAATTGTGGATCCCTGATCCACAAGTCTCCAAGACCCAGAGCATTGGTCTCTCGAATATCAAGTCCATGATATTCACCAAGTGCTCAGAGCAATGGTCTTTTGACATCAAATCCATGATGTCTCACCAATTGCTTAGAGTAATGGACTTTTGACATCAAATCCATGATGTCTCACCGATTACTAGGTGTAATGGTCTTTTGACATCCAATGATGTCTCACCCATTTCTAGGTGTAATGGTCTTTTGACATCCAATGATGTCTCACCCATTACTCAGCAATGGATCCTTGATCCATGCGAATGTGGATCCCAGATCCATGAGTCACCAAGACTCGAAGAACATCAAATGATATTCTTCAACTCATAAGAATAACTTAACCAGAAACAAATGAGTAATCATAAACAAAACCTCATCTCATGAATCCACATAAGTAAAGTTCATATATAGAACCACATGAATCATTAAATTATGCTTCATAGCTATACAACCGACATGATTTATCCAACATCTAACCAGATGTAGTGTGAACACAGCAAGATGCAATATATGAAAGTTCCTAGATAACAACATTAATTCTAACATATGCCAATGTAAGAATGTTCCAACCAATAATGTATGTATCTGAGCATATAGTAACTAGTATCCTTTAATCAACTATGATTTCCCATATCAGAGTTAAGGAAGATATACAAATCAATGTCAACATATTCCAATGCTAACATAAACCAAGAGATGTGTTTACTCATAAAATTTCCTAATATGTTCACATATGAATAGTATAAATAGGGAAATGTGAAAAACATAGAATATGCCGGAATATGACAGAGCCGCATCATAATGTAGGAGTTTATAACTTAGATGATACGTGAGCCCATTTAAACTCCCTCTCAAATTGCAACTCCCTCTCAAAGTGCAAAGTGCTCTGGTCCTGGTACATTTAACTCCACAAAGGATGCTTGAAGGTTGTTTCTTTCAGGACAATATACAGCAATATGACCAAACTTCTCACATTTAAAACATTTAGTTTTAGAGAAGTCCTTCTTGAAAGGTTTCCTTTTCTTAAAGTGTTTCTTTCCCCCTTTGGCCTTTGAACTTCCTTCATTTCCGTTCTCTTGATATTCCTTCTTCCTTTTGAAATTTCCTGCCCCCCCCTTAGAGTTTTGGGAGAAAAGTACTTGAATGTCTTCTTTGAAGATTGAGCCTCTTGAAATTAATCTTGCTTCTTCTTGAAGACAATCGGCCTTTAGTCTATCAAGTTTAGGTATTTTGGAACGAGCACTAATCCCTTGAATGAATGCTTCCCAAGTGAGAGGCAATCCGTTGAGGGCTGTTACAACAAGTTCTTTATTATCATAATTGAACCCAGTTGATGATAGTTGATTCCTTAAGTCATTGATCCTCATGAAGTATGAAGTGATGGACTCCCCTTGATTCATTTTTATTCGAGAAAGGGAGTTTTTGAGGGCTAGGACCCTATTTGTATTGTTTATTTGAAACATTCCAAATAATGAGGTGAACATCTCATATGCGTTTTCTAGATTTGCAATAGTTGGCACAAGATGATCTTTAACACTATCTACAATTATCCTCGTTGCTTTATTGTTGTTTTTGTTCCATTCCTTCTTTTCATCATCATCCATGTTTTCTTTAGGAGGGCCTTCAATGACTGAGTTAATTTCTAATTCTCTTAGAATGATTAATAACCTCATTTTCCAAGATGTGAAGTTAACATCTCCCTCTAGCCTATCTTCAGGTCTAATTCCGGAAGACATGATTATCAGCTTAGTTGAAAGTATTTAGCTTGATTTCCTAAGTCTGAAATAGATCTTTTCTCTACCGTAGCTCTGATACCATGTTAGTATATTTCAGACTTTACTAAGCACAGAATTAACTTAAGGCAAATGAGAGATAGTACCCGGAATATAACACTTGATGACTGTATAAGAAGTCTTCAGAACTGATCTTCTAGATGTGATCCAAGCTGGAATTCTATGGTGATATAGACCTGCACTATGTCCTTTTAAGATCTGCTGTTGACTGCTCCAAATCTGCTCTGGAATCTGCACCTTATTAGATTAGGTTGCAATGTTAATTTATATCTCAGACTTGCTAATTATGTACAGAAGTTCGCCCTTGATGTACTGCTGTTAGGGCAGGGAATGTGCAGAATTTCGCCCTTGATGCACTGCTGTTAGGGCAGGGACTGTATTGTATTTTGCACAAGAAAATCGCAGCTTCCTGATGAATTCGCTGCCTTCCACACTTGATGTATTTGCTGCCTTACACACTTTCGCTAATGCCCTAGATGATGAATTTGCTGCCTTAGGTATTTTCGAAGATGGCCTGCTTTTATTAATGAGTCTTGGAGAAGAGACACGTTATGTCTTTTGTGTTCTTCTCCAAGAACCAATCTCCTATATGTAGGAGCCACAAGGTTGTGCCAAGAGGGCCGACCTGTTCTAATATAAACTAGGCCAACTTTGGGCCCAAGATAAATATATCTTAATATCATTATTTATGATATCGATTTAATCAAGGCAAGTATATTTGCCGACAAGGCCACAAACTTAACACCTGCGTTTGCACACGGTCTAGGGCTTCTGTGCTCTAGCCTTTGTCGTGCTGGGTTTTTTGTTCTGCGTGGGGGTAAGATTCTCTGTTCTTGGGGGTTGTGAGGAGGGGATGGGGTCCCTCCTTTTTGCTTGTGTTTCTTGGGGGGTAGATTGCTGGTGCGTTCGGTGGCATTTGGGCTGAGGATTTTTATAGTTTTTTGTGCACGGACCCCATGGGTTTTTTCTTGGATTCATGTTCTCGTGGCGGGATTTTTCTTTGGGTAGGTTTTTGCAGAAGGAGGAAGGTGGTACCTTTGTTTTTAGAGTTTGTATGGCTCATCTTGGTGTTTCTTAGAGTTCAACGCTTGCTAAGGCTATGGGTGTCTCTGATCCATCTCCCTTGTTGCATGCAAGCGTAAAGTATGCTAATAAGAGTTCTGATGAGAGGCATGCCTCTTCAAAGGGATTGTTGAAAATCAAGAAAGTGAATGGGTGCTTGGAAAGAAGTTAGGAGCATCTTGTTTTGGTTATTTACTAAGAAACAATTGTAGATGATATTGAATATTGGAGTATGCATGCTCTTATTTGTAAATTTTTAGGGCTCTGCCTCTCGTTACCCGTCTTAGAATCCTGGGTGAGAAAGGTTTGGAACCCTGAAGGGGACATGGATATAATGTTAGCATCCAACAATTATTTTCTGGTTAGCTTTTCATGCATGACAGATAGACATAGAGCTTTTGAAGGAGGCCTGTATTTGTTTAACTAGGTTGGTCTCTTTGTCAAGGCCTGGCATGCAGGTTTCAGCTTTGCAAAGGAGCTTCCTTCGCAAGTTCCGGTTTGGATTCGCCTTCCAAGGCTTCCCTTGGAATTCTGGCTAGATGATATTCTTTACTCCATTGGTCTTTTGCTAGGCAAGCTGGTTGGTCCTGCTACCCAAACTCATGATAGAAAGGTAATCTCTTATGCTCCAATTTGTGTTGAAGCTGATTTAAATAACCCATTACCAGACTTCTATAGAAATATGTCTTGGATCTTCTTCTTGGATCCAACAGTTGGATTATGATACATTAGCATTCAGATGTAGAATTTGTCATTAGTATGGGCATTTGCAAAGAAGATGTTTTAGATCTAGGTCGGCCTTATTTGCTAATGCCCCCTCTAGCTCTACTCCTAATGGGGATAAAGGGAAAGCTCCTTTGTCTGAAGGTACTATTGATAAGGATGGCTTCACTTTTGTCAAAACTCGTAATAAGGGAAGAGGCCAAAAGAGAACTTGGATGGACAGACAGAATGATGGGACATTTAACAGGTTTGAGGTTTTAGATAACTTGGTTCAGGAGGATGGAATTCCAATTGAATTATCTCTGGGTGCTAGACTTTTGGGAGTGACTTTGGATGAAGATAGTGGGAAGAGTCATCAGAATGTAGCCAAAGAGGGTCAAATGGATATTAATCTTCCTCCAAAGATTCGAGTTGTGGCAGAGCCTAGTGGGACTGTTATCTTGAAGGATGTTGCAGTTGCGGTGGACTCAACTCCTTTAGTGAAGGAATCCTTAGACTCTGGGAAGAACAACAAGGCTGCTCCAGGTTTAGGCCTTCTATAGAAACCCTTTAAGAAGGGGCTTATGGAGAAATTGTCAAGAAGTGGAAGGAAGATAGATCAGGAGAAGGTGAAAATTATTGGGGATATATTGGTTGAGTCTAGGTCTATGAAACCCATTGATTTACATTTTTCCCTCCATAAATGATTGTTTTATCTTAGAATGTGAGGGGTTTGAACAACATAACTAGACAAAAGGCTTTTTGGGATTTGATTGGTTCTCATTCTTGTGACATTGTATTTCATTCAGGAGACTAAATTGTCAGTGGGGGATATGGAAAATAGAGCTCCTAGGATATGACCGCGTGGAGCTTGTCAGTATATTGGTGCTCATGGTAGTTTTGGTGGAATGGCTTGTTTCTAGGATTCGAGGAAGGTTGTCCCTCAGTGGTGGATTTCAAGCCGATCTTCTATCTCTATGGTTTCCTCTTGTCTGGATTCAGGTGAAATTTGTCTTTTTCCAATATTTATGCTGCTACTCTTTTGGGTAAATCTCAATTGTAGGACCATATTAGATATGTCTGCTCACTGGCTCCTTTTTTCCTTTGGATTATGGCTGGAGATTTTAATGCAATTTGCAACTTGGAGGAAAAAAGAGGTGTAACTAGACTTGATCCTTTTGCCATTCTCCTCAATGATAATATTGAGCTTTTAAATGTCATTGATATTAAGCCAAATAATGGCATGTTCACTTGGAACAATAGGAGAAGTGGAGTGGATGCAATTTCTGAGAGATTGGACAAATTTCTTGTTTCCTATTACTGGATGGGGGATAGATGGAATACTAGTTCAAAATTTTTGGATTGGAGGGGTTCTGATCAATGACCATTTTATATATCTATGATTTCTTTCAGCGCTTTTAGGAAACCCTCTTTTAAGTTTCAACTTATGTGGCTACGAGATCCTACTCTCCAGGATCTGATTACTGTTTGGTGGTTTGAGGGACAACCTTCTTATGGGACAACTATGTATTCTTTTATTAAAATATTGCAACATGTGAAATATAGACTCAAAAGGTGGAATACACAATGTTTTGGGAACTTGCATTATAATGGGCAAGCTACCTAAGATCGGTTACATTCTATCACACACTTGATCCATGATTAGGGGCTTACTTAGGAATTGAGTCAAAAGGAGGCTATGGCTGTTAAGGATTTGGAGAAATGGGAGCTCTGTGAGGAGATCTTTTGGAAACAATGTCATGTCCCCTTTTTAGAGACATGTTCTTTCATGACTGGTTTGCCTATCATCGACTCTCGTAGGCAAATAGTTTGGAGAGAGAGTCATTGTGTGGATCATTTGATTGCTTATTGCTGACAGAGCCTACATCCAGTTTGAGGCCTACATGCAGTTGTAGTGGAGCCTACGTCCAGAAGTGAGCCTACATCCAGTTCGAGCCTACATTCAGTCTAGTTGGGCCTACATTCGGTTATGAGACATCTTAGCTTACATTGTTATATTTTTGAGTTGAGAAATGTACTTTATTATTATAATGTTATTTTATTATAAAGTACATTATAATTAGATGTTTCTAGAAGTTCTAGTAACTTCTCAAGAAAAAGAATAAATAGAGGGCTTGGGCTATCATTTCTACATGCTTGGATTTGGGATTTCTTCTACTTCTTCATTGTGGAGCAATTTGTAGTCTTTTGGGTTTGCAAATACTATTCGATCTTTGGGAACGATCACTCCCCTGGATTGGCATAACTGAGGTAGTGAAATATCTACTGAAGGGTTGCAAGTTGGAGTTGGTACTCAGCCATCTCATTGGTACTTCATTGAGAATTGTTGTAAGGGTTTGTTTTTGGTTGGAATAAGGGTTTGAATTCACCTCTTGCATTGGTGAATCATTTTGGTGATAGTTGAAGATCATTTTGGCACATTTTTCAGACTTTCCATATCAGGGCTTGGAATCAGAATTTTGCTCATATCTCCTAATCCACTTGGAGATAAATTTTATGCATTTGAGGGGTTATTATCTAACCCTAGGCGCCCCTATTCCCATCATTTTCGGCAGCTGTTACTTGGCACAGATTTTAGTACAGGTGCCGTACTGTACGGCCTGTACTTGGGACTGTACGGCAGGCAGCAAGGAGCAGATTCGGGGACAGGATTGGTTGCAGATTGTCTACCTTTCATCAGCGTATATCATCAGCATTTTAGGAGCTATATCCAGGTTCATTTCATAGTTTGAATGTTGATATTTGATGTAATAATTGCATTGAAGAAGGCACATGTAATCACTGTTATAACAATCAGAATCAGTCACTGTTTTTCCATCATTTGTAATTGAAATTGTCATAGTAATATTAGTGCATTGTATGGAAATAAGAGAGCATTGAAAGGTCTTGTTTTTCCTTAGGTTCTTGATTATGTGACAGTCAAATATATATTCAGAATAATCAGTCAACTGTACATTGTAATCAGTCCTTGGAAATCTCACTTTTCATTTGGCGTTGACACTATTGCATTGTTATTTGAGTTCTTCCATTTATTTTCATATTGGTATTGTTATCTCAATTGTACTTGATGCTCAAACAACAATCACATTGAAAACACATCATTGCAAACAAAACTATTCAGTGCACGCCAAGTGTTTGACGAATTGTCTCAGTTCAGATTTGGGGGTTTTTAGTGGCCTTTATAGTAAGGGTCATTACAAACAAAAGTCTAGAATTGATTGGTTACAGGAAGGAGACAAAAACACCACTTTTTTTCACAATTCTGTTAAGGCAAGATGAATTAGTAATCTCATTACTTAGTGTCTTTAGAGGGAGCTCATCTGTCCTTAATGGGAGACATCTCTCAAGAGGCTCATTAGTATTTTTACGCTTTGTTTAAGGAAGATTCTCCTCCCGCCGGGGAAGAGGAAATTGCTATTCTTGATTGCATTCCTCTTGGTTTTGGTTAGATGATTGAGGCCCTCATTTGGCCTATCTTGTTGTAGGAACTAGAGAACATTGTTTTTCATATGAAAAAGGGAAAAGCCCCAAGCCTTGATGGTTTCCTAGGGGAATTTTATCAGAAGTTCTGGGAGATTATCAAATGGAACCTTTTGGAAGTTGTTTAGGAATCACATTAGAATAAGCATATGTTAAAAACCATGAAATCCACTTTTTTTGCTCTTATTCCTAAGAAGGATAATGCGAATAGCCTTGACCAATTCAGACCAATTGCTCTTTGCAATGTGGTTTACAAGATCACTAAATTGATTGCAAAAAGACTCAAGCTCTGCTTTAAGACTTTTATATCTAATGAACAAGGTGGGTTTGTTGCTGGTAGACAAATTCTTGATGGGATTGTGATTGCTATTGAGGTCATTCATTCTATGGCAACTTTTAAGGAGAAAACCATGTTTATCAAACTTGACATGGCAAAAGCTTATGACAAGGATAAATGAACTTTTTTACAGAAGGTTCTTTAGGCTTTTGGCTTTGGTGGTGATTGGGTAAATTGGGTCATGGGTTGTGTTTCCTTTGCTTCTTTCTCGGTCCTGGTTAATGGCGATCCTTCTGAGCTTTTTAGTGTTTCCCTGGGTCTTTGGTAGGGGACCCTTTATCTCCTTATTTCTTTATTGTCATGGCTGAGGGGCTTGGTAGATTTATTAAACCGAGAGTTAGATAAACCTTGATTCAAGGCTTGAGTTGGTGCGAGAATTTGCCTCCCTATTCTCACTAGCAGTTTGTGGATGACGTTGACGGGAATGGCTAGAATCAATGAAGCTCTATGCTTCAAGGAAATTTTGGATACCTATTTGCTTGCCTCGGGGCAAAGAATTAATGAGGCTAAGTCATTTATCTACTTCTTTTATACTCCTTGGCTCATTTAGAACAAGATTGTTTAGATTCTCTGATTTCCTATTGGTTCTTTTCCTCTGGTCTACCTTGGGATTCCGATTCGAGTGGGTTCTCAGCACCCTGAGTTGTGGTAGGAGACTTTGGACAAATTTCAGAAGAGGGTTAGTCAGTAGACTTGTAGATGGCTTTCGTTTGTTGTAAGAGTGACTTTGTTAAAATTAGTGGTTCAGGCCCTTCCTATTTACAAATGCTTTGTGCAAGTTGCCCCTAGTTTTGTGAAAGAATTTGATGCCCTCTCTCAACAATTCCTTTGGTCTAGTAAATTTCTTTCTTCCAAATGGAACCTGGGTAGATGGGAGTCAGTATGCAGACCAGAGCAAGAGGTTGGTTTGGGTCTTCGACTAGCAGGCTTGGTTGGTCAGGTTTTTGCTGCCAAGCTATATTGGAGATGGTGCACTTGTCAAGATCAAGATTGGGTCAGAATTATTACTCACAAATACCTCAGGGGAGTGGATAGTTTGGATGTGCCTTGATGCTATTTGTTGGGGAAAGGCTCCATGATTTGGGACACTCTCAAAAGGGGCAAGTTTATCAAGGAAGGCCTATTTTGGATTTGTAATAATGGTTTAGAAGCTCGCTTTTGTCATGATTCTTGGGATGGTCACTTTCCGATTATTTCTCAGTTTCCTCATCTTCAGCCCCTTTGTTACATTTTTGTTGAAGCTGGGTGGAGTAGGGTGGTAGATTTTAAGATGGTTGTTCTTAGGGGGCATGTGCAAGTGACTTGCTGGAAGGACCCTCAGGAGTGGTCACTAGGTGGGCTTGTAGATAATTGTAAGGAGCTGGTTGGGATTTTAACTAGCAGATTGTGTAACTCTCTTTAGGAAAGAGATGTGTTGGCTTGGGGGCTTAATCTGAAGGACAAATTCATTATTGCCTCTGGATACCAGGAATTGGATAGGTAGATGCATGGCCAGGGGGGTGTGCTTTGGTGGAAGCAGGTTTGGAATTGCTTCTCTTGGCCTAAATGTAAATTTTTTCTTTGGGTGGTTGCCCAAAGCAAATGTCTCATTTGGGAGAACTTACAAACGAGGGGCTTCGAGGGCCAGTCTAGGTGTGTCCTTTGTAAGATGAGCGAAGAATGTGTTTCTCATCTACTTTTCTAGTGTTGTTACTCTAGAGAGATTTGGCACCTTTGGTGGAGGCCGTGGAATCAAGCTTGTGTTTATGCCACTTCTTTAGTTGATTTTTGGAATAGTTTGGGCCGTCCTTCGACTAAATCCTCTTTTCTGCAGATTGCTTCGCTTCTCGGTCCAACTTTCATCATTTGGAATTTATGGTTGGAAAGGAATAGAAAGATTTTTCAAGATTCAGAAATGGTAAGTGTTCTTGTAAGGAGAAAAAGTGTTTGTAGGCTTCAGGAAACTATTCTTGCAAAATGCGATGTTGCTGGACCTACTGATCCCGGTGATCTTGTTGTGATAAGAAATTTGAATCTTGTTGGAAACGGGGTGGGTCCCTCACCTAGAAGGCGACTGAGGTAATCGAAACAAAAGATTCACAGAGAAGGGAAGTGTTTCCCTCCCCTTGAGAGAGTTGTAAAAATTAATACGGATGGTTCTTCTAGGGGGAATCCTGTATATGTGGGAATTGGAGGTATTGGTAGGGATAGTAATGGAAGTGTTATTTTTTTCTTCTCTACCTATAAAGGTTACTACTCTAATAACTTTATGGAGGCTTTAGCTATTCTTTATGCTATTGAAAAAAGATGCTTTCTTGGTTGGAGGAAGATTGTCTGTGAGTCTGATTCACAGATTGTGATTGATATGCTCAATGCATAACACTTGGATGAGGTTAACTGGCAACTGGCTGTGGTGGTGATCTGGAATTTGTGTTCTTTGTTAGATCATATCTCCTTTTGTCATATTCCTAGGGAATGGAATAGAATCGCTGATTGTTTAGCGAAATGTGCTACAAAGAATCTGGATGGTTGGGATGTGAATGATTGCTAGGGCCTCTTGAGGCCAGGGTATACGAAGATGCTGTAATGGTTAATTATGGAGGACAAAGCTGTGTAGTTGTCTCCCTTGGGGGGAGCTCCTTCTTCCCTGGGTGTTTGATGTTCTTGTTTTGGCCTTGGGCCTGCTGCTTTGTATTCTTTGAGTTGTTCTGAATAAGTTTTTATCCCTCCTTTTTTCAAAAATAGAAAAGTACAAGATAGTGTTTCTAAATGAAACAATCGTTAACTGAATACAGAAATAGAAACTAACTAATAAAACTAAACTCACTAAAGATGACCATTAGAAACATTACATTATTATTTTAATACCCTCCTTAATGGCCATCCTACTAACTACAAAAAAAGCATAGAAGGTTGCTCCCTTCTCTTCAGAAGACTGTGACATGAGCCTGCTACTGAGACCCTCCCTAAATCTGCAAAACTTTTAGAGATGACCAAGATAACCACAAACCATCCAACCTGGTGTTGGCAAACGAAGGTATCACTCTCTGTAGCTAGTGACACCGATATGAAATTCAAACCACGATTTTGAAGAAAAATTGGCAAACCCTTGTGCAGACCATTGCCCTAGCAACTCTAGGTGCAATTTAGAACATCTGCAAGAAACCACGATTTTTGTAGAAAAAATCGACAAAACCCTCCAATGTTTTTTTTTTGAAAAAATCGAAAAAGCCCTAAGACTAACAACAACAGTCATGATATTTTACGCAAAAAATTGAAAAACCTAGAAAGGATTTTTGAGAGAAAAATCGATCAAAACCCAACACAAAATCTGAGACATGGATTAGAATACAAAACTTCGTTTTTGAGGAAAAGCAGTAGAAGCCTTTTACAAAACGTTTTTTGAGGCAAAAAATATTGCACAAAACCCACAATAATTTTTTATAGACAAAAATTATAAAACCCTCCCAAATTTTTTTAAGGAAAAAATATGAAAACCCACAATATAATTTTTGAGGTCAAAATTATTAAAATCCACCCAGTAATTTTTTAAGGAGAAAAATTAGAAGACTCTTGACCATGATTTTTTGTCGATAAAAATCAGAAAACCCACCACCTTGATTTTTTGTTAAAAAATCAGAAAACCCAAGATACCATATGTTTAGGACAAAATCATGCAAAACTTTGCACTATAGAAAACAAGTCACAGCTTTGGCAAACAAAACCACCTATCATAGAAACCTTCACACGACAAAACACTAGACTTCGCGTGGTTAAATACCCCAAGAAATGGCCAAACTTCATCTCGCGGTAAAACAAGAAAACTTCGCACAAAAAACAACACATGCAAGCAACATGCAAGTACATGCAACCCACATAACCCTGGGCCTCCTATGAGAGAGTTAGACCCATACCCTCTCTGATACCATGTTATAAAACTTGATAGTTAGATATTTCGATATTAAACTAAGGAGACAAAGTCTTGAATAGAAAAGTACCAGAGGATGTTTCTAAATGAAACAATCATTAATTGAATACGGAAATAAAAACAAACTAATAAAACTAATCTCACTAAAGATGATCATTAGAAACATTTAGTTTATTATTTTAATAGAAAATATGTAAAATAAAAATTTGCAAATTAATGCGTTACTATCATATGTCAATACATAAACCAACAAGTAGAGGAACTTAGTTTTGCTTATCTGTTAAGAGTTGTTATAGATAACTATCCAGCTGGGAGGAATGCATGAGTTATTATATTTACTTACTAAGATCTCCAATAATACATTACATATCAATTTTTAAACAAAAGAATATATACATTTTTTGAATTGCATATTGATTACAAATATTTAGCTCATGCAAGCATCAACATTAGACCATTACAAGCTCTTTATGAGTAAACACATTAGAAATTACCTACGGATGACCAAGAGTCACTACTTAGAAATCAAATTTATTTAACCACCTCCTCTTGAAGACCAAGAGTCACAACATAGAATTTCACTTTAGATGTCCCTATGGGGAATTGAACTTGGGCCTCCACAATGAGAACCCAACATTTTGACCAATTAAGCTCAACCCCTTGAACAAATAATATATATTTGAATCATACTTGTATAGGTTTTAACTTTTATAAATCTTTATATTCTAAAATATGTTAAACATGAGTTATTTGCAGCCACAGTGTCAAAATTGTTCAACTTTTGCACAAATAAATCAAACTCTTTTGTAATCTCTCGCTAGAAGATCAGACTCGCCAAAGATTATTAGTATATGCACTTCACACCAAATTGACAAAGCAACAACAGATAAGATAAGACCACAAAGGGTCCAAGGGACTGCAGAACAAAAGACAAAAAGCCAGCCCACAACAGGGACACCAAACAACGCCCAAGGGAAAACAACCACAACAACTAAAGCAAACAAGCAACAAAAAAGAAAGAGAGAGGGGGAGGGGGCCACAACAAGACCCCCGAAACCCCACCACAAAACTGGAACAACAGAGAGGAACCCCAAAACAAAAGGATAAACCGAGGGGCTAGTAGTGTGCACAAAGTGTCTTTGAGACTTCTTGGAAGAGGAAGAAGAGGAAAGTTGCTGCTGAAAATAGCTCCTCCAGGGTCTCACGAATTTGGAATGACTAGGAGGGGGACCAACTAGACTCTTGGTACCAAGCGTTGACCAGAGCCCAAAGAAAAATGAGGTGATAAGTTGACAAGACTACGTACTAGTAGGGTGTTGATGCTGGACCGAATGGTCTCGAAGTCTAATAACTTCCCGAAGATAAAAAGCAAGGCATCTTTGATCTGTGAACCTAAAAAAAAGTGGAGGGAGACTAAACCCCTCTAAATAGGCAGTAGAACCTCCCTTTGATCTCATAGTATATAGGACATCGAAAGATGAAATGAAATGCTCCTCTGTCAAAGCCTCCTTGATACTGCATAACCAGCTAATCATGTTCTCTTTGCCTAGTTGATGATTTGTCTCAATACAAGGCTAATGAGAGCCCACTCTGAAAGAACCAAGGAGGATCAAGAGGGAATGTGACTAATGATGAGATAAGTAAGAAGGGTGGATAATGAGTCCATCTTGCAGCTCCAGGAAGTGCTCAGCATAAAACACTATCTTAGGGCGAAGGCCCCCGTGGGGGTTAACCCAAGTAGTGTGGATGAATTGCCTGTAAATGTTTGTTCTGATATAGTTGTTCAATTCCTGTCTAAACGGGAGGAGGTGGTGAGGAGCATCAAGAGAATACTAAAAGGGAGGAAGACGATCCATCCCAATCCCAATAGATCCAAGAAGGGCCGAAGCCCTATCGAACCAACCACGGGCTTGACCTGAAGAAACAAAAGCAACAATGGACTCAGAGGAGCAATATGCAAGGTAGGAGTACTTGTGGTGCCCCTCACGAGAATTGACAAAGCCACGTAGGTGATGCAAGAACCAAACAAGATTAAAAATAGTCCTAAGCCTAAAGGGGTGAGCCCCAAACTCTGCAAGAATAATATTGTGAGAGATGGATTGCTCACACCTGATAATGTGTTAGAGAAGAAGAATTTGAATCCGATCCATGGAAGCCCAATGGGGTTCCAGTAAGGAAGGTCCTCAAACCACAAATCCATAAAGAACAGTAGGTCTAATCAGCGAATCCATGAGGTCAACTTGGACGTGGTACCTTGGAAATGGTGCCGGAAACACTATCTCTCAAGGATGACCAAAGAACCATACCCATTCTTGATGCGAGGTTGGATGACGGGTCTCAAACTGAAATGGGGATTAAAGAACTTATTCCCCAGGTAAGTGTAGGAAGAAGAGATCTCCACCTCCCAACCTCTGAAGAAGAAATGCAAGTGAGAAGTCTTGAGACAATTTAAAAACATTTCCTTAGTTTTTTCGAAATTGACAGTGAATTGTTGCGAGTCGCAAAAAGCCGCAAGACTATCAAGTTGTCTCTGTAAACCCTTAGGGGAGGAAGCCAAAGGAACATCATCAACAAAGAGCAAAATAGAAATCAGAATCTGGTGAGTAGGCAACCATCCCTAGGTTGAGAGCACTCCCAAAGAAACCCCTCGAGCTCATCAATATAGATACCGAATAGAGTAGGGGACAGGGGGCAGCCCTGCCTAACACCAATGGTGCTCTTGATAAAATCAGAGAATCCATCAGGGGTCCTAAGACGACCCAAAACTCTCTTGTAAAGTCTCATGATAACTGTGAGGAGAGTCTTAGAAATACCAATGTTGGGAAGTCTCTGAAACAGGGTTGGGGATCTGAGTCAAAAGCCTTGCGGAAATTCACAAAGCAACAATAAACCTTCGAGGAGCGATGTCGAGCCTCAATAATAGTCCGAAAACCTGCTTGCCCTCTAGCACGAATACCCTGTTGGTCCAACTCCCTGGAAAGGATCCTGTGTAAGACAGTGGCACACAATTTGGAGAAAGTGTGGTCCACCATGATGGTCTTGTAGTTGTTGGGGTCAGAAGTCGGGCCTGATTTTTGAATCGGATGAATAATGTGGTGTGACCAAGACGGGGGAAACCCAATGCGGACCACATGGTTGAAGGTTTCAGATAAGTAAGAGACTAGGACTGTGATACCATGCTTGAAGAACTCAGCTTGAAACCCCTCCTCATTGGCCGCTCTATTGCTGTTGAGAGTTCTAAGTGCCTCCTTGATGTTCAAGGGGGTGAAAAGATGGCAAGAAGTGGGGGAGGAGACGTGGATGAGAGGCTGGCCGAGGATATCGTAGAGTGAAGACGTGTGGGAGACCAGGGAACCATGGTGCGACTCGGTAGGAAGAGGGGAGTGGTGAGGGAAAAGAGTGCACCAAAAGGATTTAGGGGAGTGGATAAGAGAGGTATGGAGGGCTTTCCTATGCTGGGAGATGTAGAGGTGTTTCTTGCCGAAGGAGGTGGTGGTAAGGTTTTCAGCCTAGTGTAGGAGGGGTGGTGATGGATGGAAGCATCGTGCAAGACACAATGGTGAGCTTTACAGTCCTTATTGTACCATTTGTTCATAGGTTTGGGGGGAAGGAACGGGGGGTGATGGAATGAGGAAAAGACATAAGGGCAGCATCCCAAATAGAGGCAAAAACGAGGTCAAAAAAATGTATAAATCTTGCATTCTCATTATCTTTGCTGAGTGTAACTGTTTTATAATGCAGTTTTTCTGTTTTGAAATCAGGAAAAATGTCATGTTCACCTTTTCTTATTCTTCCTTGCAGAGGGCTAAATCCATTTCTAAGCTATACCACTATTCTCTGAATGTTATCTAATAGTAATTCAGTGTTAAATGAATTTCTAGAGTCGAGGTCATGGGAATCTCACCTTTTCTGTTCTCACAAATTGCATTCAAAGTGTTACTGGTCAAAATAGGAACATTATGGCCTTGGTTGTTCACTGGTTGCAACTTGAGGTGGAGTGGAGTTAAGCACATGGGTGAAATGTGATGTAGTGTGACTGTGAACTTTGAAGTATTTCATTGATTATCTCAATGTCACAGCCTCTGAACTTTAATTAGTGAATGTTTGCAGTGTCAATATCTTTGCTGATTGTAATTGTTTTAGAACACAATTTTTCTGTTTTGAAATCAGGGATAATTATCATGCTCACATTTCCCTTTTTTTTTTCTTTGCAGATAGCTAAGCCTAAAACCACTAAGTTTTCTCATTATTGTCTGAATGTTTTCTAATTTAGTGCTCAATAACTTTTCAATTTGTGATTTGGGGTTGTGGGAATCTTATTTTTGACTATTTACACTCATTGCATTCAAATTGTTAAGATCAAGACAGTAACATGATGACCTTGGTTTTTTACTGGTAACAATGATTACAGTGGAGTAGAGTCAAGCACGTAGGTCAAATGTGATGTAGTATTACTGTGAACTTTGAAGTATTTCATTGATTATCTTAACCTTGCAGTCTCATAAATTTCATTAAGGGATGTCTCATGTTCAGGCTTTGTTATGTAAGTGGGTAAGTTTGTATTTCACAATTTCATCATTAAATGTAAAGGTTTTTACATTTAGCAAAACACAAAATCAATTCACTCTCATACTCAAGCCAAAGCTAGGATAACATATGCCCATAATATCATAAAGTATAAACACATAATTGAAGATTCCATTAGATAGCCAAAGCTACCAAATATGCAAAGATAAATCATACTTTGAGAGAGATCATTTTGGATTCATCAAATGCTAGAGTAAATTCAAATGTTCGTTATAGTAGAAAAACATTGTGATTATCAATGGCTTTATACTTTCATTAGGGATTCTGCTGAGCTGATTCTCCAACTCTCCTCTGTGATAGAAAATTCCCAAGAGAAACAATTGTTGGAAGTTGTCATTGATGTCTGTGTAGAAGGAAAAAGTTCACTGACCTCAAGACCGATTAGAGTCCTGAAGGACGAGCCTCTCCTGCGCCACCTCACTTTTATTAGCACTCTGGTGAGCTAGGGGATCAGGACACCAATATGATAAAAGGGTTTTAACAGATTAAAGTATTGGATGCAAATAGATTAAATAATTAAGACAACTAGAGTGCTAAATGGAGATAAATGTAAATACCTGAAATAATCTAGCATATATAAGTATTTAAACTACGGGAAACATAAAAGCTAACCCCAAAGACCAAACACAAAGATCCGCGAGCTCACAGCCCTGGAAACTAGCGTGGGTTGCGGATGATAGTGCGGTGCGTGTTCATCTCGTACAAACAGGGTACGTCAATCGGCTTGAAATTCGAGGAAAACAATAAAATACTGAACTAATAACAGAACATGAACAAAATAATAAAACTAGTAGTTTAATGAAACTACGAGGACAAAAACAATAAAGAACTTACAACCTCCTACAAAAGTTGACGAAGCCAAGGAGCCACTCTATGATCTTCTCCCTTTACGAATCTGTACACACTCAAACGAGGAAAAGTGTTGGGGCTGTTTGAAGACCTGCCTTAGTCAGATCCCTGCTTTGGTGTTTCCTCCTCCACAACAGCCAGATAGATGATCCGTGATAGATAACTGAAGATGATAATAAACAAGTGATATGTAAGAACTAAATAACAAGAATATGATCAAGATAAAATGATATGCTATCAAGCACAAGTAAAGATTCAATAAGAGACTCGCCTTTGCAAGCACGAAGCTAGAGCTTGACGAGGTGAGAGCCAACAAGAGACCGTGAGCAAGTTGTGTAACCGTGGTATGGAGCTCAAGAATGCAATTAATAATCTGTATGTGTGTGTGTTATTGAGAAAAATGGAAGTCTAGAGCCAAGAATCAGCCAATAAGTGTTTGTAGAGCGTGAAGAGGACCAAATGAAGTTTGAAAGTGGAGATATAAACTTGCTGGGTGGAATCTTGTTTCGGTGGGTGGTGGAATCAGGCATTACAACTGCAGTGTGGCACTTTGTAATGCTCCATTGACAACTTGCACGTCTGTAGATTCACGAACGAGTGTGCGCTGCACAGACGTCACTATGGCCCACACCCGTCCTGTGCCATCCAGACCATGCAGTCAAGACTTAGAGCAAGTGGTGACAGGGCAACATGAGAGGGCGCGAAGGGTGACGTGGATTTTTGTCATCTGTAGATTCGCGGATGAATGCGCGCTGTGCAGCCGTTGCTGTGCAGATGTTGTGGCGTGCACCCGTCCTGTGCCGTCCAGACCATGCAGTCGAGATTTTGAGCAGGTGGTGACAGGGCTACATGAGTGGGTGTGAAGGGTGATGTGGATTTTTGTGTCTTAAGCTAGGGTAGGGACATTATGAAATGACAGATTTACACCGGGGTGCAAATTTGCGACATTACAATGTCAAAGGTGAGAGGATTAGTGTCATTGATGTCAAAGATCTCATGGCAGACTTTGTTCTGACTTTATATCTGATTTAGAGCAGACATTATAGCATCATTTGAGAAGAAATAAGTGCAGAATCGGAGCAGACATTATAGCATCATTTGAGAAGAAATAAGTGCAGAATTGAAGCAGGCATTATAGCATCATTTGTGAAGACAAGTGCAAAATTGGAGCAGAGATAATGCAAAAATCAGACCGTCAGTGGCGCGACCTATGAGATGGTATTCTTCCTATGCACATGCTGGCTGACAGGAGATATTGTAACAAAGTCTTTATTCCTTCTGGAATAAATTAATATTTACTTACGCAAATGGTGGCCGACTATGAGTTTTTCATAAAGAATATTTATTATATTTTGATAGGAATGCATGTTGGATGACCTCATTGAGAAATCACCATTAATAGGAAAAATTATAATGTTCTGATACAGGCTGAACTCCTAGTGTTAGTGCCCACAACAAGAGGCCAACCTTGGAGTGTTCACCCATTTTTGGAATTTTTCTTTTATGCACGTGATGCTATATTTAGTGGAGAGGAAGTCTGATTTCAATCAGATGCTTCTCCAATACACAGTAAGTGCTAGTATGAATAGTACAATAAAAAGAATGAAATGAAAGACACAATCTCTCCATTGAGACACAAAAATGGGCTATGCTATAGGATCTTACAGTGACATCAACCTTCGATGTGTGAAATACCATGACAACAAGATGAATATGAGGCACAATAAACACCCTTTGTTATTATTCAATAAAGAGTTCAGAGTCATCTCCAATTAAAATTGCACAGCAGTTATCATAAGTCTCCAATTTTTACTCTGGACTTCTAATTTTAATATTTATGTATACATCATCATATAGTCAGAAGGCAAGCAGGGGTCTGTCATCCAGTCAACTCAAAGAAGAAAGATATATTTATACTTATTAATAGTAAGGAATTGTTAGCTCTAACTCCATTTGTGCAGCCAAAAAAGATCACACCAATAAACCAAGGTTCTGATGATTACATAGAGAGAATGCTTGGACATCTTTCTTTATAAATTTCTTCGAAAAAACAGATCTATCAAAAAGTAATATCTTGAATATTTTGCGGTTTTTTGTTTTAAGCATTGTGCTCTAGTGGATCTAGAATAAGAGAGATAAGCGCTTTTTTGAATATGAGTACAGGGATACTGTTGACTTTAAGAGTAAAGTCACACTTTTCTTTGTGATTTTCAGTCCTACAGGGAATTAGGCATACAATGGGATTTTAGACAATTTCTTAGAATTGGACACTTAACTCATAAGACCATTTTTAGAATGCTTGGAGGAAGACTTTAGAAAAGGCTTTCCAACAAATGTCACATGGAGAGTGATGGAGAGAAGCTTTGGAGCTCATTTACTAGGGCCTTTCTAGTAGCAGTGTGAATTACTAGTTTGGTTAAGATGCAGGGGAAAGGTCTCTTGGAAGTAATGAAACAAACATGAAGTCTCCCAACCCTAACAGTGAATTCAAGGTAGAAAATCAAGTTAATAAGGATGATTAAGTGGAGGCAGGGGTTCAAATGAGAAATACAATTTTCTCTGGTAACAGTTACAGGACTGAAAACAAAGAATAAGACTTTGTAAGTTCTCCTGCAGAGGAGGTTGGGTGGATAATGATGAGACTATGGATCCTACAGATGAGACTTTGGACAAAATCTTCCAAAGAGAAGACCCAGAAATGAGTAGAATCAGCAAGGTAGGGTGATTTAGCAGATAACACAAGAGAGCATCACGAGCAAACAAGTTGAATGAAGTTCTGGTGGCTCTTAACACCTTTGCTTTAAAGATCATTTCTCAACTCCAATAAGGGTTATAGGCAATAGCTTCTTTAGCGATGCTTCAACTGCCAGCTTTTCTTGTGCTATTTATGGTCATGGGTGAATTCTAATATGAAAGAGATGAATGTTTCCACTGAAAAAGGTCAGATTTATGAAATTGATGACATGGATCATACCTTTTCTGTAGTTACCAAGATGCTTATGTTTACTATATATCAGGACTCAAATTCTCCTCGTGCAAGGATAACATTGAACAGAGAAAACAAAACTTGTACAGAGCTGATCCCAAATGAATATATGAAATAGTTGTAAGCAAGCGTAATTTCTTATGGTGATCAACTACTTGATAATGGGCCAATCCAAGTTCTAAAGAGCAAGTTTAGGGCACAAAATAAATAATTGATAAGTGAGATTGGCAGTGAATATAAGATTTGCCAACAAGTGTTCGAGGAGGTGGCAATTCCAGCTTCTGTACAAGTTTCTCCTTCTGTTGTCTCTTGTAGTTAGATGTATCTGCTCCCACTACTTTTAGAACTTGATGGACTAGATTTTTAGCGATGTGTCTGACTGTTCATAAATTTTGGATGCATTTGTCCTTCAATTCAAAAGATTTGATTTACAAACAATTCCAAAAAATGTTAATGCAGAATGACATGAAATAGAAAGTTAGACTTAAATGCACTATTTAACAGCATACTATATTCTAGGCAATTACAACTAACTGAAAAGTGAAAACAGACTAGTAAATTATTAAAAGTTCGTTGATATCCATGGGTTAGGGTCAAATTGGGAATGGTGAGAGATTCAACAAATGGGAAGCTCAGCAATCAGAAATGTATCCCTGTATCTGATACGGCGTGAATAAAAAACTCTGATTTTCCAACTGGGCTGGATATTATGTGATTTGATTTTATAAAATATCTGATGTAAATCTTCCTTAACTTAATTTACTAATCATGCAATTTTTTAATTTATATTTGTATAAGCAAAACCTACCTCAAATGAGGAAGACAAATGAAATGTTTTTCTATTTTAGTGACCCATTTTTCTGGATCTTCCAGTGCAACTTCACTATTTTTTTGACTTTTTAATTTTTACAGATCTAAACAAATTAACTGTGTATAATTTTATATTTATATCATGCTTTTTTTAAA
Source organism: Chamaecyparis obtusa (assembly GCA_027943335.1). Lineage (NCBI taxonomy): Eukaryota > Viridiplantae > Streptophyta > Pinopsida > Cupressales > Cupressaceae > Chamaecyparis > Chamaecyparis obtusa. The sequence goes on along the minus strand of BSBK01006340.1, from coordinate 219,184 downwards.
GGCTACATTAGAGATTAAAAAAGTAAATTATTCTTTAAATGTTAATATAAATATATACTTAGTTGTTTATTCTTTACTAATTTATTAATATTTACATATAAATTTAAACATTTTATCATTGTTTTTAAATTTTAATTAAGATTTAAAGTTTAAATGGTGAAAGTGATTTTTAAAGTTTAGATTATTATTTTTATTTAGTTCTTTATATATAAATTTTAATATACTTATTTATAGATTATTTTTAGATTAAAAATTTACATTATTTTTATTTTAATTTAGATTTAACTGGCATTATTGTAAATTGTTAAATCAAGTTATTATTATGTATGTAGTAATCATGCGTCTATATTGCTTTTAAAGTAATGAAAATCTCCTCATGTTCAACATGTGTGTGTTTTTTATATATGTCGTATCCAGCTGTACCTGTATTGGGGCTCTTCAAAATGGCTTCATCCCTATCTGATACCATATTCATAGCTGTATCTTTATCCATGTGAGCAGTTTTGTGGCTTCAATGTTGTGATTTTTCCTTATTTCGTTTTGTACATAAACTTGGGTCTCAAAACAAGCAACAAACAATATTTGAAGCAGACACATAATTACAAATGGAAAGCCTACCTGATTAGCCTACCTCATGAATTGGGACTTTAAGGGCTGTGCTCTTAGCTTATCTCTTGCATTTATGATAATGTAGAAAAGCATAGACATTCAGTTAAGAAAGAAATAATTTGTTGCTTATTTCTCCATCTCCTCCAAGCTTACAATCATCCGACATTTCCATAATGATTCCTCTCTCACCAATGCAGCTTGATTACAATGGACTAATTGATAGTAACGCATATGCAGATCCACCTAGAAACTCAGGTCTATGCAGTCAGGACTCAGGTTTCTTGTCATATGCAAATGCATCTGGCGATATGGGTCTATACAGCTGAGTATATGTTATCTCCACTTCCAATAGTCATCAAGAAAATTGACGATTCTCCTTACCTACTATCTCTACAGAATCCTTGGCATTCTAACTGCAGGGCTTCAAGCACTTCAGAGATGGTTAGCAACTCAACCCAACAATGAAATCATTCCAATTATCATATCTCATCTACAATCGGTTCTACTTGTGCGCAAGTCTTTGTGAGTAATACCTCACCACTCCTCCAGTGGTGAAATCTATATGATAAGACAACCTGCATCATGTCAAGCCATTTTGTTTGTTTCAAACTTCAGTTCACTCTTTTCCCACATGAAAATTAACAAACAAGATAAATGATGATGACCTCCGTGCATCTTTATGGCCCATTCCCTCAATTAATAAAAGTTCATGATCCTAAGTGAACTTCCTGAGATCTCTATGGTAGACTTTTTACAAATTCTATTTTAGTATCTTTTACTTTACAGCATCTAATTGGTTTTGTTCTTAAGAAAAAATGACACTCAGTGGCTTTGCCTTGAAGCATAACACCATATACTTTATTACTGTAGACCCTTAACCCAACCCTTGTACTCTCCAATTAAATCTCCTCAGCTTGGAGATCTCCTTAATATGAGGATCCTTTTGGCTTTGAGAATGCATTTCGATCTCAAAAATGTCTAATTCCTAAGTGTTTCAACTTTCAAGTCCTATCATTTAACATTTAGATTGTCCATCTTGGGACTTCATCATCACTTTTTGTGTTTCACATCCTTTCCATGCTCCATCAATTTCTATTTCCTAATGGATTGACTTTGCAGCTATAAGATGATTCTGGTTCACTTAGTACAAGATCCTCAAAGCAAGGAGGAAATGATGAAGCTACTCTTAATGATCACCTTCCTTTTAATTATGTAGGCCATGGATACTATGATAAAATGGGTTGTGTTTGAGCTCACCACAAGAAATCTGATTATTTAAAGGTTTTCCTGTTTTAACGAAGGCTGACAGGTCCACCATGAAATAAATTACTATATATGACCTTTTTTTAATCCAGAAACTTGTCTTTTAATAACTGATTGCAGAATTCTGAATTCCTAAATTTTTTTCCCTTTTCACCATGGCCAAAATGCCTATGTTTAAGATTTTTTTCTATATGCTGTTGTGTTGCAATTTCTGTTTTATAATAAATATTGATCATGGAAAATTGAAATCTTATAAAAATGAAAAAATTTATCCCCTTTTTAACCATTGAAGGATGATCAGACTTCGATGTGTAAAGGAGTTTCTTTAAGCTGTGTTTATCCAGAGATTCTGTCATTCAATACCCATGGACTTTGGAAATCCAAAGTCTTAAAAAATTGCCCCCTTTTAATCATTGCATGGATGATGGTCCGATATGGTGATGTGAAGAAAATATTTAATGCATGTTTTTATTAAAAACTTGTCTGTTAGCATAGGCTGCAGAAATCTGACTCCAACTTTTTTTTTCCTATTAAGCTTTGTGGGGATGACGATCCATAACATTGATGTTTTTAAATTTTTATTATGCTGTTTTTATCCAGAAATTTCTGTCTATAAATGCTATGGATTATGGAATTGTGAAGTCTTAAAATATAATCTTCTAGAAATATTGTGGTTTTACCTTTGGCTTAGATACCACTATGCAAGGGTAGCCAAGATTGAATGCCAGATATTACTTCATTAACATGTCTTTCAAACATCTGAACCTGGAGCTTTTCCATGGAGGCTCAATTCATTCACAGCTTCTGCTCATTCTTTTCAACTTTATTGTAGTTTAGGTGCTTTGTATTATTTTTTCACTGAAAGATTTATGTTTGAAGATCTTATCTGATAAATTGGAGTGATTGAAGTAAGGTTGGAAAAGATACCTTTCAAGGGAATAACATACTGGGAAATAGAGCTCTGGAACTGTGAAGGACATTTTTGATTTACTGATTTTTTTTGATTTAGCAGGAACATAGCTCCAGGTGCTGTCTTTCAAGGAAAGAATGGAATTACGGTCAGCCGCAGGCAGGTATGCACAGAAGACTATAGCCATTCGATAACTGTAGCCCTAGTTTTCTTCTTTTAGGTATCTATCAATTTTTTGAGGTTTGGATTTTGGATTGTAGTGTGTTTAAAATTTGATCTGTGATGGATTAAAGAAAGGAAATAAGGAGTAAAAGCATACAGTTTTTAGAAAACTTGTTTTATATTTCAAGCATGGTAGTCTACACTTGCATGGTGTGGCTGAGGTGTAAGTGTTTATCAGTTTCTAGGGCTTAAAACAGATAAAGGGCAATTTATTTTATTTTTCTTTTTGTCTAAAAGGATATGAAAAAAAAGTAGATTTTTCTGATGTCAATAACTCAAGTTTTGTTTAATTTACTGTTTCATTTAGTCACTTTCTTTTTCTTTCCTATTGATCACCATTTCATTCAAATCTAGATTCTAATTTTGCGCTGAACAGTGTGTTTGAAGGACGTGAGAAATGAGCTGGGTATGTTAATAACTTATTCTAATCCATTCGGCTTCTATGATTTTGAACCAAATCAACAAAATAATTTTTTTTGATTTGGTAAATTCACCCATTTTCAAGTTGGCCTTTGAGATGCATCTCCTGTCAAATTTAGCTGGGCTAGTACTTTGCCTTGCCTATTGGGGTATACCACACCCAGCAAGTTGGATGCAGCATTTTGCCCGGTTTTAGCACTTTATCTCACCTCTTGGGATTTAAACCTCAGGCTTTGCTACAAATTCTTAATTGGCTTTCTGAGTTCTCAATTAAGACTATCCTATTTGACAACAATATACGGTTATACTTGTTATGTTGGAATGAATTAAACCAAAATACAAAATTGGAAAGGAATGGTTTATGCAGTTATGTGGTAGCTAACACAACCACCCTATGGAGGTTGCTACAGCTCCAATAATTGTGTCTCTTAATTGAGGATATGCCATAGAGGAAGATTTTAATAGATGCTGGAGAGAGATTACTCAAAGTTTGCTGCATATGTATAAGAGATATTATTGCCAAGTGGCAGCTTATATGTAGTTGACGTTTTCAAATAACTTTGACTAAAATATCTAGTCCTAGTTTTGGAGGGACATGGATAATATTATTACATTTCAGAGCTGAAAAAATGGTTTTTGATGCTATATGTCAGTTTCTGGGATGCCGGGACACGATTTTAGAACACAAAAATTTCCTGTATTTTGGAGATGGCAGAGGAAAGTCTGGGGAATAATGAGTAATCAGTTCATAAATATATGTTAAAATACTAGAAGAGAACATATTTTGTAGCTTTTCAATAGTATAATTAAACATTAAGCAACCATAAAAAGATGCAATTCAAATAACATTAATATCTGTGCTTTTGAACATCAATACAAGTTATTGAACAATAAACTTCAACATTAACCATTGGAAATCAAACTAAAAAATGAGTTAAACTCTAAATTACTAATACAAAATTGTAAATCAGAAAATCAGATTACTATATTATAAATGTTTGGGACATTAGCTGTTTGAAAAGGTCTTGCTTCTTACAGGAATTTTTTTCTCTGCTCTTAAACTATTGACATGTGATACTGCAGGTTGTCCCTGGGATGCCAAAAAAATTTCAAAACAGTTTTTGGATGTGAGGAAAAAAAATAGAAAAAATGGGGATAGTTTCTTAACTATTCCTCAAATATCTGGGACAGCAGGGGCTTTGTCCCTGTGGAACACTTGGCTTCTGTGAATCATTTTATTGCAACACTACTAGATATATTCAGCTTGTTGAGGAAGTTTGCCACATGCCTGTATGTGAGAGTTGAGTTGCAAGGAGGGAGAATGAGAAGGCTTTTTATGACAAGACAAAACAAAACAACAGTGCTTAGAATTAGAGTGAGAAAGTTCAGGCTCTCTAGTAGCAATATGGATAGAACCCCATGTCAATCATCTGTATTTAAAGAGTTCTAAAAGCCTCCATTGCTGGAAAATGGGCTAAAAGGAGGAGGTACTTAGTCTGGTTTTTGTCATGTCCCCAAATAGTCATTAATTGGCTAATTAAATAAAGGAATTAATTATTTAATATTAATTACATGAACAAATTAATATTAATTAATTACAAGGAAACTTTAAGTTACATGTTGTTTAATAAAGTAGTTCCCTTACGGGATACAACCACTTTTGGTTGTGCATTAAAGAGATGGGCTTGCAAAGACACGGGCATGCTTGAATATTTTGTGAAGAGATAATCGCAAGTGTGGACAAAACTCTCTTCCTTTCGTCAGATAATTATCTAGCCTAGTGGAGTTTGCAGTGGGAGGAAAGGTGTGGAAGCATGGGAGCAGGCCAAACTAGAGACAAAAACATATAACCTGTCAGAGCATGTTCCTTGGCATAGAAACTTAACGTTTCATGGATGACGACAAGTTTGGACGGTAGCTGAAGAATTAATCCCAGGTAGACACGACAATCCTGCGTGAAGACTTTTAGAGCCTTGAGAGCAATTTTGGGCGGTAGCTGGTGACTCACGACCACCACCCGCATCATAACCAAGACCACAATGAATGGTGTGTGAACGATTTGTTGTATACGGCGGCTCTTTTTGATACGTAGCACAGAACACTCAACATTTGGCACAACAAAGGAGGTCTCGGGCTGTCACTTGTATGGCTATCTGTGACGCCTCATGCAGCTAGTCGGAGTAAGGCAGCGGAGCGGCTAGAAATTGGATTGTCGTTTTCAATACACAGAGATTCCTAGCGTCAACAAGACAAACGAGAAATTTGGCAGAAGTGACATGAAGTGTCGATTTTTGCCACCAATATATATACAGGTGCATACTTTAATATGTTATATTAAATTTATACTTCTGTGGTAAATTCGACTCTGTCAATTTGGAATGTACAGTGACTTCCCTTTATTAAATGAGTATAAATGAACATCTGGATTATAGTCAGAAGACATCAGAATATTTGCAGTATTTCCTATTATAGTTACTTCCTAGAGAAATTGAGAATTTTACAGTGGTATCAGAGCTTTTAATCTTGCTAGCTTGTAGGGTGTTTAGTTTTGTGTTGTCAAAACAGAAAAATGTTCTACTGAATATGCCATCAGGCCATTACAACTTCCGGAATACCCGAGAACGTCAAAATAGAAAACCAACCAGTCCTTGTTCCACTCCACACTTTGAAATTGAGGAAAGTCATACTGAGATAGAAGAAGAGAAAATTTTTGAACACATGGGGGAACCAGAAAAGATTTAATTGCTGCATTAATAAGAAGTCAACAGGACATGCAAAATAATATAAATATGATGACCAATCTGATGACTCAATTCATGGCTCAAAATCTAAATCAAAATCAAAATGAGGGTGGTAGGGATGAACATTCAGTAAATAACAATCAGCCTGAAAGAACAGCAACAGCCAGGCCTTCCCTGCCAAATTTCACTCCGAGAAATTTACAACCAGAACATGAACCTATAGCTAGAGAAGTACAAGATGAAATTTTAAATGATTGGGAAGCAGCTGGGGCAGAATTCAAATCTCACATGTCATTTTGGGAGTACGTGGATGTCAGGATGAAACATAGGCCTCATAGGGGCAGAAATTACAATAATGAATTACAAAGGAAAATAGGGAAGATGTCCATACCTTACTTTGATGGCGCTGGCAAGACGACTATCAGGGGGTTCAAAAGTTAGACACCTATTTTCAATTAAACCCTATGATGGAGGATGGAGCTATTAAATACGCAACGTTACATCTAGATGGAGTTGCACATGAATGGTGGCATCATGGGTAGGTCACCTTGGGCCATAATCTGGTAGAGACATCTGGAATTCATTGAACGACTCATTGATAGATTTGACTCCAAAGATCCTGAATTACATTTAAAAGAATTAACACAATTGAAACAAACAGGGGCAGTTGAACAATATATAACAGAATTTGAAAAGTTGGCTGTGTTTGTCACTGAAATTTCCGAAAGGCACAAGATTGTTATTTTTATTGATGGACTTTCTGATTCCTTGAAAGGTTGGGTGAAATCTTTAAATCCTCCTACACTACAGATGGCTATTAAGAAGGCAAGAGAATTAGAACCATCCTCAAAGGGGAAAATCTGGAACAAAGGTCCTTTTACAAAATCAGATAAAGACAAACAACCCTTCAATAAAGAAACATTTCCAAAGCCCACATTTGATAAAGAGGAAAGGGATGAACTTAGGAGACGCAAATTGTGCTTTAGTTGTAAAGAGTCTTGGCAACTAGGTCATAGGTGTTTGGGCAAAGGGAAAATATATTACATTGAAGTAACATTAGATAATGAAGACGAAAAAAATATAGATCCAAATATAGTAGGTCCCCAAACGGTTCCTACTTCTGAATAGGAAAATAAACAGGCAGGTGGTATAATGGCATCTATGATAGGAATTCCTCATTACAACATTTTTCAGGGTAAGAGGGGTATTACAAGGTCAGCGAGTTATTGTTATGATTGATAGTGGATCTACTCATAATTTTATTGATGCTGCTCTTGTTAAGCAACACGGGTTACATGTAGTTAAACTTGAAGGTTTTGATGTGAAAGTTGCAGGTGGCACTAATTTAGTAAGCACACATAAGGTTCCACAACTGAGTATTGCTTTGGGTAATTATACAGTAACTGATGATTTTTATGTGATTGATTTGGTGGATACTAACATGGTGTTAGGAATCCAGTGGATGGAAACCTTGGATAAATATTCTCAGAGTTTCAAACGCATGGAGTTTTCTTTCAAGGTTGATGGACAAAAGGTGATTCTCCGAGGCATGACAAATGGTGGTCCCAGGGTTATTACTGCTAAAAGGATGGAGGCTATTTTCCATCATGGTGAGGTTGCGTGGTCAGCACAATGCTTGATTTCTACTCAGGTAACAGGTTTTGAATCAAAGCATTATTGAGATGATTTGTTGCAAATACTAGATTCATATAAATTGGTTTTCAGTGATATACCCCCAAGAGTACCCCCTGATAAAGGTTTTGAACATACTATTGAATTGGAGGAAGGAGCAAAACCAGTCATTACTACTCCATACATGCATCCTAAGGCTTTCAAAGATGAAATAGAAAAAACTAGTAAGGAGTTATTAGATATGGGGCACATTAGGCCTAGTTCCAGTCCATTTGCATCTTCAGTAGTGCTGGTCAAAAAGAAAGATGGAACCCTACGCATGTGTATAGATTACCGTGCCCTCAATAAAAAGACCATAAAAAACAGGTATTCGATTCCTCGCATTGATGAATTGTTAGATGAATTGCACGGTGCTGTGTATTTTTCTAAAATTGATTTGAGATCAGGGTATCATCAGATTAAATTAAGGGAACAAGATATTTATAAAACTACTTTCCGTTGTCATTATGGTCATTATGAATTTTTGGTTATGCCTTTTGGATTGACAAATTCTCCAACAACATTTCAGTCTTGTATGAACCATATTTTTAATAAGCAGCTGCGGAAATTCTTGCTTGTTTTCTTTGAAGATATATTGATTTACGGCAAGACTTGGGAGGAACACCTGAAACATATTGATGAAATTTTGGGTATAATGGAGTCTCAATCTCTTTATGCAAAAGCTTCTAAATGTGAATTTGGTATGACAGAAATTTTATACTTGGGACATATGATCAGTGCTAAAGGTGTGTAGGTACATCAAGAAAAGTTTATGGATATTCTGGATTGGCCGCCCCCATAGACTCTTTCTGATTTAAGAGGTTTCTTTGGTCTATGCAGTTATTACAGGAGATTTGTTAGAGGGTTTTCACAGCTTGGAGCACCTCTGACAGATCTTACCAAACAAGGGGCATTCAGATGGACTGCAGAGTCACAACAGGTATTTGACAAACTCAAGGAGGTAACGAGTTCTTGTCCTGTCCTTGCATTACCAGATTTTGATCAGCCCTTTGTATTAGAATGTGATGCGTCAGTAAAGGAATTGGAGCCGTGTTAATGCAAAATAAACATCCAATAGTGTTTGAAAGCAGGAAACTTACTAGTGCTAAAAAACTGTATTCCATAAATGACAAGGAAATGTTAGCGATTATGCATGCATTAGCTAAATTCAGACATTACTTAGTTGGAGCCAAATTTGTGGTTAAAACTAATCATAATAGTCTAAAGTATTTCCTTAGTCAAAGAGATTTGAATGATAGGCAACAAAAGTGGATGCTTATGATTTTGAAATTGAATATGTTAAGGGTAAGAACAATGTTGTAGTTGATGCTTTGTCTAGGAGACCAAAAATAAATGCTTTAAGTGGGGTGTCAGCTGATTGGAGATCTTTGTTGTTGGTTGAATATTCTAAGAACTCCGTTGTTTGTGATTTATTGGATGGGAAAGTACAGGACGACAGGTACAAAGTTGTGACTGATATTATTTACTACAAAGATAGAATCTTCTTAGTACCTGAGTCTAAGTTAAAGCTGAAAATTTTGCAAATAGTTCACGATTTGCCTTTAGCAGGACATCCAGGTTATTTCAAAACTTACAGGTACATTTGGGAAAGATTCACATGGAAAGGGCTCAAAAATGATGTTTTGCAATACGTCAAGGAATGTATCACCTGTCAACAGAATAAAGCAGAACACTCTTATCCAGCTGGGTTATTGCAGCCTTTACCTATTCCGGATACAAAATGGGAAAGTATTTCAATGGATTTCATTACTAGTTTACCATGAGCTCAAGGTAAATATTGTATTTTTGTGGTGGTTGATAGATTAAGAAAATTTGCACATTTCTTTGCTATCACTACATAATTCACAGCTGTTCAAGTTGCCAGGTTGTTTTTGGAGGTATTCCATTTACATGGTCTACCAAAGAATATAATTAGTGATCGTGACAATAGGTTTTTGAGTAACTTTTGGACAAAATTCTTGAAGTTGACAGGTACAGAATTGCATCACAGCACTAGTTACCATCCACAGACCGATGGTCAGACATAAATAGTCAACAAGTGGATTGAAGGTTACCTTCGTAATTATGTCGTTGGGCATCAAAAGGCTTGGATTCATTGGTTGCATTTGGGCGAGTATTGCTATAATACTTTTCCATATGTCCATCGGTATGTCGCCGTTTAAGACATTATATGGGTATGATGCTTTATCCTTTGTTGATCTTGCTTTTGACACCAGTAATGTGCCTAAGTCACGGGATTGGCTTCAGGAATGTCAGGACATCTTGAAAATCCTCAAGGAAAATTTACATTGTGCTCAAAACCAGCAAAAGCTCTACGCCGATAAGAAGTGGGTGGAACGGAGTTTTGAGGTTGGTGACTTAGTGTACCTTAGATTACAGCCTTATCGACAGTCATCTCTCAAACGGAGTGGGGCTGAGAAATTGAAACCTCGGTTTTATGGGCCTTATCCGATTGTGGGCAAAAATGGAGAGGTTGCCTATGAATTGGCTTTACTAATAGGTAGCCGGATCCACAATGTGTTCCACGTCTCGTCTCAAGAAGGCGTTAGGTCAACAGGTCACAGTTTCAGAGGCTTTACCACCCTTGGATGAGGAAGGGAAACTTGCAATGATTCTTGAGAAGATTGTAGAAATGCAAGATCGACACTTGCATAACTGCACTATTTGGGAATATTTGATCAAATGGATGGATTTGTCTTTGGATGATGCTACTTGGGAAAATGAGCAGATTCTGAGCCGTCCAGATTCACTGTTGCTTGTGGGCAAGCAACACGTGGCAGGGGAGACTTGTCATGTCCCCAGATAGTCATTAATTGGCTAATTAAATAAAGGAATTAATTATTTAATATTAATTACATGAACAAATTAATATTAAATAATTACAAGGAAACTTTAAGTTACATGTTTAATAAAGTAGTTCCCTTATGGGATAAAATTAATAAAGTAGTTCCCTTACGGGATAAAATTAATAAAGTAGTTCCCTTATGGGATACAACCGCTTTTGGTTGTGCATTGAAGAGACGGGCTTGCAAAGACACAAGCATGCTTGAATATTTCGTGAAGATAATCACAAGTGTGGACAAAACTCTCTTCCTTTTGTTAGATAGTTATTTGGCCTAGTGGAGTTTGCAGTGGGAGGAAAGGCGTGGAAGCGTGGGAGCAGGCCAAACTAGAGACAAAAACATATAACCTGTTAGAGCATGTTCCTTGGCATAGAAACTTAACGTTTCATGGATGACGGCAAGTTTGGACGGTAGCTGAAGAATTAATCCCAGGTGGACACGACAATCCTGCGTGAAGACTTTTAGAGCCTTGAGCAATTTTGGGCAGTAGCTGGTGACTCACGACCACCACCCGCATCGTAACCAAGACCACAATGAATGGTGTGGGAACGTTTTGTTGGATACAGTGGCTCTTTTTGATACGTAGCACAAAACACTCAACATTTGGCACAACAAAGGAGGTCTCGGGCTGTCACTTGTATGGCTATCTGTGACGCCTCATGCAGCTAGTCGGAGTAAGGCAGCGGAGCGGCTAGAAATTGGATTGTCGTTTTCAATACACACAGAGATTCTTGGCGTCAACAAGACAAACGAGAAATTTGGTAGAAGTGACATGAAGTGTTGATTTTTGCCACCAATATATATACAGGTGCATACTTTAATATGTTATATTAAATTTATACTTCTGTGGTAAATTCGACTCTGTCAATTTGGAATGTACAGTGACTTCCCTTTATTAAATGAGTATAAATGAACATCTGGATTATAGTCAGAAGACATCAGAATATTTGCAGTATTTCCTATTATAGTTACTTCCTAGAGAAATTGGGAATTTTACAGGTTTGCCTAGCGATTTCTTGTAAATTTTTAAGGTTTGACAGCCCCTTTTAGAGAATATCTTGAGTTGAGGCATTGTCCTATTCCATTGCTTCCTAAACAGTAATAAGACTTAAGAATATATATTCCTCTAATGAACCATGTTTATTTGATGCCACTTTTGAGAAAGCATTTGGTTTTTATTGCCATGTTTTTGATATGGATTTTTTAGGCAACATCAAGGTAGGTAATTCGGCTCCAGTTAGTGGGCACTTCAGAACCCTTTTCTTAGGCAAAACATGATACTATCTCTATTATGGATTCATAGAAGTCATTTCTTAGGGCTTCATTGTATGCCATCAGGACAGCGCCAATAAAGTCCCATGTTGCTTTAAATAATTCATAGGTTACATCACAAGTGATTAATATGAGGGGCCCCTCTATCAATCATATTATGCAAAGCCTTTTAAAGCTCATCAAGAGATATGAAGCTCACAAGCTTCTTTGTTTTCATTCGAGGTGTTGACAGGAACTGCTTGGAGGCATTGTGCCATAGTCTTTTCAGGTTGAGCATTGTGGTTTAATTTATAAAGACTGGCTCATAGTGCTCAACAAATCCATCTATATTATCATTAGTCTTGGGGAATCAACTTTTATTTGTATTAAGGGCAGTAACTTCTCAGGTTATTCTTGTCTGAGGGATTGGAAGAAAAAAATGTAGCGCTTCTCTCACTTCTTTGAGTAAACATCCTCAATTTTTGTCCCCTGTGCTTTCTTGTCCTTATAAATCTCAGGGCATCCTTGGCATTTTTTGTTTGCTTTGCAATATAAACTTAAAGCAATTATTTTCTGAAGTTTTCCTGCCATAAACTATTGTTTACTGACATGCCAATTTCTTGGCCTCTTAGGTTCAGCATTGCTTTCTTAATATAGGCCCTTATGAAATCAATATTCCTGATAATGGCTTCTTCCTTTCACATTATCTATTCTTATTTTCCAAAGGGAAAGTCACTAAATAACAGATAACTCCAGTGCTACATTTTAAATTTTCTTTCTTAAGATGGAACCAATTAAGCTTTAATCTAGCTCTTTGTTGCATGGAAGTATTTCCACACCAGGAGATTCTGATTTGATTGGTGTTACAACTTTGTCTGGCCAGTACAGGTTAAAACTTTATTAACTTTTGCTGCATGCTCTGATGACCATACTGATTTGAATAAATTGACTTTCTGTACCCTGGTGGCAATCACCTTCATTTTTCTAGTTAGAAGCTTTCTTGTTCAATTCAAACTTGAAACATTCATCAGATATGTTATGTAGATTCTTTGTAAGATCCGACTATTCTCATCATTTATGGTTGTCTGAGCTCTACTATGGTGGAAAATCAAAATATGCTCAACTTTATCCCCTTTTATATTACAAGATATACTTTTCCTCCAGAAAAATACTAATGTAAAATGGGGTCAATTTTTCATTGATAGGAAAATGGAAATTTTGTGTGGTATCATTGCCTTGCTTCACATCAAATTCAAACTGAGAATTATCACAGTGCTCAACCCAGAAATGCAGTAACGAATAGTTTCACTGTTATCAACTTCATTCTGTTGTTCTTTTGCTTCTATTGTTAGTTGATTTATTTTATGCACATTATTATGAGAATTCTTGATAGTGCTAACAGCTCTTTCCTCTCTTCTTACATGATGACTTCTGATTTTGATTCCTTAATGTGCCTGGGAAACTTTGAGCCAGGAATTGCTAATTTTCCCCATAGTTTGTGTGGCATTGTGTATCCAGCAAGAAAATAAAACTGTCCTGTTACTTGGTGTTTCTTGAGTATATGTGTCATGTTTTTCTTGTTTTTCTCTGTAGTAATCAAGTCACCATACATGTGAGGTATTTGATACAACTGCTAAGAAGCACTATGATTGTCAAAATAAAATATGTGCTTATGATTTATCAATTACTGTATGCTACATGCTGACCTAGAATACCCGTTGGCATCGGGTTTTACCATTGTAGACATGGCAGGAATGTAAATGTTTACAACCCTTTTTGTTGATCACTGGAGTGGACCATTTTTATGAAAGATGAAGAATACATTAAATTTGTTCAAATGGGTAGCTATATACATCACACATAAAGAAACATTGAATAGTCTTCATCATTTGAGTTAAACAAAGCTTTTATAAGGAAATCAGGTGGTTCATTTCAGCTGTAGTTGACTCCCAATTGTCTGACGCCTCAACTTATACTATCCATCACCTGATACACATTAATTTTGGATACTTTTGGACAGATAGGAACTTAAATGTTATCTGTTTAGTTAATATATGAAACTAATATTTCCAAAAGTTTGAAATACTAAGTATTTGAGTGTAGAGTGAGATCACCTCCATTGGCTTATGCTAATTTTGATTTAACTCACTCGATTTTGGGTGCAGCAAGGCAATCCAATCCTTAAGTATATTAGGAATGTTCGGTGGACATTTGCAGATATCATACCAGATTATATACTTGGTCAAAATGCATGTGCTCTTTACATCAGGTTTCATTTCTTTCTTTTCTTTGGGTTTCAACCTCTTTATGTTCTTCACAGATGGGTTATGCATTCAGTTTTTCTGATTGTTTATACTCTTGATTCGGTTGCAAATGCTGGAACATTTAATCTTAGACTTTATGATTTTAAACTAATTTTTCCTTTTGGAAAAATGCTCATTGAATGTTCTTTCCCACTTCGCTTCTTAAAATGTGTGTTAGATAGTGAGTATTTGACATTTTCAGGGATCACCTTAATAACCTAAGATACCATTTCTCACTGGCATATTCCTTCTGCTATATAATTTCTTTCTAACTTTTTTGCTTTAGTCATTCAGAACTTGTCACTGTTTCATTTTTTTTTAGAAATGACTTTGAACAAAAACATTGCTGTCTTTTTATATCACATTTATTCTCTTAAAATGATTATAAAGTTGAGTTTTAACACAATTTTAAAGTGCTGCATCTGATTGTGGATTTTATGCATAATAGTTAAAATCCCTAAAAGTGCGAGTAATTAAGTTGACACTCTTCTACATTGTCATTGAATGTTACATAATATCATGTGTGTATTTGGCATCATTTATTCTTGAGGGTGTGATTTCATTGTAGCGTTTAGATTTACACTATTTTGCAGACTCTCTGTTGCTTCTTCTCTAAGTTGGAGATGTGATAATAGCTCCTTTTACTGTTATTATTGTTGGTTGTACTTTTCAAGTATCAGTGATGTACGCCAGTTATGTTTCAACATTGATATTTCTTTCTAAAAGACTTATTGCATTTTCCCTCATTTCTAAGCCCTGCTGTTTGTGACACTTTAAGGAATTAAGTGGGATTTTTCTTATCTCCTATGTTGCTGGTTTGGGTTCATGATTTTTTTCCCCGTATTCAGTTAGCTGGGTTCAGACATACAAATTTTTTATAAAATATTAGAAATATATAAAACTATTATAAAGATAAATAACTATAACTATAATTATATAAATAAACATAAATACATTAACAATAAATTTAATATACAGATATACCAATATAAATAAGTTAGTAAAATAATCCCTTTCAATGTAATTATCCACTCATCCCCTTATTGGATTTTGATGTATTAGTGCCCACTCTTGAGACTGATTTTTGGAAAGTATTTTGTGTGGTCTTGACAATTCATGACATTATCCATGCATGACAATGGAAACTTGTGCTTGATCGTGATCTTGTTGATGTCATGGGACTCTATACACATCCTGTACTCCCCGCCTTTCTTTAGTGTGAGTATTGCAAGCATTGTGCAAGGGCTTCTACGTTATCAAATGAGACCTTATAATGACTCCACAAATTGTCTATTCAATAATGCACTCATAAATGGTTATGTTTGGTAAATTAGAACTTGGAATCAGATTCATGAAATGAGATGTTGTGTATAGGTGGGAACTCGTATTCCACCATCCATCACATCAACAAGTTCTTGGAGTAGCATTTGAATCTCTAGCTCCTTGAAGTTGTGGGACTTTGTGTCTTCTTGTTGCATAGGCCTAACTACTAGCGCATAACAATCTTGCAAAAATCTCACCTTCTTGAGAAATTCATTTTGTTGAAATCAACATCAATTTGCCCTCTACATGTTCCTCTTTAGCTAAAATTGACAACAATTCAAATTTCTTCCTATACTTGATAATAGTTAAGGTAAATTTCCTCTTGTTATGGATTGCACATCAATCATATTGCCAAGGTTTTCTTGATAGCACACGGCTATCATCTATTGGGATTAGTTTGCACCATATTTCATTTGTGTACCCTTCAATGCGGAATGCAACATGCCTTTGTTCCTTCACCATGAGTTGCTCCTTTTTCAACCAAGAGACATTACATGGGATGGGGTGCACAACTTTTAGCCCCAACTTTTGAACCACCTCAATAGAACTAAGATGTTTGTTCTACTTCCATCAATAATTAACTTAAAACACTTTCCTTTGGGCTTACATAGTTGTAAGATGCTCCTTTTCAACCACGGTTCCTTTTCATTAGGTGTGGGCTTTAGTAGAACCTTGCACATGATCAAATGTTCCCCAACCTTTGGGGTGACACTTTTTGGTTCACTTCCTATTTCCTCTTTGCTTTGCCCAACATGTGCACATTTCTTTGTGCAACCTTGCTCTTGCATGACTTCTTGACACTCAAACATTGGATGACTTGCTTATCCACATCTCTAGCAAGTACAATCGAAGCTTGTGCTACATACTTGATTTTCTTCCCTGCCACCTGTTAATGGAAGTCTGCTCATCCTTTGAGCTTTTAGTAGTCTTGACAACTTCCTTTTGTGCATGGGTTGGCCTTTCACCACCCTATTTTCCTTTTGCCTTGACCTTTGTTGTGTGTGCTTTTTGTCTGCATGCAACTTATCCTTTGTGCAATGCAAGCTGATAGGCTTCTATGTAATGAATCTGCAACAAATGAATTTCATCTTGAATGGAGATGTCCAGCTTAAATCATTTACACACTTCAAGGCCTTTAATGTGTCATCCTACATGTGATTGGCATGAATACTGAATTGATAGAACTCTTTCACGTTTTCTTTTTTCAATGTCTCTGATCAGCACAAGTTTTGGAGTTTCTTCAACAAATCCAATGAGTAGTTGGCAGGTATGAACTTATCCGTGAGATTTGCTACCATGCAATCCCACTTAGAAATCTTGCGCCTCTCCCTTTGTTTGTAATCTTTTTGAACCAAACCCCACCACAAGGAACATGCTGTCTCAACTTCATGGTGTTGTACCTCACACTATTAGAATCTTTAATGGATTCAAACTCAAAATACTTCTCCATCTTAGCGATCTAGTCCAACAAGTCTTTTGGATTTAAGCTTCTTTGGTAGCTTGGTAGACCATCAATGCTAAGGCAAAATTTTATTTGGCCTTGGGCTCCTCCTTTGAATTTGATACGTCATCATCATGTGGTTCTTGATTTGTTTTCTCATTGTTGTTGACATCCACAACCACAACCACAACAGTTCCTCATCTCTATTAGTCTCAAGGTCTCTCAACGTGTCAGCTAGATTTTTATCTCACAATGCTTGAGTTTTTGTACTTTCTCCTACCACCTTTGTAGGTCATTTTCACTTCTAGACAACCTATAATGTAATAGGTGAACAATATATTTTTTTTATACCGGAACAATGCAATAGAATACTTTGCTTTAATACCAATTAAAGCAGTATTGATAATGGGGCAAAGGAGCACCCAATTAGCTGAATACACAAAGCACATGATTAAAGACAACACAAGATGTCCTGAAGAACAAAAGATTGATTGCCATTAATATTTCATTACTATAGGTTGCTAGCCATTCATAGGAAATGACAACAAGATGCATAAAAGATTCTTTCTGATATGGACCCATTCCTTCAAATTTTATGAACTTGTGAAATGGCTACATGCTTAAAGGCTCACTAGTCATCAATTAGATACAAACACTCATGTAGTTCAACTTTTTGCCAACTTTGATTTACTATCTCACATTTGCTTGATGCTAATCAATTTCCATTAGCTTATCTCTCTAGAGACAATTATAATGTAGCCAATATAAGTTGAAATTTTCTAGTTTTCTATGCTAGCTATTAGTGCCAACCCTTTGTCTTCCAATTGGGTGCATATAAAAGAATATGGGAAAATTGGTAATATAACTTGTTACAATTTTCAAGGAGAAAACCTGTTACTATCCTAAGGTGATTCAGCTTCCAATGCATTGTTTCGTCTAACCAATCATCAATTGTTGGCGCCCTAATTTCTCTTCTTGGTTGATGGTTTAATGCATTTTCAACATGTTAGGATGCGTGATCAAGAACATCCTTGTGTGGAACCAAACTATGCACACAGGTTTAAAAATCCATTTGTGCCTTCCCATGAGTGTGCATGCAATTGAAAATGGTCTGTGTGAGCTTTAAATGTTGTGCACAATCTCTTAAGTTAATGCATGAGCAATGCAAACTTGCAGTCACATAAAAATTTACACCAGAATCTGTAGTAGACCAAAACAAATTGCATGCACAACCACAAAACCCTATGAACAGGGAATACATAAAAATAAATAACAAAACAAAATTTGCCAACATTAGATGCCTTGCATGCCAAACATATTTTTAGATGCAAGACTCACAATCTTTGAGACTCTCCTATTAGGTCCCAAAACCACTATCCCAAATCCTAGAGCTTTTCTCCACCTTCGAGGCTAGAATTTTATCTTTAAGAAGGTAAATAGAGGCTCACCAACAAACTCAAGATGGTTATAGGCTAAGTATGAGAGTGGGTAATCTTGTTAGAAAAAGGTGTTGTACACGTTGCATAATAGTTGTAATGTTATATTTTATTATTATGTGCTGCACCTAGGAGCACCTAGATGGATGTGCATCACATAGAGATTTCGTGGAGATTCCATTCTTGGGGTCACTTTATGTCTTGTATTATAACTTAGGGATTATATTGAATGTGGGTGTCACATTGGGATATTATATTGTAATTATTTAATATTGGTGAAAGATATTTAATAAAGTGAAAACTTAGTACCCAATATTAAATGAGTCAATGGTATTATCTTCACATGGTTTTGTGGCACATGGTTTTACTTTACCATTAGTGTTTTGTGTGAACTTGTGTCCGTAATAGCAAACACATGTTGGTGGTTTGGGTTGTCATTATTGAGTCTTTTTGAAGGTTGCATTTGTGAAGTATGACATGGGATGTGTGGATGCATGCTTGGACACATAGGAGTGCATTGGAGGGCTTGATGTTTCAGAGGTGTTCATTGTAATTCTATAAGTACTTTGTATTGCTTTATGGCTGAATAATGCAATGGGGTATGAATGCTTTTGGAGGCTGGGTTTCTCTCTCATGAGGGTTTTCCTAGGGAATATCTTGTGTTATCTGTGCCTTGTCTATTTGATCCTTGCATAATGGTCATTCTGTAAGCTTGTATGTATGCTTGTCTCTCATGGGTTATGTACGAAATGGATTGAATGTAACTAGGTATATTCATTATTCCTAACAAATATCTGCTACTCTTTGATCTTAGTTTAATCTTAGGAGGGTTTTCCTAGAGTTATGCCATAATAGGCATTCAAATCAAACAAAATAAACATCTAATATAACCCACAACAATTATATTCCTATAATTGTCACTAGGAGACTAGCTGCAATGAACCTTTTAATAGTTGATAAATACATTGCACATGTTTGTAGATGATGAAAATGGTACAATTCCTTGAGATAGTTTCACTAACTTAATAGACATGAGCAAAGAATGAACATGTTGGAAATTTTGCACATAAAATGTAACATTTTCTTCTATTTAAGATTCATCCCTAGTTTACGATATTGAATCATAAATAGCAAGTATTAATCTACTCCAACTTCTTATACAATAGGTAATTGTTTTTGATGATTTGAAATGCATGTGGAAGGTTTGATTCTTCGAAATTGGTGCCTTATTGGAAAACAAAGTCATACAACCATGAAAACATTGAACGAGAAGTTGCATAAAAGATACAATATAATGCAAACACATCTACATGATGATCTTTCATCAAACTCATAAGCATTCATATTGAACATAGAGAAGATGGATACAAATACCAATTTGCATTGATTTAAAAGTGCTACAACACTTAGCTAATCTCTGTTGATATCACCTAGCAAATGTGGTGAAGATTCAAAAACAACAAGAAACTTGTCATACTCTACTCATCAAAACCTTCTAAAATGTCTACAGTTGGTTAAGGAGACTTGGTTGCAAATGTTTGCTTTTGTAGGTAACTTCCTACAAGTTTTGAGTAACAACTCTTAATGGTGAAAAAAACTAACAATGGAAACCCTAGGAAGCTATGTACCTTTATCCTATGAAAACGAGGAGTGACCAACCCTTTGAATTAATGGAAGACTTGTATATATTTATCTATGACTTGGTACTTGGGCTACGAGAAAAGAAATGCGTAGATCTGGTATTGCAAATATTGCTTGTGCCCTAGTTGTTTTTATTAATGCATGCATAAAAATATGCCTTTGGGATTCAAAAACATATGAAAAAATGTGATAAACATTTTGATTGCATTCACAATACCTTTGATCATCAATGGCCTATGGGTTTGAGTGCAGGATGGGAGAGTCGCCCATGAAATCTATTGAAAAAGCGGCTTGGAGATGGCATACTAGTTATCGAGCTTTGCAATAATAAACATTGCATTAATTAGCATATCCACCCTTTTCATTCCTTTCTTCCTTTAGATCCATGCCCTTGATTAAAATAGGGCTTTTAGGGTGTCAATGAGTTAAATTTGGTGGCTGTAGGGCGGAATTGGTTCGCAATTTGGGTTGTCTAGACGGGTATATGGTAGTTGTAGAGAAATGGAGGGAAAATGGGTTTGACTTTGAATTGGACGGAGATGTGGTAGGGAGTCAAATTCTCTCAAGAGATGGCAATAAAAACATGAAGTGCGCATAGGAGGTGAGGTTTAGATGAGGAAGGGGTCTTCACATGGTGAAAGGCTAATGGGATGTCGACAGTGGATTAGAGTGATGGCAGTGGGCAAGAGTATGAAGGGGTTTGTGGGAAATATGTGCTAAAGTGCACCATGGAATCTGATGTGAATGAAAAGGCGAGGTTCACTTGGAAGTCAAATTCTTGCAAGTACTAATAGGAGTTTTACATTGTAATATTTGTTTCATCATTTTCTCTACCCTATTTAGATATCATAGTTTGAAAGCTTGTACTTGGCATGGACTCAACAACCCAAAATTTTGATTTAGACTTAGGATTTAGGCAACAAATGTGGCAAAAAATAAAATTAAAAAAAATTACACAAAAAAGTAGAAACCAATGCATATAGAGAACATATAAATCTTTAGATTATCAATTTGTCATAATTCAAAGATTACATGTCATATGTTTCTTTGTCCAACATAATCATAAAATAATATTATGTAGATTCATAAGTCAATAATAATAATAAAAGTAGCAAACAAAATAGACATAGGGTTAATGTTGAGAAACTTTTTGAAAAAAATTCAACCAAAGAAAGAGAACATGTATTGATTGTCAACGTACAAGATACAATATCAACACTAACACATTTCATTCCAGCAACACTTGTGTATTGTAAAACATACGAAACCACCATCTCACACCTCCCAATATATGGTCAAGGAGAGAGGTCAAAACCACAAATGGTTTTGGTTTTACCAAAAAATAATGGATACCAAAACCATGATATTATCCAAAAACCCCGTGCTCGCCTAGAAATCTTTTTGAGTCTAGTGCTCCATTTTGGAGTCCACTAACTCACATGGTCCCTATCCTTCATAAAATGTGCGTGACATCACATGTCAAGAATCTAGGGGAATTTAAATTACAAAATATTTCTTCAATTACACCCTAGGTGTCCAAGTACACCTTCTAAGAGTGTTTGAGACACCCAAAATATGCATAGGATTGCAAGGTAAATGACATCTTAAT
The DNA here is from genome assembly GCA_027943335.1 of Chamaecyparis obtusa. Classification (NCBI taxonomy): domain Eukaryota; kingdom Viridiplantae; phylum Streptophyta; class Pinopsida; order Cupressales; family Cupressaceae; genus Chamaecyparis; species Chamaecyparis obtusa. The sequence goes on along the minus strand of BSBK01006340.1, from coordinate 197,480 downwards.
CCTAAGAAACAATGTATTATATTACAACTAAATTAAGTTGACATCGACTGAGGATTTGATTGTTTTTTCAAAAATGACTTCATTTTTTCCTCTAATGCATCCATCTTTGCTGTTGTTGCTGCTGCTCTCTCCAATTAAACAACAATTTCATCAACGAATGTTATCATTATGCTTTTGATGGTCTAAGTGGCAAGGATCAATTTCATTCAAGTTGATGGCATCTTGAAAAGGATGCGCCACCTTTTTGATTCAAAGGTTAAGGTTTTATGTGAAAAAAACAAGGTCATTGAAGTGTTCTTGGGTCAACCTGTATCTCTTGATGTAAATTCTCTCAAATGGTCTTTGATTGCATTCACACCTATAAGCAACATAGTGTTGGCATAAAATAGCCTCATAATATTTGGTGTGCTAGCACCATAATTTTCCCACTGCAAATCTATAGATAAAACATCTAAATAAATATATGTTGGGATTTAGTGTTCACATAAGTGTTAGCAATATTGCATCATAGGATGTGTAAAATAATAATTAGGTTTGTTTAATAGGGTATTATAATAGTGGTATGTATTGAGTTGAAAAAAACTCAATATTTCTAGGTAATTTTCTATAATTTAGGAGATTAAACTCCTTTGTATATTAAATGTACTTGAGTGGAATTACAGGAAGCGCAATTGTGTTTGTGTTTTTTTTTCAGCTTCTGTTTGGCTCAGCTCAAATTTGCTTGCATGGTATTAGAGCTATGGGTATTACTGTAAGTGCAGAGAGGGTTTCTTGAAAGCATTGAATCTCACTACAGTCACTTGTGAAATCTGAGCATAAATTATAAATCCTATCAAATTCTACACTTGCTAAGGGTTTATTGGCATGTATTTGGGCGTTGAATACCACTATATTTGTTGATTCATTATTGCAAATCTTTTTGACAAAGCCATATAGAGCCATGGGTTCAACACAGGGACACATTTTCATTCTGTAGATCTTTGATTGTGGCAACATGTGGATCTTTTTCTTGCAGAGGAAACCAAGTCAATCACTTTGGGAGAGATGTCATTGATTAGAGATCAATGTGTGGTGTAGCAATCTACGAATTCATTTTCACAGTGTAGCAGATTTGTGATGTCTTTGAATGTATCATTTGTTGAACTCTAGAAAGGCTCTTGTTTACGACTTGCTTGCAATCTATTATAGTCTGGTACATGGCTTGTGGTTCAATCCACACGGGACTGATTAATTTGATTGTGAGGTAGAAAGGCATGTTTTTGGAAGGTTACATTGCTCGAGGTTCAAGGAACAAATCAAAAGTCGCTTCATAAATTATAGCCAATTTTTGAAATATGTTGCCAAAGTCTAAGCGATTGAAAATCACGACACTAAGACTCTAAATTTGAGTTTCACAATTATCATATCTATTGTAATGTCCAAATCCAAGACAACTAGATTTTTTCAGTAGTTGAGATAATTGAGGAACAACCATCAGTTGTCATTGTGACTCAAAACAACTATCTTGATCATTGAAGGGTTGATTTATGGGTTGATTTGCATTTTTTTAATAGTGTGGAACTCAATTTGTATGTTTGTAGACTCTAGATGAATTTCATTCATTAAAGAAGATGGTAAGTTGCTTTCCATTCATTAGAGAAGTCTAGTAGGGGTATTAATTTTGGTTTGAGTGTATAGTTTTATTCTGGCTTAAAGTTAAGCTTGTAGTTTTTTTTAATTGTCAAATAATTATCATTTGAGTCTGTGAGTCATTTCATTTAGTAATTTAATTTAATTTATTAGGTTTTTATAAAAAGTTTATGGCTATTGATTGGAAGTTATATTGTTTAGAATAGGGTTTATTTCATGAGTCATTATGTGTTATAAAAAAGAGAGGTGTCATTACTTTTATTGTAATTGGATGCATTCTCGTTCATACGCGACATCCATTTTAGGGGGGGGGGGGTAGATATTAGTTATAAGTAGACATTTTGTTTTAGTTGTGTTAGTTTTGAATAGGGTCAAATAGCATTTCTTTAAATGGAGAAAAACAGTGTATTAATAGAAAAATTTAGAGGTTCAAAATTCTACATTTGTCAAATCAAATTACAATCGATTCTTGTGGAAATGGATTTGTAGGATGTGGTAGGTGGAGCAACAACGAGGTCAATTGATGCTGATGAGAGCGCAAAGTGGACTGAAGGATCGAAGAGCAATAACTTTGATTGGTCTTGCACTTTCAGATGCATACCTCCACCATATTGACTTATCAAAGACCTCAAATGAAGTATGGGATAATTTGAATGCTTTGTTTGAATCAAAAGCATGAAGTGCAAAGATAGGTTTAAAGCAGAAATTGTTCAGGCTGGAAATGATGGAAGGTGAAAACATTGTTCAACATACCAGTAAGTTTCGCTCCCTATTGAAACAACTAGCTGGGATAGATGCTAAAGTAAATGATGATGACTCAAAAACTATTTTGTTAAATAGCATGCCTCCTAGTTATGGAAACATTGTTTTCAAATTAAACAAAGTAGATGCTACCCTAGATGAAATAATATCTACTTTAATTGATGAAGGAGCTAAGAAAATTGATTCAACTATAGAGGAAACTGCGATGTATGGAAAAAATAGGCTTGACCATTTGTGTAAATTTAGTTTTTGTACATCAAAGGGAGATCGTCTCTTCAAGAATATAATTTCGTGCTATTGTTGCAAGGAGGGACACATTGTTATGAATTGCACTTAATGTGCCAAGGATCTTCTTGATGGCAAGCTAAATATATATAAGGCATTGGCTGTAGATGATGAAGAAGAATGCCTTCATGGGATGGCTACTGAAGACCCTCCAAATGAAGATAGTGAGGAGGAAGATATTTTCTAAATCAAATCAAAAGTTTGTATTAGTGATTGAATGAGTTTGTCCCCAATCACTATTGTTGGTTGTTTGTGAATGGATGTGTTTGTCCCCACTCATAAGATGATGTAAATGATTGGATGTGTTTGTTCCCAATCACAAGAGTTGGTGATTATGATTGAATGTGTGTTGACAATCATATTTGTTGTGAGCAGATGTGTTTGTCCCCATTCCCGACCTTTATGTTGGATAGGTGTGTTTGTCCCTATCCAAACTTGATATAGGACCTTGGGTAGATGTGTTGGTCCCTATCTTTGGATCCATAGGTAGATGTGTTTGTGCCTATCTTTGGATGAAAGTACACTAAGCATAGTGAGGCTAGTTCCACTACTGCTTGACATGAGTAGATGTGTATGTCCCTACTCTTACCTTATAGTGTTTGGTAAGTTACTATATGTGGTCATCAAGTATTGTGATGTACTTTCTCCCCATGTTCACACTAAGGGGGGTTGTTGGGAATTAGTGTTCACATAGGTGTCAACGATATTGCATCATAGGATTTATAAAATAATAATTAGGTTTGTTAAGGTTTGTTTAGCAGGTTATTATAATAGTGGTACATATTGAGTTGTTAAAAACAACTCAATATTTTTAGGTAATTTGTTTTAGGAGTTTCCTACAATTTAGGATATTAAACTCGTATATATATGTAATGCATTCAAGTGGAATTATAGAAAGCACGGTATTGTTTGCCTTTATTTTTTTGCAGCTTCTGTTTGGCTCAGCTCAATTTCGCTTGCAAGAATTAAGTAAAAAAAGTTAAGAGTAGTCAAAACTTCGAAGTTTCTACTTTCTACTTTCTAGTATTAAGCTAAAAATGAAAGGATTTTTCCATGGTGGTTGGTTTTTTCTGCCTTAGAATGGCTGAAGTTGAACAAAAGTGCCTCTCTTATTTTTTTGTTTCCACCATAGTAGTACAAAATGACCTCTTTGGTCCTAACCATCGCTTCATAGAGGTCAACTATTGGCGTGTCATTCCCATCCACCAAATGTAGAACTCTGAACAATGGATCTGGCACTATAAAGTTGAAATCATTAGAAAATCAACTTTAACAAAACAAGCAATAAATATTTCCCTATAAAATTAATTTTTGTAATTATTATTGACCCTTGGTAACTTTGTGGTTTTTTGTGAATAGGTCATAGAGGAAGTTCTTGTGGACTTCTCATTTATTGTTTTTTGGAATATGGAGACTCCATCTAAGCAGTGGACACAAACATTTATCCATGAGAAGGATTTCAGCTACACGACTTTTCAAAGTTAGGAAGTGAGTGGCAAATTTGTCGGCCCTAGTTGCACAAGCTCATTACCTTTCGTGTGATCTCTCATCACAAAAAGAACTTGAGTATGGTTGTAGATAAATTTGCTAATTTCTCTGGTGTCTTCAGCCATACTTTTGATCCATCCAATCTTTCCAATGTCCTCTAATGTCAAATCGAAGCGATGTGTAGCACAAAGACTCTAAGAAATACTAAGACACTTTTCATAATAAGTTTGTCCCTGGCTACATATGTTGCTGCATTTTGTGACAATTTTGGACTTTATCTCAACCCCAGCCTCTTGGATTAGTCCGTCCAACAGATTACAAAAGGCCTTAGTATTTTTGATTTATGTGAGACATCTATAGACTTAAATAACACCAATACGCCACTTAGAGCCACTTAAAAGTTATGGCAAGTCCTATTTTGGGCTTCTGTCCATCCATTTAATAAGATGTTGCAACCCTTTCATAATAAGTTTCTCCATGGCTACATATGCTGCTGCATTTTGTGATAATTTTGGACTTCATCTCACGCCCAACCTCTTGGATTAGTCCTTCCAACAGATTGCAAAAAGCCTTAGTATTTTTGATTTATGTGAGGCATCTACAAACTTCAATAACACGAATACGCCACTTATAGCCACTTAAAAGTTATGACAAGTCCTACTTCAGCCATACTTTTGACCCATCCAATCTTTCCAATGTCCTCTAATGTCAAATCTAAGCAATGTGTAGCACAAAGACTCTAAGAAATACTAAGACACTTTTCATAATAAGTTTCTCCATGGCTACATATGCTGCTGTATTTTGTGACGATTTTGGACTTCATCTCACCCCCAACCTCTTGGATTAGTCCATCCAACAGATTGCAAAAAGCCTCAGTATTTTTTATTTATGTGAGGCATCTACAAACTTCAATAACACTAATATTCCACTCAAAGCTACTTAAAAGTTATGGCAAGTTCTATTTTGGTCATCTGTCTATCAATTTAATAAGATCTTGCAACCCTTTCTTAGTCATACTTTCTTTTGATTATCAATCACATGCCATGTTTTTTTGATGGCTTCTTCTAGCAGTGGCACTCTCAAATTCTTAGCTGTTGGAATCTTAAATCTCTTTCCAACAATTGCTAATGCATTACCAATCCATTCCTATATGGCTTGTTCGCCTCATTCTAAGGGTAAATTTAGTGTATTATCAAATGTTTGTTGTTGCCATCCTAGCATCATGGTGTTTCTCCTTATTCCAAATGCTACCTACAAGTGAAGGTTGTGTTCTTGGAACATTGCAGAGAATAAAGAAATTGGGTGAAGAAGGAAGACAATTAGAACTCTTAGGAGCCTCGCTAGCATAAGAAAGTGGATGAGTTGCAGGATGTGCACCCTATTGGTGCGCATCGGATGTGTGTGCACTTCGGTTCAGATGCGCACACATTGGTGCTCTTAGATTCACACCATAGATTGTGGGTGCACCCTGGATGTGCAACTTGTGCATTTAGGGGCATCCAGTCCGTGGTGCGCATCCATGCACAAGTCACAAAAAGTGACTTAATTAACTTATGAAAAAGTTTTTTTTTGCTTTTTTTGGTCAAAACCCTAAAACGGCCCTTTATGAGGCCATTCAACCTAAAAACATATCATTTTGTTTGCTCTTTTGCTCCCAACTCATTTTGTCTCCATTTTGGCATTTCAAAGGGCATGTTTTTTTTCAAAGGGGATCATTGTTCATGGAGTGCTAGATAGCTTCCACAAAGGAGATTTAAGTGTCTAAGGTAAGCATCTAACCGTATTCTTTAGTCTTATAACGAATTGTTTTAAGATTTTGATGAATGCTTTCAAGTTTGTGATGATTTTTTTCATGTTTTTTTCTAAATTTTTTTTGTTAGAAAGAAAGATACAAGTTTAACTTTGTTATAATGTTTTTGTATCTTGATTTTTTACTTTTATGCTTGCATTTATCAGCTTTTTTCTAATTTAAAATTATGTAATTTCTCATAATAGCAAAAAAATCAGATTGCAAGAATGTCTAGTAGTCAAAGTTCAGTGGTTGTGAAAGGAAACCAAAAATTCAAGATTGATAGAGGATCTCCTTTTTGGAGACTACCACAAGGCTTTCACAAGTTCTTGTAGGTGGGGGATATATTTGGAAGTGTTATTTGTGTAATACACAATTTAATAGCTCTTATTCTCAAGTGACACTTCACTTTATGGGCCCTTGTGGTAAAGGGATGGGAATGTGTGAGGGCTAAACAAAGAAGGGGTTGTTTGCCGTAGAAAAAGTGACATTCATAAGAGAACAAGAAGATGCTTATAAAATGATTTCAAGAGAAAAACAATGAGCTTATCCTTCCAGAAAGAAAAAACAATGGATTTACCCACTGATACAGTAGTGGCCTCCAAACATCCCTTCTAACATATACCCTCTATGGAAGTCGAAGATGAAGTAGAGACTCCCACCCGCAAAAGAGGTCCATTGGACAAGACATTTAAAATGGAAGCAAGAGACATTGCTGAACAAAAAATTGCATGTTGCCTCTATGCCAATGGTCTTCCATTCAACTTGGTGAGATCACCCTATTGGCCGGAAATGGTGTCTGCAATCAATAGTGCACCTCTTGGTTTCCCAAATCTTGGGTATGAAAAGGTGTGTACTACCTTATTGCAAAGAGAGAAGAATTCTGTAGAGGCCTCGTTGAAGCCAATCAGAGATTCTTGGGTTGAATCCGGTGTTTCTATTGTTTCCGTTGGATGGGAAGATTGCAAAAACTGTCCATTGATAAATGTTATTGCTATGTACCCCAAAGGGGCAATGCTTTTGAGGAGGGTTGATTGTGAAGGGAAGTCAAAGATGTAGAGTTCATTACCAAAATCCTTATTGTGTCCATAGAGATGGTGGGTCATGAGAATGTGGTCCAAGTAATTACAAAACATGCAAAACATTATAGGGTTGTAGGTATATGAGCACATTTTTTGGACACCAAGCACCGTACACTCCCTCAACGTGGTGATGCAAGCAATTTGCACTCAAATAGTGTGGGTGAAAGAAATATACCAAGAGGGTGAGGAGGTCCAGATGTTTGTGATGAACTGCGAAATGTCACAAACAATATTTATAACTTTCTCAAGATTGGAATTGTTGAAGGTAAATTTAATTAATTAATTTAATTTTATTTATGTCATGTTCAATATCAATATGCATATAAATTTGTAATATTTTTTTAATGTGTTATTTATATATTTTCATTGTGTTATTAACTTACTTTTAACATGACCTTAGGTTGCTGAGACTCGATTTGCATCTCATACAATTGTTATGAGACGACTTTTGAAGGTGTGAGAGGCATTGGGTCAAATGGTTATTAGCAACCAATGGGGTGTATGGAAGTAGTTAAAAGTTAGAGAGGGCCCAAAAGGTCAAGTCATTGATCTTGGATGACAATTGGTGAGCTTGTGTAGAATATGTACTAGATTTCACTGAGTATCATGACTATGCTCCGGTTTCTTGATATAGATGCACCATGTTTGGGGGATGTCTATGATGGCATGGACATGATGATAGAGAAAATTAAAGTGGTAATACAAAAAAAAGAGAATGACCTCGAAGAAAACTGTTTCAATAAATCATTCATCATTGTTGGAACAAGATGACCACACCATTGTGCTTCCTTGCATATGCCGTATCTCCGAGGTACTATAGCAATGATTTACTTTCTATGCGAGGGAGATTACCATCATATAGAGATTTTGAAGTTGCTACTAGGTACAAGTGAGCATTTAGTAGACTCTTCCAAGATCCAAAAGTTGAGAAAAATGTTAAGAGAGAATTTGGCTTGTTTGTCTTAGGAAGAAGTCATACTCCTTGTGCTGTTAATGACCAATCCGAATTGGATGCTACTACATGGTGGTATCTCCATGGTCAAGATTATATGTACCTCCAACCTCTTGCTATCAAGATCCTCTCACAAGTAAGCTTTTTCTGTTTTTTGTTTTACCACTTGTATTGTAGAATTTAGTACTTAACATTTATTTATTTATTTTGCATTTTTAATTTTTAATTTTGTTGGTTTTCTCTCCAGATTGCAAGTTCTTCTTCCGCTCAAAGGAATTAGAGTACATACTCCTTTATCTACTAAGTGAAGCGTAACTGGTTGGCTGCAAAAAGAGCTGAAGACTTGGTTTATATTCATTCCAATTTGTGTTTTTGTCACGTAAGGATCCCCAATATAAGGATGGGGCAGTGAAGCTTTGGGATGTAGCCCCTAAGAGTACCAACTTGGATGCAACCTTTGTGGATCTTGCTAGAGTCACTATGGGTGTTGATGATGATGACATATCTACGCATGGTGCATCTAGTGTGAGTGGCACCGATTTGGGTTCAATGATCTTGAACTTGCAGCAGCTGAAAATGCAATAGATGATGATTTTTTTGATAATCCTCTTGATGATTGATAGATCACATTGAAGATGGAAGACAATTAATTAACATTTTTGACTATCAATTTTGTAATTGTAATGATCTTCATTTGAATAGTGAACTGAGACATAAATGGTATGGCTTATTTGAATATTTCTGAACTATATATTGGCATTTAATAGTTATCTTTGGCATTTGGCATTGATCAATGATGAAGTATCATACTATCAAATGATCTAGTTTAACAATTCTGCACATTTCTTCAGTTTTTTTGTACACGCACATGCCCAAACCCCAATTTTTTTTTGCACGTACCCACGTAGCGGTTCTCGTACTTGTACCTGAACTGACAACTTAGGAATTTGTAGATGAACTAAGATTGGCATCCATCATTGCTGCCATTGCTTTCCTTGTCCTCTTCCCATTTTTTTTCATATCAAATCTGGTAATCAGGGCATCCATTTCTCTCACAGTCTCATTGGGTACCTTACCACATTCCTTCACATCATTTCTAGGTATTTGAGTGACATGGTATTCTAACTTGTTGATTCCTCCTATGTAATGCGACCGCCATAAGGAATCTAAAAGCAGATATTGATGCTTTGGAAAATCATTTTATTTCTAAGACTTCATGATTTTCCAGAAGTAACATACCAAAGATTATAAGACCTGACAGCGATCATGCATCCATTAACCAAAAACAATAATTAACTTAGGGACAGGGATTCTGATTGAAGCAGCAAAAACAACATTTAAATCTTGATAAACAGTGATTAAGCAGCAATCTGATTGTTTTAGAAGGCAAACAATAAAAAGGTGCAATTCAGCGAACAAACAAAGACAGCAATTAAGTCCTGAAAAGATACGTCCCTTTCCCAAAGGGCAGCAATTTCCAAGAGACATCTCTCTCCATGGCACATTAAGTTATAAAAGAGAAGACTATGATGGGAGAAGGGGCAACAATCAAAACAAGCAAATCAAGCCATCCATTCAAAGGAACCAGTAAATCTTTCTCATGGCAATCTCCCTCAAACCATCAAACAAGGTAAGATATAAGGCAGTCATTATAAACTGCAATTTGGGAACACGACCAGATCAGACTTTACCGTGATCATAATCAGACAAGCCAAAGGGCCGACTCCTTTGGGAAAAATCACACCCCTTCATGAAAGGGTGCAATGGGGTATTTATAAAAGTTGGAGACAATAAAGACGAGTCAGGAAATGAGGGATTTTAGGAGCAGACCGAGCAGAAGAATTCCATTTGATAAAGGAGATCTATCTAAGAGAACAATCTGATATGAGAAATCAGACTTCAGATATGTATACAATTGTTGACATTGCATCCATAAGTTGGTATTTATTCCATATGAGTTGGAGGAAGTAAGATAGGGAGATGCAGTTTACCAGCTCCTCCGAACTAGTATGCCACCCCAAGAGATGGAATTGGTCCATAGTTGGACATTCTTGCCTCTTCTGGGCCAAGAGACGATTTGGTTGACCCAAGAGGGGAATTGGTCCAAAGTTGGATATTCCTGCTGTTTGTGCAATATTTGACCCAAGGGGGGAATTGGTCCATGGTTCGTTATTACTGCCACTTGTCGAATATTTGACCCATGGAGGGAATTGGCCCATAGTTGGATATTCCTACCGCTTGTGGGATGTTTGACCCAAGGGGGGGGGGGGTAATTGGTCAATAGTTGGATATTCTTGCCGCTTGTGGGGATGTGGGCAAGTTTGCCATAGTGTGAATATGACATACTCTTGAGCTTAGTTGGAGTGGGCAGTTTATGTAATGCCCTGTCTAGGAACTCCTGGGAAAAAGGGGTAAAACATATACAAAAATACATGGAACATTTTTATTTTGAAATATAATCATTAACCGTGCACACCATGCAATGACATTAATGAACAGTCGCTACGACACACTACACTAGCGAAAGTATAAACACAATAAAACTACCAAAAACCCATGGGAAGGGTCCTCTAACACTTTAGTTAAGGTTTACGTGGGTGCTAAGACTCACCCAAGACCCTCCCAGAAGTTTCATAACTTAATTCCAAAAGCTGGACCATTTTCTAGGTCCTAGGTGTCACGGATGAGCCCCTTTAAGGAGTGAATTGCACTCAAATGCCTCAAAAACATATCAAACAACCTCCAAATCTTCCAAACCTATCCCGAAATTTCTGTGACTCTAATAGCTTCACAACGCAACTAGAACGGGGTCAATCGGACACCTGAAGCTCCCGAAATCTCTGTTTTATTGAGCAGTAGTTTTGCAGTTTTCAGCGAGGACGAGTGCGCTGTTTTTGGACACTAGCATGGCGGGCATGCATCCTTTTGCAAAAGTGTCCTTTATCCATGCATTAGTCCATTTTCTGCATTGGCGTCCCATTTTGCGGTGCAGTCCTTTGGGATTGGCAAACTTGCGCTATTGTCCTATTTTCGTGCATTTGTCTTGACTAGTGAGCTTCCCAACATCATTGTAGGACCTATAGGACACCCTAAACCCTTAGGTGAAGTCAAAATACCACTACGACACAAGGATTGAAAGACAATGATGAAAATGTGTGGGGACAAAGCATGCAAAGTGTCCTTGGAGTCATCGGGTGACTCCTACACACAAGGGTGAGATCAGGTGATTCCTAAACATAACCAATCCACCCTAAACTTCCCTAAACCAATAAAAAAAGGCACAATGGAGTCCAGATCAACTTAAAACCACAATTGGACCCTAAGGGACACCCCTAGGGTTGTCTTGAACAAGCTTGGATTGGTTTCAAACAACACTAATCTATTCTAACTTGAACAAGAACACAAAATAAGATTGGGAGGTGACTAAATCAATCTCCCAATCTATTCAAAATCTATCTAGGTTAATTTTAGAGCACCAATTGAAGTGTTCCTATGATAAACCGTAAAGCGACATGAATATTACAAGATAAATGTACATTGCTCTTCGTGCCTTAGTACCAACATCGACACACGTAAACCTTCACAAACATAAAAATTGTTCTAATATTACATTTCCTTCATTATAAGGATCCTGAATATGAGATTACATTGCATAGGACATGCATCCATGAGATACATACATGGTGTGATATACATAAGTTTAGAACAAGAGAGAAAGAGAGAAAAAGAGAAGGCAAAGGCAATGAGGATGAAGTTCGATGTCGTATCTGATGCAGAAGCTCTGGTCCCCAACGGTGGCTGGCCACACCACCCAACCATGTGGAACCCTTAGGCCCACCCAACTGTGCTAAGGAGATGTACACACAAAGGCTTACACACACACCAATCATAGGGAATTCACATCATTCACATGATCATAGAGGAAATCAATACATACTCATAGAATGCAATGAATTATGGGTCCTACTCACTCTCTAATAGGGCTAGATGATAGGGGAATCAATAGAGAAGTGTTATTGTGTGGCACCAAGAGCCCACATTGAGTGGATGATCCTCTCATGAAGACGAGGAGTCCGCTATCCAAATTCCATCTCTCAAGGATGGTATCTTCTTCCCAACTCATCCCTACCAACCACACCCATGGATTGTTGTGCTCTTCATGAACACAAAATGAAAACACAATCACGTGATGAACACCAAGAAACTATCACAAATGATCCCCATAAAACACATTTGCACTCATTTCAAAAAGCTCATAATCATTGAACATTAAACTCTTCTACACCTAAGATGGCGAGGGTTAAGAATTAACACAATCTTTAACTCATTACAAACATGCCAATCATATCATTCCACATCATAATCTATCATTTTACATTAACTTTCCATCATATAACACACAATATCACTTGATCTTCTTTATCACTATTCAAAACCTAAGTTACCGATTCGGGTGCGGATGCGGATGCAGGTACGAGAATCCGGTATGCGGATGCATGAATTTTTTTTTAGAGGTTTTGGGTGCGTTTGGATAGGTTTATATATATATTACAAATTTATATTATATATTATAATATATTTTATACATATTGATATTATACATATTGATATATATAATATATATATTCTATATTATAATATATTATATATATATAATATTGTATGTTATAATATATATCATTTAATATTTATATTATAAAATAACAATTGTTAGTCAAATAAGATGAATCCCCCAAGATGAATGACCAAACACAAATGAAAACTTTCAAAATTCATACACGAATGGTTTTAGATTTATACCATCGAATAAAATAAGCTGCTCTACGACAATTAATAAACAACAATTAATAGACATACTTAAATCCGCCCAGTTCGTATATTAACCCAGTGATATTAGGAGTCTTGTGTTAGAATACTTCTGATGGTATATTAACCCAGTTCGTATATTAAACAACAATTAATATTTCTGACTGTATTTTGTCAATTAATATTTGACATACTACCTATTAACGTATTTTTCTTCACTAAGCATTTCCAACAGTGAAGTAGTTTACGCATCATGTGCGCTTCCAAAGTGGATCCGCATCCACCTCTGGCCCTAGGCTGAGTGCATCAGTAACATAGTTCAAAACCAATCCAAATACTCAAATGGCCATAACTGATTGAAAATGGACTCAAATTGAGTCAAATAAGAAATCCTCTTATACAAATCCTTCTTTCCACAATATAATCTAACCTCAAACCACCCGAAATCCAATTTTTATAAATTTTCAATTTCACATGCAAACCAGCAGTATAGGCATCGACCATTAACAGAGCTCGAAAAGCTTGAAAATCCAAAGTTATCTAATCAAAATTTAGAGCAAACCCATTGGTTTATATGCACCGAACAACACAAAGATGCATTCAAAAAGCCATTCCCTTATTCCAAATTAATTTTAACAACATATCCCTAAGAAACCCTTGTTTTTCTAAATTTGAAAAATACAAATAAAATACTCATTCAAATTGAGTTCTACAAGAAAAATATATACTCTAATTCCTCCTACCATTCATTTGCAACAAATTTTAAACCAAAAGAGCAAGAATCAAATGAGAAATGAAGAGCCCTACCTAATTTTGCACCAAAATTGAAATGCAAAGAATTCTCAAAATACCAAACCATTGTGCACAAATCTTGGACAGCCAGGAGATCTTCAAATGCCTTTTCCAATGCCTCCCTTCTTACAATAATCCATTCACCATCGAACTCCAACTCTCCATTCCAAAAATCAAGCATAGAGAGGGTTTTTCTTAGTGTTACACAGGCACTGGGGGATGTTGGGACAGATTTCCGGGATGGGGAGAAAAGGGCTTCAATTTGGGGACGGTGGCGAGGGGGCGAAGGGGTTGGGGGGGGTTGCTGTAATATACTATACATATAGTACTTGAAATGCTAGTTATGAAATCATGTATAATAGTATAAAAACTAATAAATTATAATACCAAATACTTGAACATAGCAAAATTGCAACATGAATATCAAAAATATCATAAAGATGATTACAATGAGTAGCATGATATCAAAACAAGTACAAAATCATGTACATACATTCATAAATACACATATGTAGTGTGTGTGTGTAATAGTGACCTTTATAGTAGCCAGTAAACCCCTTTTCTATCACAAGTGCTGCAACTGCAACTTTTGTGTGCAGAATCCCCTAGTGGCGAGATGGTGGTGCGAAGGTGGTGGTGGGGGGACTTGGGAATGCCAAGTCCCCAATGTGGGTGCATGGGGGTTTAGGGGGGCACGCATCCCCGTGTTATACTGGTTTTTCTCTCCCAAAAATAGACTATGTATGAAATGCCTTATATTTTTTCCTTATAAAGTGAAGTTACTTTTCACTTTTTGAAGATACATAAATAATTAACTAATTATAATGTGTTTCCTAACTCCCAAATGACCCAATTTACTTTAATCATTTAATTCCTAATCAAATGAGCACAAATATGCCTTAGTTGGCTTTTCAAACATTAAAATAGGCATTTACACTATAAAATCAATTAAATATCAAATCGTAGATTAAATACATAAACACTTCCTTTTCAACCCGGATTAAACGCAAAACCCCAAAACACTTGGTGAAACATTATTTTATCATTTAAAATCATTCAATATTTCATCTAACCTCAGTTACACATAAATAATTATTAAACTAGAAATTACTAATTAAACTATAAACTCATTAAAATAACAAAATTCACACAAAATAAACATTAACTCAAAGACACTTTGTTACAGGGTATCCACATAAGGTCAGGGTCATTGAACACTACCAATGGCGGCAGTCAGTGTGTAATATGGGTCTCAATAATAGACAAATTGCACTCTACTGAGCATGACGAGGCTAGGTTTAGGGAAAGTTGGCCAATGTGTCATCGTAAAGTAACCCCTGTTAGGGAAGTAGGCATGCTCAGATCCGTGGGGCTAGGTGGAGTCGATGCCTAGTACTTGTAACCATTACAACTTCCACGTCAAGTGTACTAGATCCTGTACATACATAGATAGTCGAAGCATATACATCATCATCAAATGGCATAATCATTCCATGACTGTTATGACACTGCCCCTTCTCACGTTAAGTCATCATCTATCTAATGTGTCAAATATCCTAAATAAACATTGAAATTTTTAGTAACATTAAATATTAAATATACTTCCATCAGCATCCAAGCATTGGCTCAAAACCATAATACCTTCTTGTGGGGTAGTAGGGTTGGAGTGGCACTACAGTTTACTGCCCCCCTCTCAAAACTCTTACCAAGATGAATTTATGATGCGTTATGTGATGGTAAACTCCAATTTGAGGACATTACAAGGGAACTCCATCAATGAGATCAGTTATATCTTATGATTCAATTAATGTTTCTAGCCCTGATGGGAAAGATATGTTTTATAGTTTACGTTGGAATTGTAATTGTAGGGCAAAAACTAGGGCATGGGAAAAGGGGACATTACAACCTATCTAGAAGCCGGCAAAAAACCAGACCTTGCCCTTAGCATCACCTGATGTGCTATGCTTTCATCTAGGGTCTTCTTGCCATTACTTTTTGTTGAACTTGTCATTGCTGATTTTAATAGAGAAAAAGAAATCAGCAATTCATTGATTTTTTTTTGTTGTGGCAAACATTTATAAGATATAATGTAATGAAATGCCATGCTGTAGGGTTGGGAAATGAGGAAAAAATAAGAATTGGGCAGCATAACACCATACTAGCATTTGTTATTTCAAGTTCAAAAAGGAACAAATAGATACATACCTTCGTAAAATCAACCTCAAATTCATTTGAATTTTCAATGGACTTCAAATACTTTTCCCAAAGGCAAAAATGTTTGAAACCCTTGACTATTTTCCAAATTTACAGCCCTACTGGCTGTAAAGAGGGGAACAAATGAATGAGAAAAATAAACCTGGACGTGTGTTTTAATGTTTATGTCTGAGTAGAGTTTGATCCAAAAAAAATTGAGTCTATGATAGAGATGCGGCTGCATTTTTGTAGAGATTGGGGCAAACTGAACTTGGCTCTTGACTCCTGGCGAGTCTGTGTTATCTCTGTCAACTTGTGATTTGCATTGGGTCTCAGTGAGTCCACTGGAGTCTTCAAAGTACAATAAATATACAAATTCTGTTATTATAGAGTTAGCCGTATATTATCACAGAAACTGTAGTTTTGAAATCCAATGAAAATTTTAAAAACCCTGAAAGTTCATTTGCATTTGGCATTACTTTGTCCAAAGAAAAATACTAGAGTTTGTGATGGATCAGTTCTGCACAAGTTTTCAAGTGGTTGTGGCATCAAGGGTTCTTTCCCAGAAAAATATGAAGAAAAAAACATTAAAAATATAGTTTGGCTTTGGCCCACAGCTATGCATAGTGATCCCTTGGTTTTGAAGAAATTGTTGAGCAATGTAGCAAGGCAGTGAAGATATTGGCATAGAGCTTGAAGTTTCCTTGCACCATAAGCTCTAGTTGAAGGAAAGTGATTGGGTAGTCCAACAGATGCTGAAATTTTGGGGGTTTTGTCCATCAGATTTATCATCATTCGCTCCTTGGCTTCCGCACCCTGTAAAAATGCATTCTCTTTGGCTGGTAATTGGAAGGCCCTGCCTGTCAACATATGCACAAAAATTGTTAGCAATGAGTTCAGTGTTGTCATTGATGCCAACCTGATATGTGGATGTCTACTTGATGTGTGTGGTGGTCCGGAAATAAGTGTTCAGAAGTTGTTATGATCTTTGGTGATGATATTGAGTGAGTATTTGGTGTTTCTGGAAGAGGGAATATGCAGGAAAGATTATTTGAATTCAATATGGGAGAATGCTCTACATTCCTCCACATTTGAAGATGATGGCTTGTGGTTCTGGATATAATGACCACGTTCTGTGGCTATTGTGCTATTATGGTTTTAGATCCTTTTCTATTCAGTTGATATGATTGATAGTTGCAGTTTGTTGACAATTAGGCTGTCTATTAGAACTGGTTCGAAGAATGCTCCACATTGCTCCGCAATGTTGTTTATAGTTGTGCAGTTTGGAGGACATCTTCCAAATTTTTTTGTGCAGTGTCTCAGTTCAATTTTCAAGTTTTGGTTTGCTCTGCAAGAGAAGTTGTGATGTTCCATTTCTTGGCATAGTTGTTTGTGTTGGTCTCTGGCTGACTCAGTTGGTTTTCTTATTTGGATCATGTTCTTTTATTCCAGATATGCATTGGAGGTTGAGTTAAGATGTTATGGATCTTGTTGTGGCGTGTGAAGTTCTGCATTCAGTTATTTGCATTGGATGATGTTTTTGGACCGACTGATAACGTGCTACATTGTTTATCTACACATTATGTTTGATGCTGACTTTGGAGGATGTGTTGTTGCATGTGGACCATTGGAAGCGACTCAAGAAGACGTGTTTAGATGTATTTGGGTTCCCTTTATCTCCTCAAGTGGACTGCATTTACCACAGTTGTATATAGTAGCCGACTTTGTTTGAATTATGCTTATTCTATTTGTGTCCAACCTAGTTGAAGGGTTTGATATATATATATATATATATATATATATATATATATATATATATATATATATATATATATGTATGTATGTATGGATGTGTGAATTAAATTGTGGATTGAATGTGAATGATGTGGAAGCATGTGTGGTGAAGAAGAAGTGCGAAGAGCAGTTTGTAATGCACTTTTATGATCAAATTTTTCAGTATGACAGAGTTTTGAGACAGCGGATGTGTTTTTCATCAAGTTGGTTGCTTGACACAGTGGTTCAAGGACAATTTCATGTTCTGGAGATCTATTCATTTCATTTCTGTGCTTGCTAGAAGAAAGTGACTCCTTATGGCAGCTTGTGCAGATCTGTATCTTGCTCTTCAGCTTGTGAGCCCTTTTATATCTTGCCCTGGGATTATGTGTCTTAACTTGCAAGTCCTTTTGTATCTTGCCCTAAGGTTGTGCGCCTTAGCTTGCAACTCAAATTAGTAGTGAGCTACCTTTTGTTAATAGAAATTTAGGCATTAGTCTTATGATGGTAATAGTTCCTAGCTTCTAACTTTTAAATAAAAAACATTTATGAATATTTATAATTTATAAACAAATATAAATATTTAGTATATTTAGGTTCGATTTCAATTTAAAATTTATTTAGTTTTTAATATATATATTTATTTATTCAAGTGTAATATGATATATTTAAATTTAAAAAAATTGCAGATTTTTATTATTCAAACTTAATCATGCTTTTTGCCCCAAGTTTTATTGGTTGATAAACTTGTACCAAATTTTCTCCTCACTAAACTTGGATATGAACATGAATCTTGTTACATAGTATACATACATAGTTACATACATGTACTTGAGAAGATTATTTACAGTTCATGGTGAGTAGTGCTTATATGTCAAAATGTAAAACCATTGAAATTCTATCGCAATCTGTAGGATCTTATTAATAACAGAGCTCTTAATGCTTACAAGAACATGACGACTATATGCTGCAGTCTGTTTCCTACACATTGTAAAGGTTAAGATTTACATTTGACATAGGAGTCATGAGCAAGGAGTTTGATATTGGTGAAGTCTCTTCTTGGTGTTTGAGATTTGACATGCACTTAAATAGTAGGTACTGAATTGTTATGATTTCTTTTTTCTTTTGCAGTTGGTGACATTTGTTTGCAACTTTACTCTAAAGGTTCAGCTTGCAAGATATATAGATACCTACTTTTTTAGACACTTCATATGGTATGTCTTATTTTCTTAAGCATAACTTATTCTGATTTTATTGGGGAAGAAGAAGATCATTTTGGAATTTGTTCTTTTGTCGAAGGACACAACTATTCTTGGCTTGATTGACATCTGTTTCACAAGGCTAGTTCAATTACAGAATATCCGAATATCATTTTTTGAGTATTAGTTTCAAAGGAACTTGCATTGTAAACTCATGTGGTGCTATTTTTCTCACACTCTACTTGTGATAGCTGGCAGTGATTTGGCATAGTATTATTCTTTGGGCTCTGCCAAACTACCTGTTGTTGCTAGCTAGCCTTATTTTGCTTTTGGTAGCAGGGTTCTTCCACCAAATAGTAGTACCTGGCACTGACTCTTTTAGCTGTTGGTAAGCCTTCCAGCTAATTCATGTATTCTATCAGGATGGCTTTGGCTTTTAACAGCTTCAATCAATTCCCTTCAATTCTAGCTAAAGCTATTCAGATAGCTTCTCTACAATGGTACAACCTATTCCATACCTAGAATCAGTGTTAAAAATGTAATGTGTTTTTGAATTGTGAGCCCTATTGGTGACATTGTTAACCCCTCAACAATAGCAGAACATATTCTTGCACCTGATTCTCCTAGTGAATGTTGAGGAGGTGCATTAATAATAGTTTTTGTATGTGCAAGGGAAATCTTTTGTATCACTTGTCCATGGAATTAATGTTTGACTTGCACAACTTTGTCAGGGTGGAAGGACTGACTTTCCTTTGTCCTATTTGGATCTACTTGATAACAATGAGTCGTAGTAGCATTAAACTTCAAAAATTAACCCCGAGCAATTATGAACTGCCACATTTGTCATTCTGTCTACAGATTTTTTCAAAAAATGATTTTGATTTTTTTAATATCCTTTTGCTCATTTTAGGCTTACAAACAAATCTAAAAAGTAATGGCATAATCAACATTTTTATTATAGGGTCAAGCTATTTTAATTTTTCCGTAAGTTACACTCTAAAAGATCTCTTTTAGAAGTTAAGTTTTAAACCACAATGAGAGGTTTTCATAATTTATAATTTTATACCCTAATGAAGGTTTAGGTTTAAATAGACAGGGTTGTCTCTAAAATTGTAGGTTATGCTTTATAACAGAATGAACTGTTGTTCAAAACCAGTTGTATAGTTTTTATGTAAACTCTACTAGGTGAAAGTAAATTTGATTTTTGTAGTCATATACAATTTTTTTTTATAATCAACATTTTTTTTAATAATGTATGATATCTGTTTTTATCTATGTGCATCATATTTGACAAGAAATAACAAAATCAGTTTTTTTCTCTATTTTTACTATTAATATTTTTATATTTGGTTCTCAATTTTTTTGCTGATTTTTCCCTGATTTAAACCTTTATAATTGAATTCCATTGATACTCTTACAATACCATGTAAATGGAATGCTACTATAACATGTGCTCCTATTGCGTAGGATGATATGACTTTTTCCTTCGTTACACAAA
Source organism: Chamaecyparis obtusa (assembly GCA_027943335.1). Taxonomy (NCBI): domain Eukaryota; kingdom Viridiplantae; phylum Streptophyta; class Pinopsida; order Cupressales; family Cupressaceae; genus Chamaecyparis; species Chamaecyparis obtusa. Next base: position 177,232 of record BSBK01006340.1, on the reverse strand, counting down.
CTCTGATTTATGATTCGGAATCCATGGTCTATTGAACAAGCATCTAGGGAAATTACCTTGAGTAACTTATTAAAACAAAAAGTTGGACTGTTGCATTGGAACCAGTGATTTGGTATATGGAATATCCTGTATCATACATATGTAATGTATTTCTAAAGATGCATTCAAAAACAACTGGATTTCTCAGCCCTCTGAGGCATAGCAATTGTGGCAACTTAGAATGCTCAAACTTAGCTCTTCTCATACAAGTTGTATTTTGTATTCCAATTGCCACCAAAAGATACAAGAACTAGTCAGCCCATGCTTGGGCACTGCTGATCCCATGCTTGGGCACAGCTCTGTCAGCAGTGCTAACTCATGTGTAGTCTGCTCCTCTCTAATCTGTTCTCTGACAAGGTGATATGTGGCCACAAGGAAGTGAATGCATGGTACAATGCATCATAGGATGGCTTTTCATATAGTGTTTTTATTCTCTAGCTACTTTCTTTTTGCTTGTAGTTTACCATATATTCCTCTCTGACAAGGCAATATGTGGCCACTAGGAAGTGAATGCATTGTACAATGCATCATAGGATGGCTTTTCATCTAGTGTTTTTATTCTCTAGCTACTTTCTTTTTGCTTGTAGTTTACCATATATTCCTTCCAAGTTTATTGAGATGTTCAACTTGCTTAAGGCACTTCAAGTATTTTGTTCTCCGAGTGAGTGATGTGCTTTGAAACTAATTGATTACAATTTCTATCTTAACAAATATCTTAAAGATGTTTTGCGGACAGTGGTTTTTGATATTGTCAACTAATGTCATCAAATGCTGTAGCAACTTAATAGTACTCATGGGGATTTCATTTAATAACAAACTGTACATTACATATGGAAATTTATGAGCAGTGAGCTTTAAGAAAAAAATGTTTTTGTTTGAGATTGTGCAGATGCTACTTGGTTTAAACTCTTAATTATTTGGGCAAATTATTGATTATGATTGGATTCACTTGTACATGGAATGCTGTTTGAATTAAAATATTTGGTTTAATTTTTATATGTAGTGAATGTTTATATGAAGAATCTAGTAGGTTTAATTTCTCACAAGGTTGACTTAGGATGTTTATGAGAGTTTTTTTTTTCTTTTTGTAGGGGTGTGTAGTAAATAATTTTTTTTCTTTATTTCTCCATGCAGTTTGCGCTACCATTTACTTCATCCAGATTATATTTACCATCGGATACGAGAATTACAAAAGAGCTTTAAGCTACGGGTTGTTCTATGCTATGTAGATGTGGTAAGATTGAGTGCCCTGAACATAAAAGTATTAGCATGTTACAATTTTAAATAGGTCAGTTGCAAGTTTGCAGTATTTTGTACTTCTATTGGAACATTGTTTCCTAATAAGTGGGACTATTCTTAAATAAATCAGGTTCTTGGGAGACAAAATGATGTACTTGAAAGTGTGATATACCTTTGAAAAGAATATTTCTTTAATTCTGGATGTCATTTTAAGGAAATGGGAATACCAATTCATAGGGTAATATGCTTTTCATGTAATCAGTGTTACTGTACTTTGTTTTAACCAGGAAGATGTAATTAAACCACTTCACGAGGTTACAAGAACAGCACTACTTCATGATTGTACTCTTCTATGTGGTTGGAGGTATGCATTTGGATGAGGAAAACATAGATTCATTTTGAATGTATGACAGGCACATGTTTCTTAGATAGTATGTGCATGGCTTCTTTGTGTTATTTATGTATTGTAGTGTAAGTAAACATAAGAATGGCATTGGTAGTTTCCATGTTGTTTGGAAATTACTGTAATGCCACTTGTTTCCGAAGTATAAAATTAGATAGATTTGATACATCAGAGTTAATTTTGTATAAAAGCGGATTTATTAGTGGTAGTGTCTAATTTTAAAGATTATAGAGTATGTCTATATTTTAGAACAGATGCACAAAAATGTTTGTTTATAAATCTTAACTAGCTGAAGGCTTAAGCACATTATGATCACAATCATTAATATATAAATCAACATCCAACAATATGCACATTATTTAAAGGGGACAAATAACATCTTTAGAGAATAAAATTAATTCAACTCCATCACACTTATTTATAATTCTAAATATCGCTGAATGATATAATAAGTGCGATACCTATCTGAATCTGAGCAGTTGGAAATATCACTTTCACCCTTGGAAGGTTTCAGTGGTTTTGGCTTTCGTAACTATGGCTTACTCCAGGAGTAACAGCTCTCCTTCCAGGAGGAACAGCTCTTACTCAGAATACGGCATGCTCCAGAGCAATCACTCAACATGCACAACAAGACACGCTTGGAACAAGTTGGAAGTAATAACTCAACGTGCACAACATAGCATGCTCCAGAGTAATCACTAGACATGCACAAAGCTTTGGCTAGGACAATCCTGAGCGTACACTGTACGCTGAGTTGGACATAGTCTGTGTGCCTTTTCTCCAATGCCCATAGCCCATCAAAACCACTTTTTTCCTTGAGTAATCTCCATGTCCTTCCAAGTGCACATAACTTCTTTATATAACATTTAAGGGGTGGTTTCCAAATCATCACACCCATTGACAAAGGTTGTCTTTAATTATTATTTTATAAGTATAATTATTCCTCCCTTTTGAAAAAGTTTTCATAAATATTTTTTTGTTAATCTCCATTTTTACCAAAGCATCATATCATCATTTATTCTTCTATCCCACTTTAACGCTAAAGGTTATTTCTACTTTGTTTCACTCTGGGGAAAAAGTCTTATAACAATTATTGTATTGAAATTTAAAGTTATTATTGCAAGTAATTTTGAGATGCTATTAATATGTGCAACTGAAAAAATAAATGAAAAGTTGTGGGGATGCCAGTTTAACTCTTTCAAATGAAAAAATACATTTCCTATTTAAAAATGCCTTTCAATTGTTTAATTTCTAATCTCATTTTCTGAATATTTATAAATAGTTTGGACATCAATGGAAGGAATTTGTGATGGCATTTTATCCTTAAGGTTCATCTGGGCTTGGTCAGATGTCTGCAGCCGTGCAATAAGATCTTTCATTTCTGATATATGATGATTTTCTAATTCATAGGTTCCTTTTTGGAATACATCTGTGTGCCCATTTGCATCTTGGAGCTGACTCTAAATGCTTTCTACTGGCAGCTTTACCATCTTATACTCTGCATCAATGAAATGATTTTTATCTCTGCGAGTCAGCTGCTTTTGCATACAATGCTGAACTGCTGATGTTGTAATTGTTTCATGTTTGATAATTGTTTGCTTGTTTGTGAGACTTGCTCTTAACTGTGCAACATTCTAATGAATTAGTTTCTAGTTTTATTTTAATATTAATCACTGGGAACTTGAAGTCATCTTTTATTTCCTACAAGGTCAATGATGTTGCAAGCATTTCATTATGTGTGCTTTTTTTAATCACATCTTTTGAGGATCTGTTGCCCCTTATCCCTGTTGTAAATAACCTGTGCAATTTTTTTTTCTTTTAAAAGTGAGAATTTTATGTCTTCAACGAAAATTGTTGGTTGGAGATTGCAGTGTGGAAGAGTGTGCTCGTTACTTGGAGACAATCAAAATGTACGAGAACAAGCCAGCTGACAATATTCTGGAGCGTACTGACAACGACTATCTATCACGAGTATTCTCCATACCTCTCTTGAATAAAATTTGTGCACTGTTCCTCTAGATTCAAAACTTCGAAATATTCATTTCTTTTTTGCTAGGAGTAATAAAGATAAAATGACTGAAAGATGAAATAGATCTAGAAGAAGAAGCTCTTTAAATGAATTTAAGACATTTATGTTAAATTGTTTTGTGTTTTGTCTAATTTGTATTGTATTTTGTTTTTACATGCAGCTTAGTAGTGCTCTGACAACTGTTCGACGTGTCAATAAAAATGATGTAGTTTCACTTGGTTCTGCATTTGGAGTAAGCTTTTCCTCATACCTAGATTTTGAAGTGTAGTTTGACCTTTGAAATTAATTTATGCTTGCAGTTAGAATTTTTTTGTTTCTACAATTATAAGATACAATTTATATAAATTTCTTAAAAATATATTGATAGGTCATAGGACAATGATTAATTATCTTGAAATCCTAGGTGCCTTAATGTAATAAAACTAGCTACAAAAATAGTGCGCTTTAACCTATAAATACATAATATGTGCTAATATGATTGCATCATATCTTACTCATCAAGCCGGACAATTTACTATGCAAGTGCATTAATAATTTGAAAATAAAAATACCACTGAAGAGTTTCTGTAACTTCCTTTTATATTAGTACAATTCTCTTGTATTCCCTGATACATAAAAACACTACTGTAGAATTGAGGTTTTATCCAATTGGCTTTGATTTTGAAGTTTAGAAGTTAGATTTTATATGCATTGTAGATTTTTATGATTCATTGAAATTTAATAGCTTATATTGAAGCTATATCGATTTCACCTTGATTTTTAAGTTTGCAAAGTCAGAGTTTGTATGCCTAGTAGATTTTGCTATTCTATTAAATTAATAGGTTATATGGCAAGCACCTGGACAGCTAGATAAGGAGCGGAGGAAATCTCTATTGAAGGCATTAGTAAGTCGGGCAAGGCCAACATGATAAGAAAATAGTATTGGTTTAACCATTGTGTCATGCGTAACCAAGGCATCTACTTCTTTTAAAAAGTTCAAAGCTATAAGACAGACATCACTAATAATTTGACTAGCAAATAGTCTAATATATATCCTCTGTAAATTGCCATATACCCAAGCACTATTGAAAAGTAACATGGCAATACCAACAGAAGACTTCAAAATTTCATAGTCAAAATAACACATAAATAGAGGTGGATTCCTGTAGCAATAGCATGTAGATTCTGTCAAAGAAAAATCGTCATGACAATGAATTACTGTTGGCGGGGCAAATATTTGAGGTATCCTCTATTTGTTTGCCGTCAAAATGCAAGGTGGGTTGTGTGCCGAGTTCATGTTTACAAGTGACATAGGGAGCCATCTTTTTTGATTCTAGGGCTAGACTCTTGACTCTGATATGATCAGGGACTTACTATTATTGAGAGGAACAGAAGCAACATGTACAGAAGCACCATTCACAGAGGATATTGTCTAATCCAGTGGATGCAGCAAAGCAAGTATTAGTGAACAAATGAAGAGAGATAAGCCAAAAATATGATATAAAATAATAATCAATCTCTCGAGGTCAGTATCAACGAGGATCAATATTAAGTATAACTGTATATATAACGAATTAGGGTGGAGCTCACTAATGCTGTCACGAAGCAAAAAGTAATCACAATGTCCACCAAGTCAGTATGGGTCTAACTGACCTGAGACAAACACTTAAAACTTTAACAAATGTTATGCTATGGGACCATTTTCCATCAACATGCTCCAATGTATTCTCAGCAGTACCTACAGAGAGAACTGGTGTATACCCTTTCTATCTAACCACTAGGTAACAAACCAGATAGTCAAACATGCAGTTGTTCTTAAATCTCTACTGTAGGAAACCTCATAATCTAACAAAAGATATCTCCTTTGCAATCGGCTCAGAGTCCTGGAAACAAGATTTATACCCAAATACATGCCTGTTGCTGATTTTATTTGGAGGAATCATGGCTGTTTTGTGGCAAACTGGGAGCAGGCATTGCCACATAAAAATATAGGCAGTGGTTGTCTAGAGGGGAAGGATTCAGGTTTGGGCCTTTTTAGCAAGGGTGTTGTTTGTTGGGAGGAGGATGATAGGTCAGGGCTTCTAGATCTCCCCATTCCCTCAACATTTTTGTAATTTCTGGGTGGTTAGGAGAAGAGATTTACCTATTGGGAGAAATGAAAGAAATGCAGAGGGTACAAGACTGAGGTGGAAAGGTTGCAACAGGAAATGTTAGAAGCAATTAGCTCAGGCTCCCAATGGACCATGGAGAAGCTCCCATCCCATTAGGTTAGAATAATGGTAGCTGTTTCTCAAGCTAGATCCTTGATTGGAATCTATCATGGCTCTACTTTGTTTGGTGTCAGAATTTGAGTCCTGTTTAGTCTCCATTTTGTTTCCTTTTTCACCTGTCTGCGGCATTTTCTGTTTGATGATTTGGAGATTAGGAGTTTTTAGTGTGGGATGTACCATCATGGTTCTGTAGTTGGATGTCATTTGTATCTTCAATGAACCTTTGTAGTACTTATCGAATATTTCTTCATAGGTGAGGGCCCCAATAGATCCCTCTATAATTTGATTTAAAAAAAAAACCCTTTATACCCAAATATCATCACGCCTCTGTAGTTGGATCTCATTTGTATTTTCAATGACTCTTTGTAGTTCTTACCAAAAGCAAAAAATTCCTTGCAACACGCAACATAACACACCCAAATTAATGCTGCTTGATCACAGAAATAGTCTATATTTATACAACTTCAAAATGGGATAAGAGAAATGTCTCATAATAATTTAAGATTATTAATTGCTTAGCTTTCAACCAAAGATGCATTCAACCCAAGGAGAAAAAATATTCTAAACGTTGAACCTTTTAAAATCTCACCTGCAAAATGTTAGCAAATAGAAGCAAAACATGTGATACAGAATAAACAAACACAATGCTTGGAAGAACAGCTGCAAATATTCAACTATAAAACACAAGTAGCACTGGCCTCTTTTAGGGGGCAACCTTCTTAAGAGCAATGCTCCAATACAAAATGATATCCAGGTTGATCTTCTCTTTCATTACGACCTCAATATGAAGGCTTCACAAAGAGTCACTTATGAGGTACAGCCAATGTGGGATAAATATAAATCAATACACTTACCATGAACTAATAAATAACTAGATAACTGACTACGAGTATACTCATAAAAATGGTTAGCTTGTGAGGTAATAACTAACATTGGACCACAATAGCTTCCAGCTGAAGGATGATGGACCCTTCCTAATCCAAATTTGTGAAGTGTTGATTGAATGTGAATTTGTTTTCCAAGGACCTTTAAATAAGAGATGTGGAAACCAATGTGCATTTTAGAATACAAAGGGAGATCCAACTTGTAGAACTTTGCCAACTTCTTGTAGTTTTTTGAATTTTGAAAGGTTCATTGAAACTTGATGCCAACTGTTTTTTACCTCCAAGCTTGAGGAATGTTTGCTTATTTTTCTGAAGATGCATAAAGACCAAGTCCCCTTTAGTGAATGTGTGCTATGAGTGGTGTTTCTCTACTTGTTTGATGTATGTTCCTCCAAAGACACATCTTCCAATATGCTTGAATTCACTTTCAAATCTGCCAAGTCAGACTCCATTATGATGTTCTATAGCTCCATTATGACCCCAAGATGTTGGATTCTTTTTACATATATATGTGCACTGAGTGGAACTGCTGAAAGTGTCACTTACTTAATTCGCCATAGTTTTAGATCTTTGATTGTGACTTCGTGGAGCACAATAAATGGTGACCAATTAGAAAACTTGTTTATGATTTTCTCTGGGATTGGATCAACTGGTTCATTCTTGTTGGATGACAAACACCAATGTAAGAAATATATGTTCCTGTAGTTGCTATTCAGTGGGGAACTTGAGTAGTTGATTGGACTGGTTCCTTATTGCTTGATGATGTCCCTTTACAAAAAAATAAATAGAAGTGCTCCCACTTGTGAGCCTTTTGATTTTAATCTGCACCACCTGTAACTGTATTTTTTTGGCCTTGGCTTTGAAATGTTGCCATTCATAAAGGCAACATTGCACTTTACCTGGGCTTTTGTGGACATCGAGATGTCTTCTTGTATTAAATATTATCATCAAGATTAGATTGAGAATGTTTGCAAATTTCTTACTGGCACTGCAACATGCATCCTTGATGTGTAAAAATGAAAGAAAAGTGCAGATGAGATCTTTAGCATAAATGTAGGTAGAAGGGGGAATAGGCTTCATCTTTCTCTTTATCAGGTGTTTGCAAATAGTTACAATCTTTAGTCCACAAAATGGCATGCGGATACTACCTTCTCATCTCTCTCAAGATTTTGATATGGGGGTTGACCAGTGAGCACGATGAGTGGAAGCATGATAGTGTGAGAGGGATTTACTCTTGTGCTTATAATTGATCCAAAGACTGAGAATAAGGAAGAAATAGGAAGGGGGTACTCTGTTGCAACATCCATGGATATGCCTCTAATGCATGACAATGATAGGTAGAGTCTTGCTGAGGTTATTGACTTTGGCAATTTTAGCATGGCCAGACTCATGCAAGACAAACACACCAAATAACTTGTTTCTGTCAAGTATATCAAGAGGGGCAACAAGATTGGTGAGACTGCAGAGGGAAATCATCAATCACTGTTCTTTTAGGCATTGAAACATTGTCAGATTTCATTGCACTCCTATTAGTTTTTCAAAACATTTCGATAAATAAAAAAGCACACACATACATAATTTCACCCTTACGTGATAGAATTGTAAAAGTGGTGTCTCCACGCCCTACCCCCTTCTAGTTTTTAGGATCTTTTGTTATATAAGAAACTTGATTACAATGAGGGGGCAATGAGGAATTGGTAACTAACTCTTGAGTGTGTTAACTTAGATGTTTTTGCTGCACAATTTGCCCAAAAATATCTTTAGACGAGACAACTTGTACAATACATGGCTAGTGGAAGTGGCATTGTAACTCATTGTGACAAGGTGAAATTGAACCAAATGTTGACTTTGATGCTTTTGATGAATAGTGCCATGTCCCCTTCTTGAAATAGGATTAAACTATAAACAAAAATAATTAAATTAAAAATATAAAAGAATAAATTAAAAATAATTAAATATTAGTTAAAGTTAAACAAAAAGTCAAAAGGCATGAATGGAAAAGTTGTGTCTCCCTCAAATGAGAGGTATAAACGGTAGAGATGAGAACTTAATTTGAAAAAAAAAGGGAAAGAGGAAGAAAGAGTGGGGCATAAGAATTAAGGAGGTATTAAGGGAAAGGAAAGGGAAGAAAAGAAGGAAGTGACTTTCAAAAGGTGAAGGGTTGTGACTCTTCGAAAGGGTTGTTATTATGAAGGGTTGTGACTCTTCGAAACAGAGACAATTATGAAGGGTCATGGCTCTTGCCAAAAGGCAGACATGATGAAGAGGTGTGACCTCTCCCTCAAATGGGAAGATATAAATGAGAAGAGGGATCAAATTGAATGGGGAAAAAAGGGCAGAGGAGATCTAGAGCTGATTTAAAGTAGAAGTATAAGGAGGGATCTGAAATAAAAATTGAGAAGGAAATAAGAAAATAAGGAGAGGATGTGCAGATCTTAAATGGGATGTGCAGATTTGAAAAATAGTGAAGACAGATTTGATAAGTGAGAAATAGGTGAAGATTAAATAAGGAGTGAAAGGGGCAATAGTTGTCAAACAAATGTATCTTTTCATAACCAAAGGGTGTGAACCTTTCATAAAGGGCATTAACAAATGAAAGGGTGTGACTCCCTATAGTCAAAGGAGATATTAAGGAGGAGAAGGTTCCATTTGAAGAAGAAACTAAAAAAGGGGAGATCAATTGGAAGAATAATATATTATTTTCAAAGGCAATAATGAAAAGTGGTATTAATACCATGCAAGATAGGTAAGTCTTACGGTGGAATGGGCCATGCTATATCATAGAAAGGCAAGGGATAAGTCCTGTGGTGGAATGAGCCATGCTACCTCATACAAAGGCACTATTTGTGAAGGATAGTCCATATGGATAGGAAGCAATTGCAATAAGGGGGAATGGTGAGGCCTCACTAGGTACACCACCTCATGAAGCATGAGGCCAAGGGGGACAAAGTTTCCGCTCTTGGGCCTAGGGTTGAATTAGGGGCACCCTATTATAATCTTTCCACCAATGCATATGGGAGAGTTATTGTAATAGCTATGTAAAGGATCTTTAACCATATGAGGCTAGTAAGATAGAGTGATGAAGGGGAATGGTGTAAAGTGTAAACATTCTGCTAGGTACGCCAACCCCATGAAGCATGGGGCCAAGGGGGATAGATTTTCTGCTCTTGGGCCTGGGGCAGAGACAATGAGGGCACCTCATCATGTCCTTCTTATCTCATTCCTCATTATAGTTAAGATCATGGAAGCTAAGTGCTATAGGTATGTTTCTTTCATAAAACTAAATAAGCATTATATCGTTACCTAATCCATTTATAAAGCTTAAGGCAGATTATATTACACTAACAATATAATTAGTTTGTGTATATATACATATATTTTATAGATAAGTGGTATCAAAGGGGATAGCTCCCATACAACACATGGCTTACAGAGCCCTGATACAGATATCATAACGTAAGTATTCAGAATATTCACAGCCTAACTATTTCAGGAATTTGTAGATCACAGCTAAGCATCTTCCAAAGTTCATGACCTTGACCGAACTTGCAGCATGTAGCCAGAAACCTTCCAATGCATTGTCAATGAAATTTTTCTTTTTTCCTTTATCTCTCACTTTGTTTTAGTCCCTTCAGTATCAGGGTAGAAACAGAGCCACCATCGTCCACATCATATGCATAAAAAGTCAAAATACAACCAGTAGTCTTCCTTCATCGAGATCCAGAATGGCATTCCCTATTGGCTCTCCATCTACTTCTCTAGTGAATCCAGAGATGTTTTCCATGCATCGTTCCCTGCAGTCGATGTCGTCCACCAAGGGGCATATAACTGCTTCATACTATCAAGTTGTATTGGGCCACAATCGAGAATGCCAGATGTTCATATCGTAATTGGTTCCCATGTCTTTTTTGAAATTACCAAATGCCTGTGTTCATTGCTGTTGGAGTCCCTTTTGCAGCTTTCCCAGCTTTCCTTCACCTTGATGAACATTAGCAATTCATTCTTTTGCCCACGGACTGCAATTTGTTTGTCCTCTTTGCTGAAGCTTGCCCCACATATCGCAGCGTATCCATTGCCCTCCTGCCCAATGGATATTGAATTGTCTCCTTACTTATCCAATACCTTCATGGCCTCTGCTCTCTGTACCGAGAAGATCGTCCTTTAGGATTTGTTGCAGATCCTTTCTTTCGTTTATGCAGACTATCTTCTCTTCTTCAATTTTAGAAGTGACCCCCAAGTTTGCTAGGAAGTCAGCAGCTCTGTTTGCCTCACGGTAAACGTGTGCTAGTTTAAACTTAGGAATCTCTGTTAGCATCTCCGATGCATTTTCTACCTCCCTCTTTAGTCGCCAATTGGAGATTGAACTGCTCTTCGTTGCATTAACGATTAATTGTGAGTCTCCTTTGATTTCTAATGCCTCAATTCTCTGTTCAGCACAATGTTTTAGTCGTCTACTCAGAGCTATTACCTCTGCTTCATTATTCGTTGCCACTCCGAGGTAACCACTTGCCCCAAACTCCATTTTTCCCTCATGATTTCTTACTATGCATCCATATCCATCTTCTCTGGGGTTGCCCTTGGCAGCCCCATCAAAGTTGAGTTTCAACACTCCTTTGGCGGATTCTAGTTAGTGGATTTTTGGTTTTTTTTTTGATGTGACATTGATGAAAGGGGGTTTCAGACTTTACCCATTTCTCCTGAATTATTTTGTCCCAATCGTTAATAAACTCTACTTTCCTACCATATGTCTTCGTATTATTTCGCATATTCCTCCTTTGATCTTTTCAATAACCTTGTCAATTCCCAATTCTTTCGTTTCGAAAATTCTCCTATTGCGTTCCTTCCATATATGCATGCAACCATTGAAGGGGATATGATCCAAAGTGCCTCCCACAACGATTTTGGTTCAGGATTGGCCATCCCTTCAAGAAATTAATAAGCCTCTCTTCCCAGGCCGAGCTCCATTCTAGTTCCTGGCAAATCCAATCTTAACACCTTCTGGCAAATGGACATGCATATAACAAATGATCAGCTGTTTCCTCACTTTTTTTGCAGAGATGACATAAACTGGGTCCCAGAAATCCATAAGTCTTTAGTTGTTCTCCAGTTAGAATTCTCCCGTGTATGACAGTCCAAAGAAAGGCTCCAGCTCTCGGACCAACCAACCAACAAAGTTCAGTGGGCCAAGCATCACTGTCTTGCTGGAAAGATTGAAAGTGATAACCGAGCTTTTCTTTGTATTCTCCTGACCAAGCAGCACACCATATTATTTTGTCGTCTTCATTCCTTAGAGATATCCTTCTTGCCAGCAATAACTCTGATAATCTTATCTAGTCTTCTTCTGGCATCCATTTGCTAGATATCTACATTCCTTTGTCTTTGGGATTATTACCAGCACCTTATTAATAATTTCTTTAACAAACTTTCCTTTAACTCTGACTTCTTCTATCACCTTACATACATCAGATTTTAAAAAATTCCAGCACCTTTGAAAGAAGCTGGCAGGGAACCTGTCTGGTCCAGGAGCCTTGTCCGGATGAAGCCCACAAACTGCTGAGTGTATTTCTTCTTCCGAAAATGGTTCTAAGAGCATTCTGTTGTCTTCATCACTAACTAGTCTTGGGATCTCTGCGAGGATTTTCTCCTTATTCTGCTTGTTTATATCATCTTTGGAGTTTAACAAATTATTGAAGCAATTAACAGCTGCATTCCCAACACTACCTCTGTCTTTGCAAATATTATTTTTCGCTTTCTACCACCTCATTGACCGCATTCTGCACCCTTCTTTCTTTGACTGAAGCGTTGAAGAACTTCGTGTTCTTGTCTCCTTTAATCCATACTTCTCTAGCCTTGTCTTTCCAGTGTATTTCCTCGCGCCTCAGAATTTCTGATAATTGCTCTTTTAGCTCCTTCTCTCTACTGAACTCCTTTACTGTCATCCCCTCTCTTATAACTTTTTCGCTAAGTCTTTCCAACTCATCCAATATCAGTTCCTTTTCCTCGAAGATGTTTTTGAAGACCTCCTTATTCCATATTCTAACTTTCTTTTCTAAAAATGCCATTCTTTTTACAAACCTAAAGCTGGGTGTACCTTTAATGTGTTTTCTTTCAATCCACCACTTCTCCAGAGTATCCAGCAATTACTGGTCTCTCCACCACATGTTCTGAAACTTAAAGTAGCTACCTCCCCAATTACATTCTGTTCCTTTTTCTAGATGCACAGGGTAATGATCTGAGATACCAATTGGCAGAGTGGTTGTAGTCAAGGGGATACACTCCATAATCCAGTGGGGCCCCGCTAAGAATCTGTCTAGCCGCTCAGCTATGTTTGTGAAGCCCATCCTTCTGTTTGTCCGGGTATACCACCCCAATATATATATGCACTTGTCCCTTTTTGGTGGTTGCAGGACCTAAATCAGGGTTTACCTTGTTAAAAGGCATTTTAAGTGGTAAAGTTATATCTCTAACCATCTTACAATTCTTATTTTAATGGAATTTGTGATTCTAGGGCAAAAATTAGGGCAATTCCAAAAAGGAGACATTACAAATAGCAATATGAATATTATTAACTATTGATTCTAGTTATCAATGTGTATTGACATTTTTATAAATCACTGAACTATGAACTTATGAATGTTTTCATTTTTGCAAATTATGAGGTATTTAATTATTGTTTTATTGACAATTAATAAATTATGTGAGAGAGTGTGTGTATACACCCTGTACTCATCAACCAAGGAAAAAAATATTTCAAGAACATTAATATATTTTCTCATTTAAAACATTTTGAAAAATATCCTAGCATAGATTAAATGTACCTCAAACTGTGACTTTAGTTTTTGTCTTTATACTTGGTTATATGATCTGCATTTAGACAACCCTGAGGGGAACAATCCTAGGAAAAAGTTGGCATGCGTGTGGCCAACTTCAATTTATGTTTGAGCACTATGATATGCTTTCAGTGTTTGGAATTTTCAGACATGCCTAGTTTTCTTTTGAATGAATATTATTTACAAGATCCAACCGAAACCTCTTGGATTATATTACAAATACCTCAATGTTTTGGAATTTTTAAAAAATTTCTTTTGCTTGCTTATCTGTTCTGGTAACTATGGTCTTCATTCGAACAAGTGTGATATGGATGAAAGTCACAGGTAATGGTTTACGTCTGTTGTATGCCATTCTCATACGGGGTACATGATTTTGTTTTATCGTTTTTTATAAACTTGATTATAGTGATCTTGTAATGTATTTTATAAAAAACAATTCAACAACTACAATCAATACTTATTTTCTTAAACTAGAAGTATTTTAATGTAACAGAAACTCTGTTATATTTTATGAATGTGATTTTTTATTCCTTTCTCCTAACTTTCTTTGATCAACTCTATTTGACATGTGCAGACACTGTCAGGAATCATTGGGGCTTCTATGGAAGATTTGGCTCGTTGTCCTGGAATTGGGGAACACAAGGTATTATTCCGATATTTTAATGATCAATACTTGTTATAATTCACATTTCACTTATTATTATATTATTTGGTGTTGACGGTCTGTTTGTTCTACTTTCATATAACAGGTCTACTTTCATCTTTTATTGTTGTTTCGTTTTGGGTAAAGGGACTCCAGACCCATAAAAAATGTTGGCAATTACCATACAACTCAGGCGAATGGAATTGTTAGGAAAACTTAAAAATCTCAAGCTGACCAAAGGTCCTCTCATTTTGATCTTCTATTACAAGGGCTTCTCTGAAATATCAATCAAGGAGAGAGGGGAACAGACAGAAATGTTTAAAGTTATCCCAGCTTTCTCTGATTAAGCATTTTCATCTGGAATTCTTTTCATTTATCTTACATTTTTTCTCAGTTTTCTCAATCACCACACAACTGAATGGAAAGTGTAGGAGTTGATTGGTGACTCCTGAATACCCCTAGAATCCTGGCAAGACCAAAACAACTTCCACAAGAGAGAATGACAAGGATGGCTTGATTCAACAATGCAAGGTTGATTGAATATTAAATATACAATGAGATAGCCTTGCTTATAAAGGCAAGGTGAGCGGTAGGATTAGACAAGATTGTGACATGCGTCTTAATCCTATACAATGAGGCAACAAAAGTGTGACCTAGATAACTAAAAGTAGTTGTCAAAAGATAAGGTAAGATCATTTGACAACTAAGCAATCTTCTAGGACACCTAGGACCTAAGTAAACATTAAGTCTCTTACTAGGAACCAGCAAAAACACTAGGTACAAGACCTTATTCACCCCACAGTCCCCCTTAAATGCTGCTTCGGGAGTAGATTATCATGCAAAGAGGCAAATATTATTATGATGGGTTCTGGCTACTACTCCATGATAGGTACCAATGTACAAATTATCTCTCACAAACAAAGGAAGGAGAAAACTCATTGGGACAGAACTCCTTTCCGAAAGAAAAAAGATACAATCAAGTGATGATTTATGGACTCAATGATACCCCCCATAATTACATCCATCACGACATTACAATCAATGATGGCCCCAGAAAGGAAAGAGAGACTATATAGCCCCCCCCCCCTCCCCACCCCCCCCACACACAAAATTTTAAATTTGTAATGTTGTCATGCCCCTCACTACATCAATCATCAAACAAAGGGCTGCAATCAGCATTGAAAGATTTAAGGACAGCAATCTTTGCCAGCAGTGATTATTTTCCAGCAATCTTTATTCTTTAAGGAAAAGCAATTTAATAGAAGGAAATTACAATAATAATAATATAATATAAACTAAGGAGAACAATCAAGAGGTGCGATCAAGGAAACTATATAGAAGGATAAACAGCACGGAAGGAAGGAGCTGACCTGCTATAGCAAAACGTGATTAAGGATAGTAATGTCTGTTATCGAAGAGACACGTCCTTGTTGAGATTAGCCTCTTTCCAAGGGGCGCCTCCTTTCAAGAAGCCACCAAGGTATATAAGAGGGAGATCAGATATGAAATGAAAAAAGGGGGGGACAAGAAGTTATTAGATTATCAAGATGGAAGCTGATCAGCATAAGTAAGGATACATCCCTTCAATATAAAGGGTCATGACCCTAGGAGTGAGGAGGTATATAAGGAAGATAGATAAGAGACTTAGAAGGAAATTTTTTTTGGAAGGAAAGATCATGTGAATCAGAGCAGATACAGCGGATCTAGAACAGAAAATTGGAAGAGTATTGCTAAGTTGTAATATTAGTATTAGAGAATAAGGAGGAATAGGATCACTGCTCATCAAGAGCAGACCAGTCAAAGTAATAAAGCATTCAACTTAGAAGAGGTGTGATTCATTAAAGAATATATGCTATAATATTAAGCAGTGATTGTTTCCAGAAGGGTTGTGCTTAAGATAAATGAAAGGATATGTTAGTGTGAAGAGATATGTATCACAACAGACATGACCCTCTGTCTGAGAGAAGGGGTGTATATATATCAGGTATAATGGAAGAAGAGATTGGAGTCAATGAGCAGCAGTAGAAGAAATAAATGTATATGCTCAGCAATAGCTTCGATCATCGGAATCATTCAAGAGTACATGTTAAGGAATCACCGTGGAAGAATTAGGCACAACAAACAGCAACAAGAAACAGACTAAAAAATCAGGAATATCGTACCAATTACAATCATCAAATCAGAAGCAATTGTAGGAATTGAACAATAAGATATTATCTAGATTGGGCATTGGAAAGCAACAAACCCTTGGGTATTTTAGAGTTGTTATTACCAACATCTAGTAATCTAACAATTGCTTTTGTAGGTATTGATATTGCCTATACGTTATTTGTCAATCTATTATCTTTTAATATTTTATATATGTTTATGATGAGATATAAGATCCATATGTCAAAAGTCTGTTTGTAAAACCCCATCATGTATAGAAGGAAGGTGGTGTAAGGAATTGGGGAATCATGAGGATTGTCATCTAGGTGGGATACATTGGGTGGATGCCCATGTTGCCTGCCACTAGGACCAAGAGGGCCAAAGCTTTGCTCTTGGGCTTAGATAGGCCAATCGAGGCTTCAAATCTATAATAATGGCTATTAATGTTAGGAGATGAAGCATCTATAGTGAAAGCAAGTACATGCACTCTACTAGGTAGGATACCCCAGGTGGATGACCATGTTGCCTGCCACTGGGACCAAGAGGGCCAAAGTTCTGCTCTTCGGCTTAGTGTGGGATGGCTTTGGGTGGACGTATCTTGTTTCTTCTCCCACACCCTAATGTGTTTGAAATGATGCTATAGATATTACATGAATATCACGTGTTATGGACTAGCCCTAATAATGGATATATATTATACACGTGTATATGTTTCTTATGTTACGATTGTAGGATTCAAATCCAGGATCACACTATTTGAAAAGATATTTTACTTGGTAAGATGTAACCCTAACCCTAATTTGTTGCAATTGTAAATTTAGGGCAAAATTCAAGGGCAAGTTAGGGAGGGGACATCACAAATGTCGTATAGAAATGGTGAGTGCTTGAAGACAATACATAGTTCAATGCCAACAAACAACATATCTCCCCTTGGGACGAAAAGATAAACCAAGTACAAATGCAAGATTGCTTCTTATTCTAGATTGGAATTGGTAGGAAGAAGAATCCAAATGTATGATGATGCTTCTGAAGTATGCTCATGTGTTACCAAGTCCTTGATAGATGATGATGCCACAATACAATCAAGTACATGTCCGAACACAACAAAAGGCGACAAACAAGGTACAAATGGAAACTGATTTTGAACAAGCTCCAAAGACAAAGATGAAGTGACAATAGTTGTGTCATGTCTGTCATCAAATAAGAGATAAACCTGCAAATTAATATTTGAAATGTGAGACTCCACAAACAAAGAAGCAATGTCAGGTAGATAGGAATCCTAATTAGGAAGACAATGTGATACCTATTGTAGTAAATCATTGGAAGTTCTTAATGAGTCAACAACAAAAGATGAATATTTGATCTCAATTGAAGAAGTAGGAGCTGCAGGGGAATTCCCTGGATCATCTAGTGCTCAAGTTCTACTTCATATTCAAGCTCCTCTTAAGGTGTCATCATCAAAGGGAAGATTGTTAACTCCATCAAGTGGAATGAGGCAATCTGAAGCAGGATAATTTGGAAATGGAGGGTCATGTGAATTGCCAAAAATCTCCCAGATCTTGCTTCAAGCTGTGCATGGGCACCTAATTCGGGACATCTAATTATAGGTCTCTTTGAAGATTGCTTGCACCTAAACTACAGCCAATCAATCCTATGATATGATCAATTTTTATTATCCCAAATTAATTTCTTCTAGTCTGTCTGTGGCTCAAGAATGAGTTTCAATAAAGATAGGCGAAAAATAAAGCCACCTAAAATGTGTTAGAATGCCTTTTTGCCAAGACTCATAATTGTCCTTTGTCAAAGTGATTACAGAAAGATGAGTTCAATAACCCATGATTACAACATTGATACAATTCTCAAATGATTAAATCAGAGATCAGTACATGAAATATAGCTGAAATGAAGTGATCAGGTCAAAATAACACCTCTCCAACTATCACAATGTCCAAGTAATTCACCATAATGCGAATATAGCAAAAATTGAATAACAGATACTTGGGACAAAATCTGGAAAAAGTGAATGGATGGCTTGAAAGAGCTCCTCAATACCTTTCCAATGCCACAAGGATCGCAAAATTGGAGATTGTGGCAAAAAATTATGAGCTCGAGAACCAAAAATGAAGATCTGGCTTTGATCAGCAATTATTGTGATCAAACAACAAAATATTGGAAAATGGCCCACACCATTGAAAAGAAGACAGAATGAACATTCTGGCAATATTTGGTTTTCAAAAAATCGATATCGTATGCCCAAGTTATTCAAAAAGAAAATTACTCCCTCTATAGGTACACAGTGGTCAACAGCTGGCACCTGGGGCTGAACATTCTAGCACCTAGTCAACAATAGGACCGTGGTTGAGCAAGGAGCAAAAAAATAACAGGGCGGCAGGGTGGAGCATTGGTGGGCGGAGGTTTTGTGAGGGGTGGCAGAGAGTGGAATGTGCTTATGCAAAATGTGGTGTGGTTATCACTAGCCTTGATGGGCTTTAGCACCACTTACAAGCCCCCAAGTGCCAAACTTAAGCTCCAGATAAAGAACTCCAACATGAAATGCCCACCAATAGATTAAATCAACCAGCCACAAAGATAAGGCTGACAAAACCTGCATGATTACCACAAACAAAAGTTTAAACTTTAAACTTTAAACAACCATCAAATATCAAAGGGCAGGCTGATCATTTAACAAGTACACCTGCAAATTGTAAATGCGACTAAACAAATTAAACCCCTGGCTAACATGTGGTCAAACAAGAAATCCACCTATAGAATCTTCATGGACGACCAAACTGACACCATCGGTTAGAAGAGTAAATGAGCTGAACGAGTACGTTTGGGCCAACTGACCAGGAATTGAATGTGCTGACAAAAAGGTCGGCTGTATTTCAACCTGATACAAATAATTTTCTGACAATAAAGTATTTGCTTGACCAAAAATACAATAAATTGCAGAACTTTTGAAATTTTTTTTTTGATGAAAAAATGATTGTTGTACCTTGCGCACTCAAAGTGGTTGTATGATCTGCCTGAGCAAATTTTTTTTGCCACAAAAACAATTTTACTGAAAATGGACAAATCTATAGTCAAGATTTGTTGGATCGGCCTCTTGAATGCAATGGAAAGGTTGGTTAGGACCCAAAGTGGTTTGAGAAATCAATGACCTCCTGAATTAGCCAACCTCACGCTTCTTCAAACCCTTGTAGACATGGTAAAACATAACAAAGTTTGACAAAATGAAAGGCAAACCTGAATTTCTTTGACACTCTGGTTTCAATCATGAGGTCCTTGAAACCCCAATATGCACCCAACAAATTCTTCAAGCCATATGACAACCCTCAAATCCGGGAAGGAATCTGAAGCACTGGAGCTCTGATACAATGTAGTAGTTGATTTGTGACTCCTCAACTCCCCGAGAATCCTTGCAAGACCAAACCACCTTCCACAAGAGAGAATGGAAATAATAGCTTGCTTCAACAATGCAAGACTGATTGAATACTAAAAATAAAATGAGATGGCCTTGCTTATAAAGGCAAGGTGAGAGGTAGGATTAGACAAGATTGTGACGTCTCTTAATCCTGTACGGTGTGACTTAGGTAACTAAAAGTAGTTGTCAAATTTAATTCAATTTTAATTCTCCCAAATATTTGACTAGGCTTTTACATGATGTTTTTTAATTACTGTTTTAATTGCATTGTTATCTTGCTATCAAGCTCAAGACCAACATCAATGAAGTCTTCCCTGCTAGCATGTCATTTGAGTGCTAAATTTATGCATGCATTTGATTCACAAAACCCTCGTCCTCTTTCCATTTTCACATAGTGGTTCTCCTGAAATCAAAATGCTATTTGTTCATATGATATATGTTTTTTCTATTTGATGAAATTCTAATGTCTTGTTAATTCATCCTGACAATCCTTGACCAGCAGGTCGATGGCAGAATTTACATGCAATTTGGCAAATATTTCAACTTTCTGATCTGAGATATTCTCGTCATTTGTCCATGCATTTATAATTCCAGATAGCAGGACTTTTTCTTTGACCCTACTCTAGATCATGAAAATGATTTGTTCCCAAAGACTACTGTTTTCTTTGGTATTGGGATTGACTTATCTTCCAAAGAAGCATCAGTGACCGATCTTCATTTCATCTCGGAGCCAATGATACATTTCTTGTGAGTAATTTGCCTTGTCCAGAAAAGTCTCATTTTCCAGAAGGAAGTCATATCAACCAAGCATGGGGGCAATGGAACAAGCCTTACAAAATGGATACTAGAAGGTCTCATGCCCCCCAACATAAAAAATACAGAAAAAAAAAAGTATAATAATGTTGCCACCTTTATCCCATTATAATTATTAAGGAAAGCAAGAAAGAATCTGATTGGCGATTTGTCCGAATGAATAGTGTTTTATAAATTATTATCCTTAACTGGAGATTAGTCATTCCTAAGCGGTGATCCCTGAACAGCAGAAAAGTTTGTGTTTTGATACTTGGCCAACTTCCCAATTAATACCCAAGACAAAGGCATAATCGCTCAACTCAATTATGTAACGAGTGACTCACAAAGACAGCAGTTAAGCCAATGACTATGTGTTAGTCTAGGGGCAGCAGTTAGTCTTGGACAACGATCCACCTGGAGTTGCATCCCTTGGAAGGTGGATACAAACAAAGGTTGTGACTATTCAGCTCTCCGTAGAAGATATAAAAGGAAGATCCCATCATTTGGAGGAGGCATCAAATGATGGAATAATAAACCAGAAAGTACAGTAAGGAATTGAGGAATCAGGACTGAAATAAGAGCAGCAATAAATATTTATGATAACAGCAACTAGACTAAAAGATAAATCTGTGAATATAGTCGTCATAGTAATATTTGCAGAAATTATTGATCTTTGTGAGAAATCTAAATGCTTCTCTTTGCTATAAAAATGTAATAGTAGATTCTTATGATAATCCATTTTGAATTTAGAGAAACAGATTGTGAATGGGAAGGATGGACATTCTTTCGAGTTCACGGGAGGTGAAGGAAGACTGGCCTTCATGGTCTTATCAAGTACGCCACCCTGAGTTGGAATGGATGGCCAGCCTTCCATGCTCGTGGGTTAGGAGGTGGCATGGAAGACTGGTCTTCCATTCTCTTGGGCTTGATCAAGGAGGGTGACCAGCCTCCAAGATGTCTGAGGGATGGAAAGGAGAGTCTCCTTCCATGCTGTCGCAGTACAAGGGCGACCAACCTTGAGATTGGGGTGTGCAAACATTTCAACAAATTGTCAAAACTCCTAATGAGATTATTCTGGGAAATCCACATTGGAATAGCTATTGCCTTAATTAGATTTTTATATGAATAATGCTTATATGATCTCATGATGCATACTATTGCTTAGTCAAAATAGATGTTATCTTGGCTGATTGTTTACTGTCAATTTCCAGTGACTAATATTGTGTGCAGGACCTAGACCAATATCTCTTATAAAGGGCATTTTAATTGGTAAATTTATACCCTTGTTACATTTCTTATTTTTACTTGAAAATGTGGTTTTAGGAAAAAATTTAGGAAAATCCCAAAAGAGAACATTATAGAAGGTCCATGGAAAACCTTTCATATCTGACAATCAAAAGTGAGAAATTGCTGCATTTTGAGTGAAAAGTGCTATTCCAAATCGTGGTTGAAAAACTTAGACTCCGACCATAATTTGGTGGACCCAAGAATTTTCAAAATCTTAGGAAAAACTTGGCAAAAATTTTGAGCACTAATAAACTATTAAGTTTTTAAAATTCTTTATTCAAAATTTGCATATTACTGTATTTATGGAACATATGACTGATTTCCTTTGTGCATAGATCAAAATTAGAATTTAATACATATCAACTTCAAGTTTAAATATAAATAAAAATTACAAGTTATAATTTCAATGTTCATAATCTATACATTTCTACTACGACGAAAGCTCAAAAAATCCGTTGCAATTGGGTGGGCATCCTTGAATTGGATAGTTTAACGATTTTAACTGCATCATCCTCAATGGGATCTTAAGCCATAGGGATTGTGTTGTGAATGCAATGAATTTTTCGCAAATGGCTTTCCAACTTTGTCATTTGCTCTAACCAACAATTTTGACACTTAAAACTAGAGAGCATAAAAAAATGAAATGATAAAACTAAACTAAATGTTAGTAAATGTAATATCAGAAATCTACAATATTAGTAAATTGTACTATTATAACTAAAAGTCTAAAAATAACTGAAGAAAATTTTGATTTAGAACTTAGCTTGACGAGCTCTTCCATTCCTTTGGCAAATGTATGATAAAAATGTTCTTCATGACTCTTTTTAGTTTGGCAGTTTACAATGACTCCAACCACCTTTTGTTATCAAACACTTGTTTGAGGTTGAGCAATGTGGCTGTGATACTCTAGAAGCTGACAAAATTTGTCACAAATTGCATCTCAGTTGCACAAGCTCTTTGCCATCATGGCACACCCTAATGAGATTCACTACCCATGTGTGCTTATAAATGTATTTTGTGACATTCCTTGCATCTTCCATCATGTTCGTCACCCAACTAAGTTTCACTATATCCACAAGGGAAAGTTCAATGTGGGCAACGTTGAAGGGCTCCAAAACAAAGTAGGGTCCTTTGATTTTAAAAGTTCATCAAATAACATATATGTAGTTGCATCGTTTGCCACTAGTTGGACAACATTCATCACTTCAACCTCCATTAGCGCTTCAACCATCATTGGCAAGTAACTTGCTGCTGAGTTATACTGCATGTCTATGGTCTAAGTTTACTTCATGGAATCTTGTAGACATGCATGCCAAGTGATTGGTCGTGTTATAAGCTTCTATAATAAATAGTCTGATTTATCTTGGTCTCAAATGAGCTGATCTTTTCTCTGGAAAAAGAATTGGAAAATATGCTGTCTTTGTTGATGGGCCTCCATGATATTCCTGTCAAAATCAAGCTCCAATCCATTCTCCTCCAAGATCTCTGCCTGTTGACAACATGAGTATAATCTTTGACCCTTACAAACCAAGTTTGTATAGCTCAATCTTTAAAAGTAATAAATTGCTATTGCTGAGTGAAGGGGATATTCAAGACCTAGGACCCTTTCTAAAATAATGCTTGGTTCCCATCCTTGATATCCCATCTTAGCCATGACAGTATGAGAGAGTTACATGATTTTATGAATTTTGGGGCTTTAGAAACAGTTGGCAGGTTCTCCATCAATAGGTGGTTCAAGCTTTTTCCCTGAACAATGCAATCCCAAAGTCCATGCTTTTCCTGGTACACCTGCCATAAAATTATAATCTCCAAACATATCTTACCTTATGGTCAAAATACCATTTTATAAGCACGTAAGGGGAATGTGCTGCTTGTATTACTAGGTATGATCTATATTTTTATCACAGCGTTTATCAATTTTATTTTGTCCATGCTTTTCCTGGTACAGCTGCTATAAAATTATAATCTCCAAACATATCCTACCTTATGGTCAAAATACCATTTTATAAGCACGTAAGGGGAATGTGCTGCTTGTATTACTAGGTATGATCTATATTTTTATCACATCATTTATCAATTTTATTTTATAACAGACAGGAGACATTATTACTACTAAAACACGTGTAGCAACATTTTCTTCATAAATGCGATATTCATTGACTTAAATGAAAACAAATTTGAATCTTTTAGACTTTTACAAAAGGCCCCTTTAAAAAAACACTCTTTTTCCAAGCTCACCATCTTATTCCAATTCACTTTGGCTTATTGAAATTATGTAGATTTATGATTTTATCATTGCCATACTTCTAGACCAAACCTGGGAAAGCAAAATACAATTTTTAATTTATTTTTGATAAAGCCTGGCTGACAGTTTCCATTTTCAGCAGGAAAATGGTCAAAGGGCCACTTCTTTCATTGGGAGTGCGCCTTCCTCCCTTCCTGCTTGCATAGGATATCATGGGCCTCATGAAGCTTGTTTTTCATTGGACTGTGTCCTCTTAAGATTTGAACCTAGGTTGTATGCAGTTTGCACAAGTGGTCCATTTTGTCACTAGATCACATACCAGTTGACAAATTTGAGCAGTGAAAAACTTGTGTAGCTTTTTCTTGAAATTATCTCAATATGTGTGGGTGAAAACTATTGCACAATTACAAATTTTTCCCAATTCAAGCTTTATTTTTCATGTTTGATTGTTGCTGACTTATTTTCTCTTTGTAATTTACAGTCATTTGGTTTGAATTACATCATTCCATGTATGAAAATTCCTCTTTATCTTTTTACTTTTTTGTGTACTACTTACCAATTGTCGTGCTATTTTTTATTTTACTTTTCAGTGTAGTTACCCCTCGTGCTTACTCCTCGTGCAGGTAAAGCGGCTTTATGATGCATTTCATGAGCCCTTTAGGCGGGTCACAAAGTACAGTAGGAGCCCCATGAGAACAGAAGTTGCAAACCAGGACAAAACAGAAAGTGATGAAGGAACTAAAGAACCCAAAGAACCGGGCAGGGACAAAGTTGATGAGGCTTTGGAAGCCAAACAGCCTGAGCTATCAGTACGGTCAGCTCTAAGTTTGGCACATGCCAAGTATGGGAAGAAAATTGCTGTGCAGAGGGATGGTGGTAACAAAATCAAAGAACCTAGTGATGAAGGAGATACATCAGAAACGTGTTTAGAAGGCAATGTAATTAAAGGAGGGACTGATTAAGAATTTATTCTTTTGTAGATTAATGCTGCATTTGTGATTGCATCAATGCATTATAATGTAGCTGTTATACTAATGACCTTTCGGATGTTACTTTCTAATTTACTTCAATGGCAGATTACATTATGAGGTATCTGAGAGTAGGCATTCTGTGCTTTTTTATTATGTATGTCTCCAGCAAAGTTTGTGGAACTTAGGTAAACTCCATGAACTTAACTATTGCATATCACGAGGGTTGGCGTTTATGCTTTTATTCAAAGTGCATCTCAAGGAAATTTTTTGGAATTTAGGTAAAGTCTTTGAACTTAAGTGTTGGATGTTATTGTGAAGTTGTTAGTGTTAACTTGTGTCAAGATTCATAACCAAAATCTCTTTTGGACCTTAACAGTGACACCGATGGATACCAAATTTTTTGGTGAGAAGGGCTGGAAAAAACAATGTATACATGTTGACCAAGGTTGACTGTGGATAATAGGTTTAAAGTCTATTAGATAGGTTTTGTATTTCGTTGTAATATCAAGGAACCCAGTAATCTAACCATTAATTAAATCCTTGAACATTTATTTGGATGCCAGAATGACTTCTCCAAGTCTTGATTGCAATCATTCTTCCATCTGTTGAAAATTTCCTACTTATCTCATCTTTTCTATTCTTTGACTTTTATGTTTTCCTTTTATAGAATTTTTTTGTATCATATTTTGTTATACATTTTTGTATTTTTCAGTTTTAAAGTGTAAGATAAGATTGCCTATAAGACTGGATGATAAAGAACCTGGTAAAACACTAGCGAACTCTGAACTGAATCCGCACTGGGATGAATCGGGTTTCCTTCAAATCCACCAAGAAATGTTGAAGGTTTCCGTCCTCAGATTTCTGATTCGATAGCTGAAGGTTCTCAAATTTTCGAGGAGAAATAATATCCATTAACTGAAGCATATTGAATGAGACTCCAAAACCTCCTCTTATGGCTGTAGCTGTGACCCTTCAGTTTCCCCACTGTGACTTTTCATATGCCCATTTCGTCTCTTTATAATTTCACTTTAAGTCACTTTTTAAATAAATTGACCGTTGAGTTAAAAAGTGAAATAATAAATGAAGTGAGGAATCGTCTGTCATTAAAACGGAGGCTCAAACAAGCTCGGATGCCGACGTGTGATAGCTTGCCAGAAAGCTCTCGACGAGATGCTCCAAGTCCACTACTGAAAAGTTGAGAATTTTGAACCCTGCTGACTTAATATAAATAGTAAGTACCTTGGAAACCTGTGGAAACTGCTCTGATTGGCCTTAAATTGAAACTATCTAGGCCAATTATCTCCTGGAGCACTGCCACGCCTCAATTACCCCTCCGGACCAAGGTAAAATGGCTAATGACCTGACACAATATAAGGTACCCCAAAAGGGGACATTACAATCATCCCTTCTCGGAGATTGCTTGCCCTCAAGCAATCGGTATCAGTATGCTGAGATCAAATACCTGGATCCCAAACTAATCTTAGGGAAGTTGCTCCACCGACCTGTCGTGTGTAACTGACACAGTCATTAGGCTCCGATCTGTGAAGCCACTCACTCCATAACAAAACAACAACCAAACCAATGCCCGGCTCCCAACTCACTGCAAGATCAATCATGCCAATCTGCCCTGTGCTGTTGTCATCTGTAAGTAAGGTCTCAACCCAACTGAGAACCTCACTCCAACTGGGATCTCCCGCGCCTCTACCGTCATATGTCGGAGAAAACCAAATCTCTTGTCGATCGGCTCCAGAAATGAGAACCAACTACGAGTATGCCCCTCCTAGATCCCACAAGCAAAAGAGCCATACATCTCCCCAGCTGACCGAAATATCTCAATGCTCACTATCCATAATGAGTGACATATCGAAAGTAATCATCTTCCATAAAGTTGCCCCTCTAATCTGTAACCTGAACCAGTAACTGCGTCGAAGAGGCAAACTGTCAAGACTGTCGGATAAGGCTTCCACCTGCGATGCACTTAACAGCTCTACTGAAAACCCCAACTTAGCATAAGGACTCCATGACTGTCTCTCAATACCCGAAGTCATACAATGTATACCATTGTGCGAAAGATTCACACCAACAAGCATCACTAGTATGCCAAGCTCAATAACCCCGTATTGAATAAGTCTTCCCTGATCATCATCTGCAACGAGTGGTAGTGTAAGAAGAGACATCACTCATCATGCCACAAGACATAACTACCTCTCCTGGACTGCGGTTACACAAACCACACTGCTCATCGACTGAGCTCACCCCGCTACTCCAAACTGGTGATCAAGGATCACCTTTGATGACTGCACCTGGGTCCCAGACCCTACAACTAACATCGTCCTCATCCTGGGAATAGGAAGTATCTTCCTCATTTATCTCAAAGAGGGGATTGTCAAATGTCCACTCCGTACCCATCTCAAACAAGGAGTTATCCACCTTCTGAAAGTGATCTAACTCATCATGAAACCCTCGATGACCCAAAGATCTTGGACAACTGTCCAAGTCATAGGTCTATTGTATGCTGTCAAGCTCCTGAATCACCTCTTGATAGAATTTAGACCTATCCCTGTCATCCTGCTCCTTGTACTGACTAGAGACTACAATTTGATTTCTTGCCTCTTATAGAGCAATACGAGTATGCTCCAAAGTGCCTTGTGTAGCACTAAGCTCCTTATTGAGCTTATCGATCTCATCCTCCTTATTCCTCATCTACTCAGCATAAATTCCGGCAACCTATAACAGGTGGTCACGGTCTGCAAGAAGTCTCAAATACTCTGATTTCCAATCCTCAAATGCTGTCTCGACTCCTTGTAAACCTACAGTATAGGATCCAATCCCTCTACTGTCTTGCCCTTGATCTCTCTGAGCTGTCCAGTATAGATCATCAATGATCTGGTGAGTGCTATTATGGTGAACTAGCACTGCAATATTGACGTCATCACTAACTTTCAATTGACTCTTTAAGACACACTTCTCATTAGTGTTACCCCGAGATGCACTGCCAAATGGATCATCTATATCCGTGTGATGCAAAAGTGAAGTGCTGCTAAAGAACTCACATGATTCCTCATTACCGAAATCGCTAATGGTCTCCAACTGGTACCACAACCTATAACCATGGAGTTATCAAACTTCGCCATCAAGTCACCAAAGTAGAGTTATGAATACTCACCACTATGTCTCGAAAGTGGAGTAGTCTCAGTTGTAATGTTTTTGTCACTAGGCTGCCATCTATCTTCCACTTGTTCAATCTTGCAAACATGCCCCTGTGACTAGCCCTCCTGGCATAAGAAACAAATTTGCCCTGCACTCACTAAGTCCTGGCCTATCACCGAAGATCCTGCAACCTGTAAGCCTAATGATGCTCATTCATTTTCAGATAATGAACTCATGAATCTTTCAGCCTAAAACTTAATTAATTCAGCTGAGAGTTCGTACGTCATGGACGCGTTCCTTATCCCTCCTCTCCATCATGCTAACAATTCAGATCGCAATTGTTTGCATATGTCATCGTCCTCATCTAAGATCGAGGATACGATAGTCATTATGCATTTCTTCACCTCATCTAAATGACGCTCCTTGTAACTATTTAGGAGACACTGAAATAATTGCTGAATCATTTCATCATAACCAAGATTCAGCATGTGACTGAAAACTTTAGTGCTGGCCACTAACCCCAAGATTTTTACTTGTGTACCAAAGGTAGAGTCTCTGTCATATTTCAATCCATCTAAGTTGTCTACAATCAGTTGTAACACCTGTGTCCAAATATGTTTGATGTAAGGAATAATAGGTGCTGTGATGCGAGTGATCTCACTGAGACATGAGGCGACTACAAGCCTAACATCTCGAAGTGGATGACTCATAAATCTGCGTTGCACTAAGGCAACCATTGTGGTATGTATGACCCAATTAAAAAGCTTGCAATAAGCTTGATCTATCCTGGATAGATATAGATTTATTTCATTGAGTTTGGCTAGCATGCTGCTTGTAATTTTCTGCTCCTCTAATTGCCATCCAAGGCAACATAACTCATTGCGTATCTCCATTTCCTTTCGGATATCTCTGAGCTGCACACTGTAGAATGTGCCATTGAACTCCTTTGAGAACACTAGGCTTTCCAATGACTGACTTAACTTTCTCCAAATTCGTGCCAAAACTGAATTGCTTTTGTAACTCTAAACCGTCGTCTCCACAATAATTTTTTTGATTATCCAACACCTCTTGTGCAAATTCAGGAATTTAACTAAGCACCCTGTTTAATGACATTGTATTGAAAATACAAAGGATGCCTTCAGAGGTCCTACTCCTGTTCTGATTTTTTGAGGTTCCTGAACTCAGGTAAATGTGCTCAAATTGAAATCTTTGCAAATTGGATTCTGAATTCCAATTGCACCCCAATGCTCCGCAAATTTGTTGTACAGTGCTGTAATGTTCTAACCCAGATTTGAATGTAAAATTTGCTAAATCTCTTCCCATTCTTGACTGATGACTGCTATAAATTTCAATTTGTTTGAGATATGTATTCCCCAAGTAGCCAATCAACGTGAATATAAATTTCCAGAGACACATCAAAGGACTCCAAGCAAAGATAATATCAATGAACTGGTTGTATACCCGATTCAATTCTCAAAGAAATTTCGTATCAGATAATTGCATCTTGACTGTGTATTAGAATGTCCCTATCTGAAATAATCTAACTCTAGCTGTAGGCATTTATTTGGTTTACTGGTGATGTTTTGAACATATTGGAGTTGCTTATAGAGAATGGGTCTTTTGACTTAGGCCAGTGACATTGCGTAAGTTTCCTCCAGTCGAGCAATTCCCAATTCTATGCGGATTTATTCACCACTTAATTGATCATAATAAATTATTAATCACCAAGTTTAGCCAAGTAAAACTCTTTAGTGGTAATAAAACCAAAAGATATAAATTTATGGCTCCTTATAACCTTTGTGTCAAAAGACCGCTTTAGACACAAATCACATTTCACCAAGTTTAATAAATTCTTTGTATGCTGGCGTTATTTAAACAGATACGACTAGAAAGTATTATTCAAACTTTGGAATGAAGCTGACCTGGCTTACGCTGTATATTTAGTGTATTCAACATGCTGTTTAGATGTCTCCCGATGAAGTCGAGACTCTTATTTCGGGTCTCAGGTGTGTCTTTCTCTTCTGAGTTGATACTCGAGCTTCCTCTTTACTGTCCCGTAAGTCTGCTGGATGCTGGCTTAGAACCCGATTTGAATTGGCTTTGCTAGTTAGGGGATTCACATGATGCTTGGTAGCATTAAACAATAGTATCTCCCGGTCCTTGCAACCTCTATACGTTTCCAATCGCAACTCTCAATTTGTAATTGCAATGTTGAACACCAATGTTTTTAAAACTTTCCTCATGTATGCGCAAAGGATGAAAAATTCTTTTGTTGTCAAACAAAAATATATTCACCTCTCCCGTGTTTTGATTGATGGCATCAGAAGTAGCATGCAGAATTGTTGGCCCACGAAGAGGTTCAAAACTCTTGGTGCTTGGTCACTGTTATATCCCTGATGTGACCACTTGTTACCAACACTACTCCAGCAGTGACGATATCCTGGAGTACATGCACGAGGAACCATTGAGAATCTAGTTGGCGTGAATCTCCCTTCCAGCTCGATGGTTCCTCCTGTCGATATCTCTTGATAATATTACTGGTCTTTAAGGATCATTGTCTGCAAGCTTGGTTACACAGTCTTCAGACTGCAGTTCGCGCCATGTTCAAGTCGCGAATAGTATTTGTGACAATAGGTGAAATGGAGTGGCTTGGCCAACCTTGCTCACCTCCTGTACGGGTAACAGGATAGTCTAATGGATGTCCTACAACCTCTAGAAAAGTGGCCACTTAAACATGCATTCCGATGTAATAGGGGAGCTTGCCCAGTAATGTGTTGAGCAATAACACATCCTCAGCCCACACCCACGCGATTTATTAATGCGGCACTTCTGTAGAAGTCTTTCTTCGTTACTCTCTGTGCAAGCTTATTTCACCTTGATGTGATGAAGACTACCACTATGTGAAGCTAGATAGATCGGGATACGTTCGGCCCTTGATGCAGTCGCGTGTTCTTTCCCAATAATAAACAGAATCTTAGATGCTTTGTTGAAATATTTTAATGCGACTCCTAAGCTCGCACCCAAAATTGACGAGTTAACAATTTTTTTTATCAAACCTTCAATTCTATATAATTGCTCCAAAAAATATTTTAACATTAATTCTCCTCAAAAGTTTCGGCTCAAATAATGCTAGAGTTATTCAAACCAATAGAGAGGCTCTATATCTATAGGAGAAACATATTCTGAAGCTTCTTCACTCATTCCAAACTTTGGTTGCTGATATAAATTACTTAGAATAAAAAACCAGTCTAGAGTTTCGACTTGTAATCTTACTTGAACTGACTTCTTTCGTAAATGGAATGCTCTAACTGTGAATAACCTAGTATGATTTGAATCTGAATAAAATATCTCTGCAAATTATGCTTGTTACTAAAGGAACCTCATAGGCTGGTAGGAAAACCAGCTCTGATACCATTGAAATGACCCTAATCGGCCATTTACTGGTTTCGACTAATAAATCTTAAGCAGATTTGAAATAAACAATAACATGCAAATAACCAGCAGATATACTCGAATAACCAGCATATATAATCTTATTAAAATTCTCAGAAAATGGTATGTATTTTACAATAGCAATACAAAACCATAAGTTATAATAGTCCAATCTGAACTACAGGCAAATAATAGTAAGACTGGATGATAAAGAACCTGGTAAAACACTGGCGAACTCTGAAGTGAATCTGCATCGAGATGAATCAGGTTTCTATCCAATCCACCAAGAAATGTTGAAGGTTTCCGTCCTTAGATTTCTGATTCGATAGCTGAAGCTTCTCGAATTCTTGAGGAGAAATAATATCCATAAATTGAAGCATACTAAATGAGACTCCAAAACCTCCTCTTATGGCTCGAGCTGCGACCCTTTGGTTTTCCCACTGTGACTCTTCATATGCCCATTTCATCTCTTTATAATTTCACTTTAAGTCACTTTTTAAATAAATTGACCGTTGAGTTATAAAGTGAAATAATAAATGAAGTGAGGAATCGTCCGTCATTAAAACGGAGGCCCAAACGAGCTCAGATGCCGATGTGTGATAGCTCGTCGAAAAACTCTCGACGAGACGCTCCAAGTCCACTATTGAAAAGCCGAGAATTCTTAACCCTGCTGACTTACTATAAATAGTAAGTACCCTGGAAACCTACAGAAACTGCTCCGATTGGCCTGAAATTGAAAACACCTAGGCCAATTATCTCCTGAAGCACTGCCATGCCTCGATTACCCCTCCGGACCAAGGTAAAATGGCTAATGACTCGACACAATATAAGGTACCCCAAAAGGGGACATTACATTTTAGAATTTGCAAACTAGACCCCTACGTTGGTAGAATTCCACTTTTCCTACATCATCTTCACCGCAAATTGCCATTGGGGATTATTTCGCAATGGGAATAGGATGAGTTTTCTCCCTTGAAGGATGATCAACACTATTACGAGCCACATAAGAAAAACTCACCACCACTAGTAGTAGGAATCGAAGCGGGGTCACATCCAATACCCACAACAACGACAATAGTAGGTGAGCCAACCCTAGGTTAGAGTGGCACTAATAGGGTCAACCCCAACTTGGGGATCCAACATCAAAGAGGAGGCATGTGCCAAAGGAGGAAAAGCTCCATTCAACAACACAAAACCCAACAACAAAGGGGAATCGCGTGCTACAAGAGAAACCGTCCCATCCAACAACACTCCTTGATTGTTTGTAGGTGTGGAGAAGGGAATTTTGCACCCTTGAGATTGATGAAGGAACAAATCAGCTCTTGCACCACCTCACTTCAAATAAAAGAGCTAACTATTGAGATTAACTGCCAAGCTTTGTACGTGAGTCTAGGACTACAACACAAATGTAGGACAATCGTGTGGTGCATGAACATCTTCTACAAACACAACATAGAAAATAATGTAGAAAACCAAGACACCAATGTAATAGAAAGTAAGCTAAGCTAGTAACAGTAAATGAAAGTACAAAGATTATACAATGAAAATAATAGAAATAAAAGAGAACAAAAGAGAGGAATACACTCACAACAAAGAAGGTAGAAGAACCCCACAAGATGTTCCTCAAAAACCTGCACACATGGAAGAACAAAAAATTGTTGGGGTTGTTTTGAGACTTGACTTAGTCAAGTCCCTATTGGGGTGTTTCCACCTCCACAACAACTAGATATATAGATAATTGGTGATAGATAACCAAGAGATAATAGACAACTATAGATAATGAAAATAACAAGACTACAATAAGAAGAATATGATATGCTAAACAAAATATGGAGAGGCTCCCTTTCAAAGCCACAAAGCTAGAACTCAATGGAGTGAAGGCAAAGGTGACGAGACTGACAAAGCTGATGTGCTGCAAAGACCAAGATGTGAAGTAGGTGTCTCAAGATGCAGTGCAAACTCAAAGAAATGTAGAAATGTTGTAGAATAGAGCCAACATGTGTGAGAGAAGCAAAATGTATCCAAGAGAGCGAATGAAGGTTAAAGATGGAGTTAAGCAAGTAGGACAATTCTCAACATTGGTGGGCGATGGTGGGAGGTGTTATACTGCAGGGGTGCTAGTTGTAACGTCTCAATGAATCATTGCATGTTTGCATAATCATAGGGTAAATACACATCACATAGACATCTTCGCAACATGCACACAATTTATGCCAACTAAGCTACGCGGTTAAGACTCTTGGTGGAAAAGGACAAGGGAGATGGGGGGCATGGAGGCTTATGCGGAATTTTGTTTTTCGACAAAGGTAAGAGCATCACACAATGGTAAATTGCACAAGGTGCAATTTTACAACACTTCTTTTTGCCCCTACTTTAGTGACCATATCAAAGTCGAAGATGTGAGATTAAGTATAAAAAACTCACCTAAGGGTCTTTTGTTTGCATGGGGTTGCCCCTAAAGAAAAGCTTTGAATTGTTGTGAGTCATATCTAACAAGCGAGATGTAGACAAGTATGCTAGATGAAAGAAAGATAATGATAAGAGATATAGATATATTACAAATAGCATGTTGGTATGGGCAGTGAGTTGTGTTATGGTAGATAGCCATACGATAAGACAATGTTGAGTCCATTGATACAAGTAGCAAAAGATGGATAGTTATATGATAGGGTGGCCTTGATCACTCCAGTACGAGTACCGACGACTAAATGACTGTATGGTAGGGTGAAAGATTATGACAACATTGATTCAAGTTGCAACACTAGATAGTTGCACCATAGGGTAAAAGATACGTTAGTATGGGTAGCAAAGGTAGATGGCTACATGATAGGGAGAAAATATCTAATAAGTGGATTGCCCCCCACAAAGATTCAGACAAATAGATAAAAAATTTTAAATTTATAGAAAAACTTGTGATATGAGGTCAATCAGATAGCAAGACATAATAGCCCCCTCTTAGAATGGACTGTGTTGCTCGGAGGGGAAGACAAGCCATTCTAAGGAGAGACAGACACATTGTGGCATGTCAACATACAAAATGTTTCCATGGAATGTCACCCCA
The DNA here is from genome assembly GCA_027943335.1 of Chamaecyparis obtusa. Lineage (NCBI taxonomy): Eukaryota > Viridiplantae > Streptophyta > Pinopsida > Cupressales > Cupressaceae > Chamaecyparis > Chamaecyparis obtusa. The sequence continues at coordinate 142,406 of BSBK01006340.1, read as the reverse complement.
CAAAGGTAACACATGATATTCATAACATCCATACAAACAAGCAGAGACCAGGGCATTTGATTATTTAGTGTCAGAACTCATAAGAATGAAAAAGATATATATGATTACTTATGGACATTTCATCAAGGCCAACATTTTTTGGATTTGAAGAGAACATAAAGACAAAGAAAAGTAAAAATTTGGGTGAACATGGAAGAAGGCCTAATTGCCCCCAACACTTTGCATCATCTCCAAATGTAAAAATTTAATAAACAATAAATAGAAGAATGTGATGACAAACAAAAGTTTATGACATATATCACTTTGTCTCCAAGTACCAATGAAGTACATGGGTCCTTCAGAGGGGCATAAGATAGAAAGACAAGCATAGGAGAGGACATATAGGTACACTCTAGTCTAAAGATGTAGAAGTGGGTACTACCTCATCATCCACCAATAGAGTATCATCCTCCCAATCTTGATCATATGGGGGAGAGAGGTCAAAACTATAATGGTATGACTATTATGGCACCCCTTGAGGGGTCTTGTGAAGATTGTTGCCAAAATATCCTCAAGCGAGTCAAACATACACACCTCATCGGATGTAGACAACTCAACTTGAGGCAAAGATGAAGAAGACACATTGCCAATCTCAATAGGGGTAGTGACGAACTCAAGAGAAGCATGGGCTTGCTCCATTGCAAGCACATAAAATGAAAGAGGATATGATGAAGTGGAATTATGATGGCAAAACTGAGGCAATTGGCCCTGCTCAAACTTTCTTTCAAAGGATGAAGGGGAAACCCTTGATCCATTGTAGCTAGCATAAGCACCCTGGGAAAGCTATGATGATGGTTAGGAAATGGTGCGGGTTAAGTAGAAAGAGCTGCACTAGACACAACTTGTATATGCAACATGTTTACGAGTTTAGGGAATGGTGGGATATCAAGCAAAGAGGTGATCAACATAGGTTTCAAGGAAGGGGAGATGAAGAATTGGACCCACTTAGCCCAAAGCCCAATAGTCACTCCTAGATTAACATACATCAAGATAGAGGATGTGGTTAGACGAAGGATTTGTGCATTAGGAATTGAGGAAAAAGTTCAAACGGGAGCTAAAGAAGGAGTGGTAGACATAGGAATGGAAGACTCTATCTTTTCTTTCATAGAGGCCTTGTGCTTTAGAGCCCTATTCCATCAGCGACACTTACCCTCAAGCACAAGTTGGTTCCAACGTAGGTTCAGACTAGGATGAGATGTTTGCGGAGGCTCGATGACATCTTGATCCATTGACATGACCATCGATGCCATGAATGACAACGAGGATGTAGTAGGAGGGGCCATCGAGGAAGCAACTACAAACTCAACCATGGGTGCCTTTCCCCTTTTTGCCTTGTGGGTAGCAGGAGGAATAGATGGCACCCTCAAATGTTGAGGGGTAGGTGACAAAGGAGATGAAGAAGTCCTTGGTGACCTCTTACCCTTACTGTAAACCCTAAGGTAAGGAATGTCTACAAGGATTGATATCGGAAAGGGAGATCAAACCTTAACAATTGGGTAGCATAAGTGCCTTTCCCTTGTTTGTGCTAGGTGCAAACATGGGAACAAAAGACACCACTAAAGGCTGCTATGTCCTTGGTGGGTGAGGGGGTTTCTCTAGACACATACTTTCCCTGTGCCCCATATGAAGAGGGGACAAAAGACAAAGCATGTTGAGCCGCATGAGAGGGATGAAAGAAAGGAATAAACATAGAAGGGGGGATAGGTGCTACAGATTTGAAAAAGAGTTCCCTGGTTTTGTATTTATTGTAGGCAAGAAATGATACAATTTGTCAGGGATGCATGGGCCCTACTAGAGAAGGACAAAATTGATCCAATAAGAAGCCCCATCGAATACTAGGGGCTGATAACCAATGTCTTAGAACATATGCATGGTACCCTCAAGAGAGAACTTAAGACACTTATGCACCACAAAATGGACAACTCCCATGCAGATGAACTAGGGAATGCCTAGCTTGACCCGAAAGAGGTCCAATTCAGGGATGATAATGAAAGCTCATGTAGAGATAGCCTTGCGTCCCACTTGGACCGTTAGGTTAGTGGACTCAAAAGGGGGAAGTGATAGCCCATATTGAGTTCTGATGGTAGTTGAGCACTCATCATACTACACACGATGTCGCTTGTTCAAGAAGACCACCTCCTTTGTGATAACATCTAGTCAACACACATGGTCAACAATCATGCCTTTGACAGAATGTCCCATTGATAGGGTGCAAATTTACTTCTCCTTCCAAACTTGGGCTATCTTCTCCTGAGCTAGCTTGTTTTCCAACTCAACCACCCTCACTTGCAATGCCACCTGTCATCCTAGTGCCAAAGTATTCTTCTCTTCTTCCTTCCGTGTGGCCTGGGTCGCCTGTTGGAGCTAAAGGAATGTATCTCAAAATGAACACTCCATGTTGTAGAGGACACCCATCATACCTGCTTGTCCCTTTGGAATGTGTGGCCTACCCCATTCCTCCAACATCTCTACAGTCTCCATGTGGGGCCATCCTCAATTTGTGAGGAACTCTGTGAAATCTCGCTCACAATCTTCTTGCACGAATCTCAAAAGGCTCTCTGCCTTCACCATGGTGCGGCCTTTGTTCAACTTCCTAGTGAGGTCTGCCACCCCATGTGTTGCTACCACCATCCCCTCTAGCTCTACCAAGAATCATTGAATGGATGCTCTGAACACCGGAATGGAGGCCTCCTCCTAGGTGACCCCTCACACAATGTCTCATGTCTCCCGTTCCTCTTGGAGGGAGATATTCCCCTAGTGGGTGCTCCCTTCTTCTATCTCAATAAATTCACCTTGTATGGCATGCAATTCCTCCTCTACTAGTCTCTCCTTAGCATGTTGTACCATTAAATATGTCGATGAGGGTGCTGGGATGTCGCCAATTCCCATCTCAAACCTCTCCAAGAGGCTTTCCATCTCAGTTTTTGCATCTATACCAAGTATATCTCCCTCCTCTCTTTCTCTCCTACATCCTTCTCTCCTGCATCTATACTGTGGGGGTATCTTCTCCTCTATCCCCATCTACTCCTTCGACCCTCGAACCTTTAGCTACAGATTCCCTACCTTCCACTGTAGGGACTGCACCCTCTGTAGGAAATGAAATTGTGGTGGCTGTGGTGACAACTCCAATGGTAGGTGCAAGTGCTACCTCCAATGCAATATGAGTGGCCTGTTCAATGCCTTGTGAGGTCACAAGGTGAAGGGTTTCAAGCCCCACTCTATGTTCCTTTAAGTCTACCACCTTATGTGTATGATGTGCCTGCCATGTACCCTCCATTGGGACCAAGTGTGCCATGGGTGGAAGCTGTGCTCAAGTGAATACAATTTTGGGCTCTATATAGACGTTTGACACCCTAGTCGTCCACTACAAATATGGTCCTCTTTGATATAGAACTTTTTAGCACAAACCCCTTAGCTACTAGTACACACTCCCCTAGTACTGGTATGAACTCCAACTCCACTAGTATGGTGCTTTGTGTACCTACCATTCCTTCCTCCATCTCCCCTACTTCATCTTCACAGCCCATGGCTTCCTTCTCTCTTGCGGCCTCCTTTACCTCAACGTTGACTCCTTGGTATGGTGTTAAGGATAACCTCTCCTCCGCCATACTCTCACTCTTCAAAGAGGAGACTACCATTGCCTATTCACCTACTATATCTTCCTCTTCCTCACTGTCTTCCTCCCCTTCGTTGGTGCTAGCTGTTACCTCTAGCCCCACTTTCTTCTGTAGGGGTTCTGTACCATTTCCACTTGCAAGAGTATCCAATAGTACATGAAATATTTGTACAAATCACTGGTACAAAATTCCTCCATTGGTCGGGTGGTACTAGCGTCCTCATGACATCCAAAAATAGAGAAATGACATGGTAAAGTATATAAAATGTCTTGTGCTTGAGGCTAAAGAACTCTCACATATGCTTTGATAAAACCTGTCCCCAGTTATATTTCCCCTCCTCAGGTCGTTCATCAACCTGCACATCCATATTGAAATGTTTTTTGCCCTACTAGCCCCTATTAGCTTTCTCTATACCATGTCCATGATGCACTTCCACTCGGGAGAAGATGAATGATTTCTTCAACCCTTGGTTGTTATTAGTACTCCATAGGCTATTCCATTTTGTCAGGGAGAGATCCAGATTGCATACCAACTTGAGTAGTAACTCCTTATCATGAGAATAAATTTTTGCTAAGGGTTTCATGGTAGAAGAACCCTTCGATGGGACCCCAAAAACCTTGGTGAAATCTTTTGGCAAAAAATAAACAACCTTCGTATGGTCAAAATAATTTATAATGGACTTGTGGGAATGGTGGTCATACCCAGGCAACATGGTGCAAGGGCACCTATAGGTAACAAGAGCATATGAAGAAGCTTTGTGTTTAGCTTGTGGATCAAGCATGTAATAAAGTCCCTAGGACCATTTTGAGGTCAATTGTAAACTCATGGAGTCAGTTTGTAAGGCTCATGATCCAAATCATTCTTATAAGGCCAATTCAAGACCTGGTAGGTCAATTTTGGTCAAACTAGTAAAACAAGTAGGAATAGTGTGGGAATGAAGGTTTTGAGTCTTTTTAGCCATGTTTTGCACATATTGGATGTAATGAAGTTCATTGTGTAGTTTGTGTGACAAAATGTCAAAAGTTACAAAAATTTGCACAAGAAGATGCTAAGCAACTTTTGAAATTTTTGAGTGGGAGAATGCAAATTTTGAATCCAATAGTTAATTGGTTTAAAATCAGTTAGATTTGGTTGCAAAGGTTGTAATATGTCTATTTAAGCCTCGGTGGGTCAAGGAAAGATTGTTGTTGAAGATTTTGTAATTGCCATCTAATAAAACATTCATAATTTGTTGTTTTTATTGCATTTAGACTTGCTGTACATATTGCCATGATGAAGAATTGTGCATGAAAAGATACTTTATTGAATTAACTCCATTTTGGCATTGGTTTGGTGACTTTTCATTCACAATTGTGCAAGCTATAGAAATCTTACTGTGAACAATCCTGAAACCCTCAAAACTAGGGTTTTAAAGAAGATGTGCCTAAAAACCTGACACTCCACAGTTGAAAAAATTCTGATTCACAAGGGAATGTTAGGTTGTAGTATGCATTTTACGATTCAAGAGGTTTTGGAGTGGACCCATAAGGTGGCAACCAAGTTTGGCAATTTTTGAGTCTGACATCTCTATGTGGCAGACTTAGGTGTAAGGGTTTTAATGCAAATTGTGTTGCATAAGTAACTCCATGGGGTTTAGGCACTGACCCATCATAGTTCTTGTATTTAGTATCCAAGAGTATCTATATCATAATTTAATTTTTTAGCCTATTAAATTAAACAATATAATTTCAACCTATCAAATTGCTTCAATTTTTTCATAATATCATATTTTGTAACGTTATTTCATAAATTAAAGTTGATTTAAGTCAATTATCAAAATTAAATTAAATTGCATATCTATTATCAATATACTAAATATACAGTTATAATTTATCAAGTTATAAAGTTATTAACTTTTTTATTATAAATTTTAATAATTGATCACATATAATACTAAATTGATATATTCAATTTATTTAAATAAAAAGTTAGGACTATTTAAAAATTAACAATTAAAATGATAAATGTAAAATTGTAAATTATTTGGTGTTCACTGTTTTAGTAATTTACAATTTAGTGTAAATGAAAAATAATATAATTTAAATTTAATAAATTTATGGCGTATGGTGTATTTTAGATCGAAGGGGAAATAAAACCTAATTCTTGCAAAACTCTTCCAGAATCATGACACATGTCCACTCAGGTTGGCATCATTCGATGATGACATGTGACTAATGACAAGGAAAAAGTGAACGGGACCCATGGCACCTGATAGTGAACCAACGACCGTTGGATGAGCACATATCAATGACATATGGTGTATTTTGGTCTGAAAGGGAAATGAAACCCCATTTTTGCAAACCTAGTCCGAAATCATGACACATGTTCACTCACATAGTTAGTGTCATTTGATGATGACATGTGAGATGACTAGGTGACTACTGACAAGCCAAAAGAGAATCAGACCTACAGTACCTAACATTGACTTCCAATGGCCATTGGATGAGCATTAGTCAACAACCCAAGGTATATTTCAGGCTGATTTGGCAAACAATCACCTCCTTTTGCAAATGTTCCCCAAAAACAAGGCACATGTTATGATTTAATACTCGACTAAGTATAATTAAAATCTAAATTAGAGTAAAACTAAATATTTAATAAGTGTAATAACTAATAAGCTCAATTTTGGGTCTTCGACTGAATTTGTAATATTAAAAAAGTGACACATGTCATAGTGACATCAGATATCAGTCTTTAGAAAGAAGCAATAAAAGTTAACACGAGTCATGATTGTACAAATTTTTTCCTTTAGGTTTTTAATCTATGTTTTTCAGTTCTAACTAGTATTGGAGAATTAGATAGGGGTTATGGTTTCTAGTTTGAGGAATGCAACAAAGTCTCTCAGCTCTTTGCCCACTCACAGTCTGCTCAAATTGAAATTCCAGGTAAAACCATGAACACCTACATTCCGCCTTTTTAATTTTTTAAATCTCGTGGTTTACTATTTAGATTGTAGATCTAGAATTAGGGTTTAATTTTGAACCACGCTTGTAAATTGTAGCTATGTAGAATTATTTGAATTTTCCTACGAGTAAATACCATGATGGCAAAAACAAATACCATGATTATGAGTAAAAGGAAAAGACAAGAGATAGATAATAGACTTCTAGAAATTGGTTAAAACACCAAGTTTCACTGATGAATTCCATGATATTTATGATCCTATTATCCATGGAAATTAGATTTGCACTTGAAAATAAGTGGAAAGATCCAATGAAGGAGACAAAATTTTAGCCATTTAACAACATGGTAAAGGCAAAGACAAATAAAATTACACTATGGGTTGTTCGATCGACACACATGGCGTTACCTTAAGTATTTCCTTGTCTAGAAATTGTCATGGTTTGCCCCAAAAATTATGATGAAAATAGAAAAGCAATTGTCAATAAAAATACTCAGGAGGAAATTTTGTCGATAATCAAGAGTGAATTTTCTAGTCTATTGGACCTAGGGTTTGAAGCACAAAACTCAAACGTACACATTGACCTGGGAAAGCTGGAAGAGAATTGTGAAAAATTAGATGCAAGACATAAAGATTTGTATATCAGAGGAATAACAGGCAGTTCTAGTATGGATCGAGATCATAAGCCTCCTTATGATTATGATATTTTTGTGCAATGGGTTAAGGATAGTATTTTCTTGCTAGCATTTTGTATGGGATTGGAAAGTAACAAAGAAGTGGGTGCCAACATTCTTGAAATGATTTTTCATATTCATTATGAATCAAAACTAGTAAGATATAATTTAATTGAGCACATATTTCATTGTGTGCAAGAACAATTACTAATGATTAAAAGAGGTTCACATAAGACATTTAGATTCACAATCTACTTGTGCTATCTTATTTTAGCAAAGCATCATGCAATATCTCAGACAAACACACTTCAAAGTCAGGTCCATAATCCAATATATGAATGGAAACTTGAGATAAGGATTAGTGATAACAAAAGGAACTACAACCATTTTGTAGACTTCTTTTTGGCTCCAATGTATCATAAAATTACAGGAACTCCGATGCCTAGATTTTATATGCCTTGTAGAAATTGCATTCAACTTGGAAGTCAAATACAATTGGTTGACTGGTACTCCATGGAAGACTACACTTTATTAAGGTTTTACGGTTTAGTGGTAGAACCCTAAAAAATTCCAATACATGTGACAGAGAGGGTATTTGCATTGGAATTTGTATGACAAATGAAAAGCACATATGTACTCTTTCATGGTCAACAAAATAAACTGATATTTCCTTCCTTGCCTTTCTCATGTGGAGGGTTCACATTTGAGAGAAGATGATTCAAAGTGGCACAAGTCTTTTTTTACAATTTTTCACTTTGATGTTGACAATTACTGACAATATGATCCACTCAACATAATTGGAATAAATCTTAGAGAGAATGGAAACTCCGCAAGAAAATATCAACATTAGAGTATGCCATTGATACAAAAATTTAGAAACATGGACTCTTGGGATGAGGTAAAAAAAGAGATGGAGAAATACATCGCTAAGAATAATATTTCAATACAAGAATTGTCATCACAAATTATGTCATTGCACAAATAGAAAGGAAAAGTACAATCCAGGACACCCTACAATTTCTACCAAAAATCTTCTCAACCTTCCTGTGCTGCTACTGATATCGATAGTTATGCCGGTGGGTATACCGGTCCCGCTACTGGTCCCGGCTATGCTTATACTTCTGCTCCTATTGGATCTGCACCTGGGTATGCCACTGCTGGTGCTCGTACGGAAGGCCCTTGTATCTGCTGGATACGGATATGGATCCGTAGTCTCTACCGGTTGTGCCTAGGGAACTGTAGCTTAGTCAACTGGTTCCTCAACTGGGTCAGGGACGAAGGTAATGCTATTGGTAACCATCTATAAAATATATTTCACTAGACCTAGTGGATCAATGTAAATAGGGTAATTGGACTCAAACCAAAATTTTGGATTTTTGGGAAATGAGGAAGAATCTTGTCGTGCCAAAGACCTCTGCAGATCTTTATGAAGTGGAAGAGGATCAAATATTTAGTAGTTTGTAGAATAAGGAGCATCCAACTAAATCATATCATAGTGATGATGATCATGAAGATAATGAGTATGAGTGGGCTTCTATGGATCCCACATCCACTGATTCCATTCCCAAAACTACTATAGTCTATTCAAATTTTGTTGGAAAGTGGCCTAATAGGTATAGCATATACGTTGTCATTTATGGAAACACTACTTATTGGAATGGTCGCTTGGAGTACAATCCAATTTTGGCTATTCTGTTTTAAAAAAATGACTAAGTCTAGGAAGTAGTTGACAAGGTATAGTTGCACAATTTTTCCTGGCAAGAAAAGTATGTAAACAATGAAGTCATGCAAGATTAGAGGAATGTATTATGGGATTGATTAGACCTTCAATTAAGGTCGCTTGTGTTTTGGAGTTGACTAGAGAGAGTTACAACTTGATGTGGTTACACGAAGATAGTGTAACAATGTAACAAGGTAGACAAGTGGTCACGATGTTTAAGGAAGTAACATGTGGATTCCAGAAGTGTTACTTGTATTTTGTTTGGGTCCTACCCTGTCTTTGTTGATATATGATCACCAATGATGTATTTTCTATTTGATTATGTGCTGGACACGTTTTGTGATGTATTTGTGAGCCGACTAGACATATTATGTGACCAAGTATATATGAAAGTATTTTGAGATGTGAAGTGGATGGTTGTGTGTTATGAAGTAGATATGAAGTGTGACAAAGGTTTTGGATATCAGATAAGGGAAGAACTGATGCAAGATTAAAATTGGGACTAATCAGGCATTTGGATGCTAATAATAGTTCACAGTTTTATATTATCCTATGTGTATCAAGGTGGATATAACCTTTGTATGAGTAGAATGATTTCATTTGTACATAGACTCCTAACAAGGACATGTACTATGTAATACTCTACTCCTAATAGGGAAAGATCTCTTAACATGGATATTATATTTTAGTACAGTTATTGTGGGTACCATCCCCACTAGGATTTTCCCTATACATGGTTTCCTCAAAAACAAATAATGGTGTCATGAGCTATTTACTTTATGCACATATTAATCTAATTTCAGTTATTGCATGTTTAAGCTTAAATATATTTGAAAATATTAAAAGCATTGTAATATTGATTACTTAATCCTAATAATTTGTATCAGAGCTTGTGGCCCTTGGAGAGAAAGCCTAATAGGTTAAGGGAGATCTAGATGGATTCAAGCAATTTGGAGGAAAATTTTGAGGCAACACTTGAAGACCTTGATAAGGCAAAATATGATAATTCTTAACTAAAACTCAAACTAAGAAGAGCTTAACATTACATCAAAAGGCTTTAGAAGAAGCTTGAACTTTCTAGGAACCAAAAGCAAGAACTTGTGGAAAAGATACATGAGAAATCTGAAAATGATTCATCAAATTTGATTAATCAGCTTGACCAAGAAAATGAAGCATTAAAAGAGGAACACAAATCCACCACTACCCAAATGACTAAATAAATTCATCAGCTAAAATATGAAAAGAACAAACTTAAAGAGACCTTGAAGAATACAAATGTTCAGATGGGAAAAATGCAGCTTGAACTTAATGATGTCAAAGTCAAGTATTAGGAATTGGAAAAACATAATCACATCATTAAAGGAGAACTTGTTGAGGTGAAGAATCACATTGAGAAAAATTATGCAAGTACTTACAAAATTGATGAACAACTTGAACAAAAAAATTGTAAAGGTGACATGACTCGAGTAAGTTTTGATGAAGCTGAATGCTCTGAATTCCAAGAAAGACAATTTGAAGGCAAAACAAATGAAGAACCTAATCAAAATGAGGAACCTAGACGATAGAACAAACCTTTCAGAGGAAGGTTCTTTGGATGCAACAAGATTGGACACATGAAAAGGGATTGCAAAGGTAAGACTCCTTATAAGTCCTTTTCTAGTTATTATTTCAATTGTTATGCATATGGGCACAAGAAGGAAGAATTTAGAAAACTTGATCAATCTCAACATAAGAAAGATTACACCAGACAAGAAAGAATAGAAAAGATCACTTGTTTCAAATGCGACAACTTTGGACATATAGAAAGGAATTTTAGATTACAAGTTAATCAAAATAGATCTCCACCTATATGTTACAAGTGCAATAATCTAGGACACATTGCAAAGTTCTATAGATACAATATACTAGTTAACAACACAGAACCTCCTATAGCATTGAAGAATAACATTGCTGATGTTGGGAAGAGCATGGCTAAGTATTTGGATGAGTTCAACCATATGTTCAAGAAGGAAGGAAACAAGGACTGTGACAAAGTGTGGAAGGGAAAGGAACATAATGAAACTAAGGATCGTGGGGATTTAGTTGATACTACTAGGTCCTCGCCTAATGCTGATTTTTCCACATCAGCCTAAATGGCCTAGCATGGCCTTAGGGGGAGATTTGAAGAATCATAACAGTAATCTATCTAGCCCCATGTGTGAAGAATAAGATTATGCGAGCATACATACATACATTTTAATGTATCTGATGTCTATATCTATGATCACATGGTTATACATGTTGTATTGAATGATCACTAGAAAGATGGATGACTGGAGCTTAGAAGACTTACAGATGTTGGAGTTGATGAGAAAACAACCCACAACTCTCAAGAACACCTACACGCAAACACCTGTCACAGAAAGAGAGAGAAGCAAGAAGCTAGAGAGGCCTAAATGCATTGATCCACGAGAGAGGAGAAATCATTGATGTGTAAAAAAAAAAGTTGCAATTCAATAATGAATAATCTATGAAGAATACAAAGGAGATCAAAACCCTAAAAGGGTGAACAAACCTAGGTTGCATGATAATACTCAATAAAACAATTAATTATTATATGCCTAAAGTTTAGCTTAAGTAGAAAGAGATAATAACTGACTTAATAATTAAATCAACATGATTTAATTAATAAGAAAAAAACTTATTACTCTAACACCCCCCCTTAAGATAAAATTTTGGAGAAGCTAAAAACGTAGAAAGAACTACTGAAAGAAAATGGATCCCGACAACCAAAGGCCTGATCAAGTACCCAAGTACAAAAGAGAGTCTCTGAAAAGTGGAGAAATAGAGAAAACCACACGGGAAAAACTCTACTCCAAAAAGAGATGAAGACTAGTATGGAGGACTGAAGAAGCCTCCAAAACTAGGAATGTTCCATAAAATAGGAACAAGGATGAACATGTAGAACATCAATGAAGAAAGAAGCTACAAACTCTTTCAAGAAGTAACTGCTGATCTGAAGATCCTCCACTGAAATATGACCAAGTAGAGAAGACTGTAATATGCATGAGTTCTCTAAAATGAAACTACTCGAATTAGGAGGCAAACAAAGTCAAACAACTGAAGTCGAAGATACATAATACTATAATTTGCACGAGTTCCCTCGAATGACACTACTTGAATTAGGAGGCAAACAAAGGAAAACACCCGAACTTAAAAATAAAGATGGCATAAAAACACCAAAGTCTAAAGAGCTAATCAATCAAAGACAGAAGAGTGATTCCATAAATAGGAAAGAGAAGAGTGTCCATATGGTAAATGATCCATCTCAATAGAATGTAGAGGTACCCAATCACTGCATCTACCTAGTACATAGGAACAAATACTAAATACATAGCTCACACTATCAACCCAAGGAAGCAACAATAGAAACCCCCCATAATGCTGACAAGGGAGTAATGATAGGTACACTAAAAAGAATGTCCAATATGAACCACATTATGAAGAAGAACCAGGAACACCAAAGGTGCAGAGAGAGTACAAACACAAGTAGAGATAGTTGAGGCTAATGTCATTGGAGGAACGCTCATGTGAAAAAAGTAGATGGAAAACAAAGACAAACATCAAACCCCCTCGACACTTTATAATTGAGTATGAGTACATAGAGCACAAACATGTGCAAGATCCCATACATGCAATATAATGGCACTTTATCTCAGTGTTGTGCATAAAAGAATGCTATAAAAGTGAAGTATACACTGCTCAAAGAAGAGCGAAGGCTGTTGAAACAAAAGAATAGCCAAAGACAAGCCATCCCTCAAAGAGAAGAGATCCCAAGACTTGAAACATCCAAGATATCCACCAGATTGCAAAAATGAAAGAAATTGAATAAAATATACCTAGAGCAGAATCTGAAAAAATAACTCACATCACTAGAAAGGTCTCAGAACAATCTTTCCAATGATATCTCATTTTCCAAAAATGGAGTCTGGATGCTCAAGTTATGCCCCCGGGAAGGCAAAAAAGAAGTTCTTCCTTTAAACTCCCGGTATGAAAAATGGAGGAAAAAATTCCAAAATCCAAAATACCAAAAAGATCCACCTTTGAACAAGCTTTCCAATGGTATCTTGTTTTCTCAGTTTTGACACTGTATGCTCAAGTTATGAGCAAAAAACCAATGGGTGCTCTGGAGGGCCCAAAAATGGTGCAAAATGTGCTAACATAGTGCTGACATTAGCACGTCATGAGGTTTAATTTGATGGCCATATGGCCATCACCATGAAAAAACCTCTAGGGCCTAGGGGCCAAAAATTTGGGCCCCTGGTCACTTGGGTGACCAGAGGGCTTGAACTGGGGGCTGATAGTCTGGGGCTAGTACCCTGCATGTGACCATGACTTTGGCTTAGGTCTAACAACTTGTGAAAACCACTGGTGGTCACCAAACCCCTGCAGTAACCATGTGGTGTCTGCGAGATCACTGACGGTTACCTCGGCGGTGAGTGCGGGATCAACGATGGTTACCTTGACGGTGACTGCAGTGTTATCGTTGGTTAACCGCCGGTCACTATGGGAGCGCAAACTGCCTGCGGGCCACTAATGGTGGCGCCTGAGTGGCCCCACTTCATATTTTTTAATTTTGAATATCATGCATCGATTTGCATGACAAGGTTATACGACCCTGGTACATAATTTTTTTTTGCCACGAACTATAACGTTGTCCAAATTGGATGTGCCTTATATAGAAATGGGGTTTTTTGGATGCTATGAGCTCAGCGATGAGGTTCATTTGAGCCAAAACTGCTCCAAAACATCAATGACCACCTCAGGATTCGTGTCGAGGCCAGTCGCAAAAAACATTTACCATAGATTCCAACTTTGTTCAAATTGGACAAAATTTATATGGATTTATGGGTTCTTGGGTGCTTTGAACGCAACCATGAGGTCTGTTGGAAGCCAAGATGATCCAATAGAAAACCCTTTGAAAAAGAAGATCTAATGAACACAACCAAATCTCTCAAGAAGAGGATAGGGGAAAACAAATCTAAAGCTCTAATACCATGTCAGAGTTGATGAGAAAACAACCCATAGCTCCCAAGAACACCTTCATGCAAACACCTTTCACAGAAAGAGAGAGAAGTAAGAAGCTAGAGAGGCCTGGACCATTGATCCACAAGAAAGGAGAAAACATTGATGTGCAATAAAAAATTGCAATTCAATAATGAATAATCTGTTAAGAATACAAAGGAGATCAATCCTTATAAAGGAGATCAAAACTCTAAAAGGATGAACAAACCTAGGTTGCATGATAATAATTAATAAAACAATTAATTATTATATGCCTAAAGTTTAGCTTAAGTAGAAAGAGATAATAAGTGACTTAATAATCAAATCAATATGATTTAATTAATAAGAAAACAACTTATTAATCTAACAATAGATACATCGAGAAATGTGTCAATTTGTGCACTTGATGTATAAAATCATTTTCTTAAATAGTTTTGATCACCATTCGATCTGAACTAAAGGAGACTAGAGGAGCAAGCAAAAAGCTAGAACATTTTTGGGATCGCTGAGTGTGCATACCCTAATTCACCGAGTAAAAGTTATTTTGATCTTTTGTGAGCTTTGTTTACTATAGATACTCCATTGATCTTTGATGTCACTAAGAGGCCAAGGTATAAGTTTAAGAAACATCCTTACAAATCTATAGAGGATGATCTTAAAGGTGCATTTTTTAAAACCCCATACAACGTGCTTCATGTGGAATATTTTAGGGCATACATGCATTGCAAGTATGAGACATTGGGGGACTTTGAAATCTTTAGGAAAATGAAAGACATGATAAAGGATGATGGAACTTGGAAGGATGAATTCACTCATTTTTAGAGCCTTAACATTATGCGAATAATGAAATTCTATGAATTCAATGAGAAATAATGGACCAAGATCATTCTTAGTAGAGTCCATGAACAATTTCTATTGATAGGAGAGAAGCCTGTTAAGATTTCCAATGAGTTGATTCATAATGTGACTGGATTGGATAATACTGGCATTATCCCTACTGCGGAGAAGAACATGAAGAAGCAAGTAGAAAACCTAACACATTCTAAGTGGGATAAGAGGGCAATGACAATTTCCAACATCTTTCAGTAAGATGTAAGATTGATGCCAATAATTTTGGGAAAGAAACTTCACTATAGCAGCTGACCTAATTCTATTTCCGTGGGTGTCATAACAATGGCATATAAGATGGTGAAAGAAAACATGCAATACAATTTGTGTGAAGTACTCATATAATAATTCCTGGAGAATGTGAGACAAATTAAGTGAGATAAGTCAAAATCATTCATATTTGGTCGCTCATCTTGCATATCTTTTTCCATATAGTGCACAAGTTCCCTGACATGCATCCTAATGCATGGAATAGTGACACCACAATTGCACAAATTAGAAAGTATTATAGAATGTAGGATAAGAAATGGGTAAATGGACAACTCTTTGGGATGTTTAAGGCATTTCAAAGGGAAATAAAGGAAAGAAAGAGGATCCCCGATGAAATTATAGAGAAATACAAAGACACAATATGCTTCATGGTAGAAACTGACTATGTATGCTTTGAAGCGGTTACTCCCAGAACAAAATGGTGCTATCCTATGGGATATGAGGTGAGTGAAGAGATTCTTACTATTTAGTTTTAGCACATCCTATCCATTGATGTTGATCCTAATGATGAAAGATGGGGTACATATGAAGATAAATCCAACAAAGTAAGGGAAGAACTTTCTAGAACAAAAAGAAAAAGGAAGGTTAAGAAATTAATAGATGACATAGTTGCAAAATAAGGTATCAATAAGGAAGAGATGGAGGAATTAACAAAAAGGATAGATGAGATTTCAAAGGTGGTGAGCACTACCCCTACAACCCTTCCACCTCCAGTAGCTGAAGACGTTCCAGAATCATCCCTATCTGTAGTTGCAACAACTGAGAATGCTCCTTCTCTACCTAAATGATCTTTGCGAAGACCAAGTGTGGTAAAAACAATAGTTACCTCTACGAGGACAACTAGGTCCTCTAAGACCAAACATAATTCAAATCCCAAAAGGAAGATGGTAGAAGTGAAGAAGAAAGAAGAGAAAGATAAATCAACATCAAAGCAACTATGGAAACTTGATCTACCTATCTTGGAAAAAAGGATCATTATTGAAGGTAAGTTAAATTCACTATCTAGATGTTTTGAAAGGTATAATGATAATGAGAAGATTAAAATATAAGACATGGTGATAAATCACATGTTGGATTTCAAAAAGAACTTGATTGAATTGGAAGGTAGTATTCCTAAGGAGTTTAATAGTTTGGAAGTAAAAAAAAATAGATAGCTCTAGAAGAAGATAAAAAGATGAAATAAAAAACAATTAAGGACATGCATCTCATTATCTCACATAAAGAGATAGAGAGACTACTCAATTAGTTGAAGCTATATCTGAGAACTAAACCCAAATTGATCAAACTAATGGTCAGAAAATATGATGAAGTAGAAGAAGAAACACAAAAGGAACTTGATAGATTATTGTTGGGTGAAGAACCTCTTATGGTGGCTAAGAAAACATAATGTGTTAAACCCAAAGACATTAACATTCCTATATCATCTAGAACTACTATAATTGAAAATGATCCACTGATTGATAAGGATGATATAAATCAATTCTACAAAAATGTGTGGCAACCAAAATTCTTTTTGGCAGGTGTACCTATGTCTTTGGACACCTTGCAGGATGACATTGACCCCTTTCAAGAGAATGACAACACTATTATTGAGGTTGATAACAATGCAGGCCAAAATGCAACAAATGTGATTGATCTTGGCATGATAACATAAGCTGAGTGGAAGGATATTGATAAAGAAGGAGAGAAAAAGAACACATAACAAGGTCACATAGACATAATAACATAAGAAGAACTGAGGGGAATCATAGATGAAGGGAATAAGACTATAAAATTTGAAACTATTACTGAGGAAGAAACAAAAGAGTCTATTTATGTCCCTACTCCTAGTAAGGAGTTATTCATTTCTTCAACATAATTGTTGGCAAGTGAAAGCAATCATGTGATCACAAATTTTGATGACATGGATAAGGATGAGCTCATGAAGATGTCTCTTATGGCCTTTGTGGAAGGCTAAGGAAAGATCAGAATAAAAGATAGAAAAGAAGACAAAGGTAGTGTTAGAGATTTTTCTTGCAGGATCAAACTTGATAAATATGTAGGCTTGATTCTCAGATTATGGACTCTCAAGTTTGACAAGAAATAGTCTAATTAATGAGGATTGGATAAGATCCTCCTTCTACTTCGAGCTCCATGGGACTCAGGCGAGTATTGCCTTAATAGTTCACTATGTTTCAAGTGAAACTCAATGGTGGATCAATTTCTTCACTGCTATGCTATTTATGCTTTAAAATACTTCAATAAAAGATTACTCTGTAAACAATTGAGAATATCTTGATACAGAGAATGACTAGGGAAACCATAAAGGTAATAACGTATAACAGTGGTATAAGGACATTCATCTTTCTTCTTTTTTTGAGTTTAACTCAAGGAAGGCTAACCTTTTGATTGTCTCTTCAATGAATCAACAATATGAACTATACCACCTGGATACAATTCTTTCAAAATATGCAACGAACTTTAAACAACAAAATATATTGGTAATGATAAAGTTTATGTTCTTTAAGAATTTGAAGATAATTGCAAAAACAAAAACCAAATCAGTGCGTAATCCAATGGGCAAAAAGAGTCTGAATGTAAATCCACAAGGATATTTCAAAAGAAAATATAGTAGAATGCCTTACAAACTACATGAAATCTAGATAGAATGCCTTACAAACTATCCTATCAATCTTATGTTATTATCATCAGAAATATTAACATGTATGTCTACTCTTTGAAATTGCACATGAGGATTTAATCCCTTCCTTGAAAGAAACTCATAAGCAATTAGATTAGTTTCCATACAACCAGTATGTTTTAGATGCCTTACAAATGAAAACATACAAGAGTAGAACATAAAGCAAAGAGACAATGACAATATAAGACATAAATTGCAATGTATTTTTATTGAAAATATGCTTGTATCAATACATACAAAATTTATTGCTCAGAAGTTCAGACACAAAATTTAGAAGTCTGCTCTACAAGAAATTGTATTCAAAATTTCCTATTATCTTTCTCCCAATCCTCAAAATGAGGTTACAACTTGTATATATATAGCCCAACCATCTTGGAATCCTCTTATGAATGAGAATGCAACAAGCTTTGAATTGTTGGAGCCCCAAACCTAAAAAATGAGAAAGGACAAAATACAAGAGAGGCCCTCAGGCGGTGGAGAGAATTTTTTTTGGACTGTTATGTTCTTTCTTGTTGATAACTAACACCTTTGTCTATAGATATTCATGATAGGTTCGTTGAGTTATTATGAGATATGGTGACCGCCATTTCTGGCTAACTTACACCATTCTTAATAAATAGCTTATCATCCCTGTGCTCTGAGGTCAGGTGTCAGATGTCCATGTGTCCTCCTCACTCTTCATCCATGATGTCAAAGTCAATTGCAGTAGGCTTTGTCTTCTTGGACCTTGTAAGCACATCCTATGTAGTCATCTCCTCCTCTGTCAGCCATTGAAAGTTCTAGATAGTCTACAACTGCACCTTTTGCCTTTCCCACCTGGCATCTATGACAAGCTTGACATCTGTGATGAATTTGGTGAGGTCCATCTGAACTTTTATGGCTTCATCCAGAGTGGCATTAAGTATCTCCATATCTAGTCCATTATTTTCATTGACGAAGGCCTCCTTTTTAGGTAATAGGAGATCAAAATCTGATCTCCATTGATCCAAGCTTTTTATTACACCATCCTCATTCTTGATCAAAGGAATAAATCTGTTGAAATCTGGACCAAACATAACTATCCTTGCCTCAAATTGATTTGCTTTTCCCTTAAAAAATGGAAAGATAGCTTCGATCTGATTAATTTGTTCACCAACCTGTAGGACAACCTTAGGAATATCTAATCTTAGAGATTGCACATCTACCAATCTCTCAAAAAGTGATGCCCTAATTGACCAAGTTGTATGGTAAGCACTCAAAATTGTAACAAAATTATTAACTTCTACCTGCAACCCAGGCAATTTATTATAAGCAGCAAAAACCATATCTGTTTTATCCTTTCAAATATTTAATCCTATGCTGAAAAATATTTAATAGGGCTTGCAAAATAGCCTCATTCTTTTCCAATTTCATCTTCTCAATATTTGCAGTAACTTCTTCTTCATCTACACCTTTATTTTCTGGTAATGCAGGCTGCTTTGGTGGTGGAGGTGCAATCACAGGCATATTGAGGATTTGTTGAGTCAACTCCTCCACATATTTTTCCAATTCCTTCTCTTTAATAATATGCACCTCCCTATCTTTTACAAGTGCACTATAATCATCAAAAAGCTTCTAGTGCCTCTCTGAGAGCTGCTTTGTCTTATCCTCATTCAATCTAGCAAAATGGGTGAGCACTTGTGATATCTCAAGATCCCCAGTATTGTGGATTGACCACACAACCTTATCACCATCCATTCTATCTTTTACATTCAGTAGAGAAGGCTTCTAATCTTTGGGATAAAGGCTCCATATAGCCAATGCTTGATTTTTAGGGCTATACCTAAATCCTTTTATAATTTCCCCTACTTGGGTCTCTGAAGATAAGGTTATATCATCCGGCCTCCTTATTTGATCTATAATGAATGCTGAGGCTAAATCCCACCCAGGTACAAGCAACATGTTGCTAGCCTTACCAATTGTCTAGCTTCCTCTAGGGTGATAGTTTCTGACTCAGGATCATAATCTCTTAATGCTTGGATGACCTCATCAGGTACTTGACCTTCTTCTGTAATTTGGACATTTGATGCAACCTACTATTTCTTGTGCCATAATAGAAAATTATTGAATTCATCTAACCTGATAAAATTGTCATCCTTCAAGAAGGCATCCTGTTCTAACATCCTTTCATCTTGACCAAGAGCCAAGGGAAACTCAACTTCCTCTACCACTACCTTTTTTTTTGTTTTCTCTTCTCTTGTCTTCTTCCTTAACTGGTGATCATAGGCCCTTTTTCCACTAAAAAGGGCTCCCACTCTATCATTTTTCTTCTCTACTATTCTCACTTGGGAAGGCTCTCCAACTAGCAATTTTTGCTTTTTGGATGGAGGCTCATTGGTATCCTGAGAAATTTGTAATTCAATTAAATCAACAACAACATTCTCACTAGCCTCTTTCTCAACAATCAATGGTTTCTCCATAGTAGGGATGTTATGCATAGAGTAACCACCATCACTATCTTCATCACAATCTGACTCAGAGTGTTTCTCCTTTTCCCTCTCCTTTTCATCAATTTGGTCCTCAAGAGATTTGACCAATGCATTGAAATTTGTCATCATTTGCTCTAATCTTTGGAGGTAGGGAAATGTAGGGAAGTAGCCTTCGAAAGTTAATCCCTTTCTCTTCATTTGTTTCTCCATTGACATCAACTGACTAAATTGTTGGACTCTTCTTTCTACTTCATCATCTTCTATAATATTTCTTATAATATCCTCTTCAGGACACTGTTCATGCCTATTGCTTATGGGAATGGTAGGAGTGTAATATTTCCTAGCCAAAATAATAAGTCCTCTATGTCAATATACCTATATATAGCAACATTCATCTTATATTGACCCAACCAATCATTCAGTTTATTGAAAGCATTCTTCCCAATGGTGAAGCTGCATACCCTGAAGTGCCTTGGGGTAAATGTTCCCTTCCTATGGGGGGCCAAGTGCTCTTTGTCAGTCAACATGAGCTGCCAAATGAATTCTAAAAATGAAATTCTTGGTGGAACAAAGAATGGTAGAACATGGGGTGGCTGGGGGCACCCATAGACTCTAATCAAAGTAAAAAATTTCTCATAGTAAAAGTCTCCTCAATTGTGACCTTTAGTCCATTTGTCAACAAATTTTTGAGGTCTTATTAGTTGTAGAGCCTTTACTGGTAGCCTAGAGAGATTTAGTCCTAAGCTTAGTAGAACTGGCTGTACCATCCAATTTTGAAATGCACAAAAATCACATTCTATGGAAGTGTTGCTCCAAGCCCTTATCCAAAATTGAATTGGATTTGGCTGACCTTTCCACATCATTTGTGGCTTGAGGTACTGAAAGTTCATGATATTGTAGTTGTAGTACAAAATAAGATGCATTAAAAGGGAATAATGCATGAACCTAGGTGATTGTTCCTTCTTTCTCAATGCCTCAAGTCCTTCATGCATTTTGTTGATGACATACCCTATGTAGTCATACCCCTTGGTTACATGAAGACTCTATGAATATAGTACCAGCATTAGAATATCAGAGGAGATCCTCTCTGCAACACCATCTACCCCTAACACCTGACATAATCCATATGCAATGTATTTAACGTAAAAACATAGGTCTTTGTAAAAATATGGGGCTGCCCCAGCCACTACTGCAATATAATTTCTATTTCCTCGTGGGACATGATTTTGAATTTCCTTAGATACTAGGACATACTCCCTAGTGTATCTATTCACCTGGGCCTGCAAGTCAATCTCTGTGGCCATGGAAATTTGAATGCCGAAGGCTCTCATAAAAGAATTCTTGTCTAAAGTGACTAGAGATGAACCATCACCCTTTCTAATTGTTTTTGACAGAGGGTCATAACTATTGGCCAATACAATTAACAAATCAACATCTAGGAAGACATCTAGGACTATCAACCTAGCTAACCCTGAGGTCCAAGGGTTTGAAATGAGAACTGGGATTTCACAATTCTTGTAAAATTATCAAAATAGGCACATTCCAGTTACATGAGGGGTCCTAAAATTTCTACAGTAAGAAAGATCATCAACGAAGCATTCATTACTAACCTTCTTATTTTGTGATGACCCAGGCAACAAAGCGAGAAGTTTGTCTAAGAAACTCTCCTTTTTCTTTTCCTTAGCTCCCTTGCTGGTAGAAGCTCCACTAGTTGTTGGTTGACTCATTTTGACTACGGCTAAAAATGTTTTGAAAATTTTGAATTTACTAAACTCTTTGGTTGCTAGAACACTTAGAAATTCTCACAATTCTTTAGCTCAGGCTCTCTGAATGCTTTGGTAAATTTGGAATGAATGGTAATTAGCTGTATATAACTTGAAGAATTGAATGTTTTAGACCGTTAAAGACTCCAGCTCTATAATTCATGTCGCCTCAGTCGTTACTTGGCATGCTTTAGAACTCAATTCACCAGTCGAGAGCTGAGAAAGTGACAGGTAATCAAAATTTGATTTCCAGTGACTCAGCGACTACACAACTTCTCATAGTCATGAAAGGACTTGGTGCCTTTTAAATATTTTCAGAGATCTAGCGACTAAACCTTAGCCATTGAATGATTTTATTTTATTTCAAGACCTAACGACTATAGTCACAAATCATAGTCGCTGAATGATTTTACTTTTAGTGAATTTATTTGGAGATCTAATGACCTTTTGAAATTTCAATTTTTCCACTTTGAGACTTGACGACTATAGTCTATTTCTTAGTCGCTGCAAGATTTACTTCCATCCCGAGACCTGGTGACAACCGTCTTTCTTAAGTCTCATTAAATTTACTTCTCATTGGGAGACTTAGAGACTATAGTGAGTCTCCTAATTGCTGCAACCTGTTGACTTTTCAAACTTTTTCTGGAGACCACCCGACCTTGTCCATCTGGAGATTTAGCAACTGAAGGCTTAATACTTTTGATTTATTTCTTTTGGAGATCTAGTGACTAAAGGCTAATCTTTTAATTACTTATTTCTTTATCTTATCTCGACGACCAATCAGGGATGAACACGTCACAAAATTCAACAACCAGATCCACATACTTTCTATTTTTTGACCTCGACCAACATCTAACCCTTAGTCATCAGGTGAGTGTGTGACTGAAGACACCTCCCAGTCACTGAATAACTTGCTTAACCTAGGGTTTGATCCAGAGACTAGGCAACAAAGCAATTTTCATAATCGCAGGAACTTTTTCTAACTCATGGTTTGATTTGGAGACTACGTGACCACAACCCGATCAAGATTGCATCAACGGCTCATATTTATTATTTGATAACCTTTACCTTAACTCACTACCTTATGACGACCACGCGACTGAAGACATCTCTCAGTCGCTAGAAATTCTCTTTAAACCTGGTTTAATTCAGAGATTACGCAAAAACCTTTATTCTCCAAGTCGCTAGAATATCCTCTTAACCTCGGTTAGATAATGAGATTAAACACCAACCGTTGATCTCTCCTTCATCCTATGGTTCTCGCTAAGTTGCTAAATGATGCAGTCAAGGTGGGTGGATCCAATTAAGGATTGACCGACCTTGCAGCCAAACTAGTATGTAATGGAAATAAATAGTAACAACAACATATATGCAATGAAACAAAAGTCTATATTCATGAAAACACCAATTACATGCAATGTGTCGGGCTGTAAGGCCTTCCCGATTACGACCAATTACAATGCAAGTAACAGTCTACAAGATCTCGCAGGATCCAAATCTTTTCCCCAACATCAACATCCAGCTAGTCCAGGTCTACAATAGGCAACACACTGGTAGGCACCCAAGAAAGATTTGAACTTGTACTCAAACTTCCAAGCAATCTTCTTGCTCCTAAGCTTGCAAGCTACTAACCTTCCTTCCCACAATCTAATGCACCTCATACCTAAACAACTCCCAAACATCCTATAAATATTGATTCCCAGCCACAAGTTGACTGATGAAACACTAAACCCTTACAAACAAATATTAAATGCTAAAACATCAGGCAGCTCTCACATAGCCTTACAAAATAAATAAACTCTCAAAGATGGCCCCAAATGGTCATCAGATCCACATAGATGAATGCAACACGCTAGATCTAGGTCTGCACACGTCCAACGGTCAATCCATAACTCAAGGAGCATGACCCAAATTAAATGCATCAGTCAGCCAAGCCGATCTATCCAACCAATCTAGTCGGTAGGCAAGAACACCGAGCAACAGAGGAAATAACCGAGCACCAATCAACTGACCATGCCAAGCATGACCGAGCAACATAGTTATCATTGAGTTCTAGTGAACCAATGCCTTCAATCACCGAGCGTTCTTCAGAGACCAAGCACCCCGGTAACCATATAAATCAAGCAACCAGTCTCCCAAACCAAGCAAGAACTCCACCAAACTAAGATCAGAACTAACAATATACCTTCAAAGAAAAACATATTTTTGGTTGATACAGGATTGCCAAGAATCCTAGGATGCTCCTACATCAGACACCCCAAGTAAGAAATATTTTTCTCATAAGGAAATTAGGAATGCCTCGAGGGAATCAGAATAGGTATGCCGAATTTGTTCTTTAGCCATATCTCTTCTTGTCCTTCATCCCAAGTAGTCTTCACTTCATTCACTGTCTCATGCAAAAAGTCCTTTTGTCTTCCACTTTATTTATCCCTTCGGTCGGCAACTGACAACAACTGACTCTGACCATTACCGAGCACCTCAGTACCTCAGTAAGGTTCATCCTTTTCCAATTCCCCAATCAGCTTAGTATCATCTACATCTTTTTGTGTCATAAATGTCACCATCTACTGAACCATCTCTGCCAGCAAAACCATCTATTTCTTAATCTCAACAAACTCTTCAGAGATATCATTCTCCTTCTCCTCCAAACTAGATTTAACAAGAATAGGTTCATCAACCTTCTGTTCCTAAGATTTTTCATAAGGACAACACCTGATAACTCCACATACCTTAACCCTTGTCTCCTGTAAAGGTATTAGCTTATGCCGAGCTCCTTCATGCCTAACCACATAGGTATTAGCATGACCATCAAACAAAACATTTATGTCAAACTGCCAGGGTCTACCGAGCAAGAAATGACAAGCATCCATAGGCAATACATCACACAATATCTCATCAAGGTAAGATCCAATCTGAAACTTAACCAAGCATTGTTCTTCAACTCTAACCTTAGAAACATCTTGTATCTGACTAATCTGATAAGGATTAGGATGTTTCCTTGTCTCCAAATTCAATTTACTAACCATTTCATCTGAAATAAAGTTTTCAGAACTGCCACCATCAACTATGACATTACATACCTTATTCTTGCACTTACATCTGGTCCTAAACAAATTTCTCCTTTTTACTGGTTCAGGAACACATGCAGCCAATCTCCTAGTGATAAGTGTTTCACCCTTCTCTAGAACATTCTCAATGTCTTCTTTAGCAGCTAATGCAACTCTTTTCTTAGGACACTGCCAACTTCTATGACCAGCTTCACCATAGTTATAACAAGTTCCAGTGAACTTATTCTTCCACTTTCCTCTCTGTCTAGCATTCTTAGTAACCTGACCATTGCTAGATCCAACATCAGGCTTAGGATTCTCTGTCACATTACTCTCAGCAACTGTCTCACCAGTTTTACCACCTCGGCTCCTACTATTTTGTTTCCCTTCATACTTCTTATTCAACTTTTCTTCAATCTTCAATGCCATCTGATAAGCATCATCGATTGTTGTCATCGGCATAGTAAGTAGCTCTTCCTGAATACTAGGTCTCAAACCATAGACATACCTAGCAACCTTTTCTTTATCAGCTTCAGAATGACCAGTCCTAATCAGGATTCTATAAAACTCCTCGGTATACTCCCATATCGATTTGTTAGTCTGCTTCAAAGCTTGCATCTTCTTAAACATGTCCAATTCATAATCCACCAGAATGAATTGCTTCTTCAACTTGTCAACCATTCGGTTCCACTTAGTGATCTTTTCTTTTCCTCTTCTACCTCTTTCCAACTGAACTTCTCTCCACTAGATATTTGCATGACCTTTCAATTTAGTCTTTGCAAATCTAACCCTATCAAGATCTTCTATTTCTTCAAACTCAAAGTATTCATCAATCTCATTGATCCAATCAATCAATTCTTCTGGCCTAAGGCTTCCAGCAAATGCATAAACTTCAATCTTAGGTCTCTTCCCAATCTTATACATATCTTTCAGAATTCGATTCTCCTCATAATCTCTAGCTTCTTCAACAACTTCTTCAAAATGATCTTCCTCAGATTCATCATCACTATCCTCTTTCAAGGTAGGCTTCTTCTTTCTTAATTCCTCTTGTAGGTCTTGCACTTATTTCTGTAAAACCCTAAAATCATCAAGACAAAATTCTCCAGTAGCTTCCTCTTCTTCAGAGATCTCATGATTTTTCCTCAGAGGTATCTTCAAATCAAGATCTAGATACACAAGATCCACTAGGCTCCAACAGGAACAGACTTTGCTCAAACAGGAACAAACTTCACTCTGATACCACCTGACATAGTCAAGGTGGGTGGATCCAATTAAGGACTGACCGACCTTGTAGCCAAACCAATATGCAACAGAAATACATAGTAACAAAAATAGATCTGCAATGAAACATAAGTCTATATTCATGAAAACACTTATTACATGCAATGTGTCGGGCTGTAAGGCCTTCCCAGTTATGACCAATTACAGTGCAAGTAATAGTCTACAAGATCTCACAAGATCCAAATATTTTCCCCAACATCAGCATCTAGCTAGTCCAGGTCTGCAACAGGTAGCACACTGGTAGGCACCCAGGAAAGATCTAAACTTGTACTCAAACTTCCAAGCAATCTTCCTGCTCCTAAGCTCACAGGCTACTAACCTTCCTTACCACAATATGATGCACCTCATGCCTAAAAAACTACCCAAGAATCCTATAAATATTGATTCCCAGTCACAAGTCAGCTGATGAAACACTAAACCCTTACAAACAAATATTAAATGCTAAAACACCAGTCGGCTCTCACATATCCTTACAAAATAAATAAACTCTCAAAGATGGCCCCAAATAGTCATCAGATCCGCATAGATGAATGCAACATGCCAGATCTAGGTCCGCACACGTCCAACGGTCAATCCATAACTCGAGGAGCATGACCCAAATTAAATGCATCAGTCAGCCAAGCAAGCATATAAACCAAGCAACCAGTCTCCCAAACCGAGCAAGAACTCCACCAAACTAAGATCAAAACTAACAATCTACCTTCAAAGACAAACATATTTTTGGTTGATATAGGATTTCCAAGAATCCTAGGATGCCCCTACATCACTATATACTTTATGACTTAACTGTTGCATCATGAGATTAAGAGATAACTGTGTCGTTGGATTGCTAAGTGTTTAAAACATAACCACCTGAATCAGGAGAACACACGACCATTGAAATTGCTTGGTCACTGAATAAATAGACTAACCGCTAGAGAACCTAGAGACCTAGTGACTGAAGGAAAATAGACCGCCACCTTTCATTTGGAGACTTGACGACCAAGGAAGAGTCTCATAATCGCTGAATACTTTATCACTTCTTTATTTTATTCAGAGATCGCTCGACTAAAGATATTTTTGATTTGGAGACTGGGAAACTATAGTTGTTTTCTAAATATTTATCAATGCAGTTGCTAGATCTCACAATGCACATCAAATTCATTCGAAGACTTGGCGACTAAAGGCATCCGCTAAGTCGTTAGAAGAAAAGGAATATTCTTTTAACCTAAAGAGACTACGCGACAAAGGGTTACATAGAATTGCTAGACTAAAAAGGAATATGCCAAAATTATCAAGAGACTAAGCGACTAGCCATAGACATAAAAGTGCACATGCTCAAAGGGTTTATTAAGTGATTCAAAAAAGTAACAGCCAAATAGAACTTGGATGAACATTTCTAGGGCTTTTTTGAATTTTCAGAGGTATTTCAACCTAGCACCTAGGGTTATTCTCAATTTTAATCAATTTATGAGCTTTGGGATGGAAGAATCTAGGAGAACTTTTCATGAAAATAGGGAAAACATGAAAGGATCAAAATTTTGAAAGGACAACTTCAAAAATAGAGAATACTACCAACAAGTAGTACTTGATAGGGTAGTAGACAGAATCAACAAAATCCTACCCATACCTTTCACCTTTCAAGAAAATGATGCAGTAGATAATCTAAACAAAGTCCTTGATGACTTTGATGTTCACTTCGATTCATTGGAAAAGGTTGCAACAACTGAGACTGAAAGAGAATACATGGTGAAGAAATTAGAAAAGGTATACAAGTCTATTAGATGGGACCTAGGTATACTAAGTACCACTATCTATGAAGTTAAGTCTTGCATAAAGCATGGAAGGAAGTTATATATCTATTGTATAAATCCTTTTAAACACATGAAGAACATTGAAGACATAATTAAAAATGATGAGAGGACATTAGATGAACTAGTAAAGAATTGTGGTCGTCACAAAGTGTTATAGAGTTGGAAAAGGAAGTGTCCAAACTATTTGACAAAATCAGTGTGCTTGAAGTTGAAAAAGGAAGAGTGTTAGGGAAATTTTGAGTGTTGAGGAGTCTAACTACTCTAAAAATAAAAATTTTGGAAAACACCTTGAGGATATGGAGATAGCGAAGAAGTCTCTTGATAGAGTAATACCGACAGTACTGAAGAATGTTGAGATTTCATCATTTTCTTTGAATGGATTAATACATGTTGGTCAAGCCTTAAAGAAAACATGGAAAGAAGAGGCAAAGATCTTGGAAACATCTTTCCAAGATATACTTCATATGGTATGAATTTTGGGTGAGTAGTTCTAAATTTTTGATGTGTACATTTTTGTATATAAATTTTTCATTGATTTCAAAGGGGGAGTAATAGGTGTGAAAAATGTATAATGGAATGATTAGATATGTATAGAAAATAGTTTGGTATTGGGCACTTAGTCATTTTCACTAAGTGTTTCCATCAATGTCAAAGGGGGAGATTTTTGGCAAGTGTCCTAATAGGTATAACATATATGTTGTCATTTATGGAAACACTACTTATTGGCATGGCCTCTTGGAATACAAGCTAGGTTTGGATATTATGTTTTGAAAAATGACTAAGTCCAGGAAGCAGTTGACTGTGTACAATTGCACATTTTTGCCTGGAAAGAATAGTATGTGAAGAATGAAGTCACACAAGCTTAGAAGAATGTATTATGGATGTATTAGACCTTCAGTTAAGGTTTCTTGTGTTTTGGAGTTGACTAGATATAGTTACAACTTGATGTGGTTACAGGAAGACAATGTAGTAGTGTAACAAGGAAGACAAGTGGTCACGATGTTTAAGGAAGTAATATGTGGATTCCAGAAGTGCTACTTTGGATTTGGTTTGGGTCCTACCCTATATTTTTTGATATATGATCTCCAAATATGTATTTTTTATTTGATTATGTGTTAGACACATTTTGGATGTATTTGTGAGTCGACTAGACATATTATGTGACTGGGTATATATGAATTAGTTTGAGATTCAAAGTGTATGGTTGTGTTTTATGAAGTAGATATGAAGTGAAAGGAAGGTTTTTGATATCAGAGAAGGGATGAACTAATGCGAGATTAAAATTGGGACCAATCAGACATTTCGATGCTAAGTATAGTTCATAGTTTTGTATTATCCTATGTGTATCAAGGTGGATATAACCTTTGTATGAGCAGTATGCTTTCATTTGCATATAGAATCCTAATAGGATCTATCCTCTAATAAGGATATATGTACTATGTATACTCTTCTCCTAACAGGGAAAGATCTCTTAACATGGATATTATATTTTAGTATAGTTATTATGGTTACCATCCCCACTGGGGTTTTCCATTTATAGGATTTCCTCAAAAACAAATAATGGTGTCATGAGCTATTTAATTTATGCACATGTTATTCTAATTTTAGTTATTGCATGGTTAAGCTTAAATCTGTTTAAAAATATTAAAAGTGTTGTAATACTGATTCACCCCCCCTCTTAGTATTACTTAATCCTAACAAATTTTAGTGGAGTCAATGTGCCCATGAAAGAAAAATATACCAAAAGGGAAGATATTATAGAAAAAATGGGTTTTCTAGGTGGTGGTGGTCTTGGTCCCACAGGACAAGGGCCTTGGTTTCCACCTGACACACCAGTTCCACCAAAACATGGTGAGAAACCATTCCTTGGAGTTAAATCATTAGGTTCATCACAAAAAGGTACTACTCGGTCTCATACCCTTGCACCTTTATTTGTTCCATCTTCAAATCCAATTCAACATTTTCCAAGAACTCAAATTCAATCTAAATCAAGTGCCACTGCCACTGGTCAGGATGACGTGGGTAGTACTAGTGGTTGAAAAAGGACATTACGTCTTAACATGAAAACATTGGATACCAAAGATCAAGGCAGTGTAAAGAAGAAAAAGGTTATGACAACAATGCCAATGGTGAGTCTAACAATTGTCACACCTTCAAGAAAAAACCCTCAGAAAAATCCAAAAACTCCACTTGCTAGTGATAGTGGAACATGATTAGGAATGGTTCAGGGTGTTTCTAATCCTCATCATGCAATTATTAGAACCGCATGTTTAGGTGAACACACATACATCATTACACGTGCTATTTCACCTTTCAAACACTCAATTGTGTCATCAAACCTATATTTTTGTCACAATGACTTTGAACAAACAAAAAATAGGAATAGAAATAATACTAACACATTGAAGAAGGATACAGTTTCTCCATCTTGTGATGTAGAACCTGCATTGAATAATATTCCCCACATATGACCCAAACAAAGAAATAATGGAGTCAATGGTTGTTTTTCCCCGAACTAGAGATAATAATCCACCCGAGAGTTAGTTAGATCCATCTGAATTTCACATTAGCACCCTCCAAATGGATCTATCCAAAATTTAAAAAATTAGACAAGATAAATGTGTTGAAAATGACCAATCAAGTGGTCTACAGCTCAATGATGAAGTTGGAGAGAGAGAAAGGAAATCCTATGGATGAAATAGAAAAGTTATAGGCATACTTGGTAAATGAAAAGGCAATGGAGAAAGCAAAATATAAAATGTGAAAAGAATTAGAGAAAAGGATAAAAAATTATTCCTCTAAAGAAGCAATTTCATAGCAAGAACATATGGAGGCAGAATCAAAAATTATGAGGGAAAAATTGGAAGAGAGAAATAACAAACTTGAGGATGAAAAAGCCTCTTCACTACATTTATACGAAAGCATGGAGACTATGACACATGCAAACAATAATTTAAATAAAGAATTGGAGAATGAGAGGGTAAAAGAAAAATAGTGGGAAGAGAAAGTAGAGGAAATAAGAAAACATAGTGAACACCAATTGTCAGAATTGAGAGAAGAGCTACAAAAGGAAAATAATACAATTAAAACTTATGAAAATAACTTGAATGAAAAAGTAAATCAATATAGTCAATAAAATAAAACAAGACAATTGGGGGAAAATAAAGGTGAGTGGTGATAGGTTTGAATTGAATGAAAGTCTTAGATATGCTTTTGGGAAGCTCAAAGAGCATGTTGAGAAGAAAAAAATCTTTATCAGAGTGAGAATATTGAAAAATAGGTTTTGCAACAAATCAACATAACCAATGATAGGAATTTGGCAAGCAAGGGAATTCATGACCACATTAATGCAACAATAAAGGCAACATCTATCTCTCAAAAATGTTAGAAACTAAGGGAAGGAGAGGAAATTATGGGCCTATATGGGAGAAAGCTTGCCAATATGAATAATAAAACAACCAAAATGATAAGTATTGGTTTTCTGAATCTTGGTCTTGGTCCAACTAACTCATTAACAAAACTCCTTGGAAGAGAATCTAACAAAATAAATTTGGAGGAGACAATGAAATCTTATTTAGGCAAGCTTCCTCAGGACATAACTCATGAAGGCATTGCAAATTGCATCAAACCATTGAAAAATTTGAATGCGGTATTGGACGGAGCATTGCTTTCAAGTCACTCTTCCAAGTATGGATGGATGACGAGGTTGCAGGTCATTTACTATAACATGAAAAATATTGACCATCCAAATGATGCAAAATGGAGCATCTTAAAAAAATTGACAAAATTATCTCATCAATCATAGTATGTGAAAATAATTTCCATCATATCTATATTTTATTTCTAATGGCTTGAATTGAGTTTAAAGTTTGAACTTTGTTTTTTGAACATGATAAATGTAGCAGATGCTAATCTACTAAACCGACCTATCAAATACAAAAATGTACAATTGTAGAGAGGTTGTGATACTGATTTTGATGTTAAGTCTTTACATGAGGAAAATCGACTTGAAGCTTTTGTTTCTCCCTTGTTTCTATAAAACGGAATTCCAGGTCATTTGCTAAGGGTAATGAAATTGAAATTGGGTATTGACTTTTGCAAATAGAATCACATAGGGTTGTGTACTTACTACTACTAATGAATGAATTGTATCATATTTGTAAATAAATTAATGATAATCTTTATGAATTGTATCATATGAATTGCTATATTTTCAAAAAAATAATGAAAATCTTCAAGAATTATACCATATTCGTTGAACACTGCAAATGAAAATTAATATTAATTGTAGAATTGATAACATTATCAACCACATTCATGTTTTGACATTGGAATATTCTATTATGCATGATTGATGATGAGATACATATTTAATAGACTAAAGTAATAAGTTTAATAAATAACTAGGTCTTGATACTTGAACAACAATTCAAGTTGCCACATCACTTCATCATCGGGATCCTCATATTCCTCTCCATCAACTCCATAGCTTCCTTGATTCTTCACTATATTTTCGTCACTCTACATACCTCTTCTTATCTGTATCTCAAGTTCAATGCTACCAATACCAGTACATGAGTCACTGACATCATTATTTTTGGCACTCCTAATTTAGTTTGAAATGTTGCCCAAACCTCTTCTTTGACATTTCTTCTTGCACACTTTCAGTGCCCTAATGTAAGGAAAAGCATGGACATCATACCTAGATGTATAGAGCCTCAAGCAATTTTCCAAATTCTTGTCTAGTTTTTTTCTTAGCTTTGTCTTTTCAGAACCCCAAAGAACTTAAAACTCTCTCATCCTCCACCGACCCCAATATAATGGTCAGACATAAATCAATAAGCTTGAAATATTTTGATATTGAATCAATCAACATTTCGCTCTGAGATTGTTTTTTCCAAAGATTTGTTACCAATCCATCTTTGTGGGGGTTCCACATAATTTTATATTGTTCCCTCATTATTTGTGAAAAATATCCTAATTTCTCTCTCAAACAAGATTCATCTAAATTTTCATTTAGAGTTACTCCATTGAATTCTGTGGTTTTGAAAAAATGATCTATCAAAGTTAGTAGCTTAGTTCAAAAATCTTTCAAATTGTTGAGACTCCAATATCAAGGAAATACAATAACCATGGATTTAAGTAGTTTGACTAGAGGGAATATTTATCTAATCTACGAGGAAAGATCATAGGCAATGTGCTTTACAGAAATAGTTACTAACTCAACAATCTTGGTAAAGTCTTCCCTTGTAACACTTGATAGTCACTTCTTGGGGTTCTTTCCTAGTTCCTCAAACTCAACCCTAGAAAATTAGTGCTTTGGTATCTCAATTCTATGTACTTCTGCACATAACTCCCCGTTTGCACGAATCTTTAAAAAGTTATCAGGATTGTCCAAATCTATGATTCTTAGCTAGTTGGAAAATTTTACATCATGACATAATTAATAGAGATTATTGAGTGTCACACATGTCAATTTATGTAGCAACCATATTCTGCAATATACATAGCTCTTTGTTGGTCCTTGTTCATTATATTCCTCATTTCCTCTAGCATGGGGAGAAGACCTGCCAATGTTAAGAGTGTCTCTACATTACTTAACCTTTGAAGTAGCTCAGGAAATTTTGGTAGCCCTACTTTTTCATGACTTGAGTTCATTATACTAAGCAATGATGGATATTATGAAAAAACTTGATGCACTAGTCCATACAAAGAGATCCATTTGGTATCATTATCCTTAAGAAGCTTGTTCCCATTGGTTAGTCCTTTGGAAAAGTGTTAAAATTTCCTGAATCATTTTAGACTTTGATAGAAGTTTTTGTAGATCTCTTTGATTAAAACTTCAATTTTTTGAACTGGAGCATGCTTGTCGACTACTCCAAAATCTAGATTCACTCTGTGGGCCATGCAGTGAATGCAAGTAATGTAGGGTGCACAAGAACTTTCTATCTTTGTGCAAAGACCATTCCTGTGACCTTGCATTAATGAAGCTCCATCTGCTCCAACACACACCAACTTTTTGGCAATCATCATGTCATCTATACCTCCATATTCAATTAGAGAACTCTTTACTAGTTCAAATAAATTTTTGACTATTGCATTATCCTTCTTTTAGCAATAGTTTGTAGATGAGGTTGGTAGACAAAATTGTGTATAGTATAAACATGCATGCATAGCCAATATCTATTATCTATTGCTTTAACTTCGTCTAAAGACAATGCAATAAAGTTTGACTCTTCAATTTTTGCCTTTAGATATTCTTTTTTAACCTCGGCAAGAAAACCTGCCCATTCCCATTCGTTGTTTACTAACTGGTGACTTGGGATAGTTAGAAAGTTTTAGAATGTGTAATAAAGCACTCAATGATGAGTAATCTTTGATAGCACACTCTCTACTCAAATGTAAAAGAGAACACCTAATTGAACAGATTTTCCCATTTTCTCTACTTCTATTGCTTTTCAAAAAAAAGATTCAATAGAGCCTCTAACTTCAACATGCTTCATCTGTATTTTCTGCTAAAATTTAAATTATTATGCATTCCTAACATGTTGAGATTCCTCCTTTTTTTTCCCATCTTATCATTGATTTTTCAACTCCATCTATGGTTTTCTTTTCATAAACTTTACCCATATGCTTCTCTATGGTGTCAATTTTTAGCTACAATCTCTTTTCCTTCTTATTTATCGTGGTACAAATCTTACATCTGCATTCTATCGAAGGCTCACCTTCAACTGGATTGTCCACTAGTTCAATGAATGGATACTTTGATGACCATTCTATTTGAAAATTCCTCGACAGATCCCACTTCTTATCTTTTTTTTGATTCTCTATCCTTTTTTGAATTGTGTTTTATTTTCTTCATCTATGCACCATCATTATCTCTGACATTCTCAGTCTCACCCAAGTTGATTATATCATTCTAGCTACTCTAGGTATTTACCTGAAAATCTTATTCAAGTTCATTGTGATCTGAGATATCAAGTTCACTGCCTTCTTTAATATGCCATGTAGGTTGTGAATCTTGTAAATCTACTTGTGATGAAGTATCTTTCTGATTTTGGCCAGAAACATTTCCACCACCAAAGTATGATGATAAGGTTCTGCATTTTTCTAGCCTCTCTTGGCTTTCCCCACATGCATGAGCCTTACTCTTATTCATGTTCAACATCTCCAATGAAATAAAGGCTACCAAAAAAACATTAACCTATTGAAGAAGTGAAAATAGACTATAATATATTATATAAATATGATTCATTGGCCCTATGGTCTGCAATATAAAATCTAGATGTCATCATGTTTGAGGTCTCTCAGGTGACCACTGACCACTAACTAGTCCCCACTAAATAAGAATGAATTCAAAATTGTAGAGTCACAGACAAATAGAGGTGAAACCTCAAGTGAAAATTAGAATAATATTAGATTAAGTACACTTCAAATGGTGGGAAGCTTAAATGGTGTACAAATATTTGGCAAAGCTCATGTAATTATAAAACGTCTTATATAATTTCTAAGGCAATTTTGGGTCATCCAATAATTTTCTATGATTAATAGAGTTGGAGAAAATAGCATTGGTTTGAGACACGCGTCTACAAAATACCACACAAATTTTGGGCCTCCTTTAAATATATCTTTATAACACCATTGGAAAATATAGGCCATCAATTAAGACAAGCTTTGGAAATTGTAGGTGAAAATTTTCAATTTATTGTGTCCAAAAATTAGATTCGATTGGCGATATTGTGAAAGAAAAGAAGAAAATTACATAAACCAATGGGCGATGGGCTCGGGTATTCGATCCAATATTTATTAAGTTTTAGAAACATGAACAACCTAATATACATATTATATTCACTAAATCCTGGATCATCGATGTGAGACATTTACCAATTGGCGAATATTCACCACTAAAGTTATCCTTGTACAATACTAATCTGATTGTAGTATGAGAACCCATCCACAAATGCGTACATCTCCTGGCCTATCACTTTTTGCAATATGTTTTCACTAAAAGGTTCCTTAATGGTGACAACATTGAGACATCTAAAATCCACACAAATATGAATTTGATTCACTTATTTCTTTAGGGAGACGATGATGGGTGACACCCATTCACTGGTATGTACCTTGAAAATGATTCCTGCCTCCAACATCTTTTCTATTTCTTCTAGTAACTTGTGACATAGTTCTTGTTCATGCGGTATGACCTCTTTTGTATGAGTCATTCACTTGGTATGAGAAGAATCTAGTGGATGCACAACTCTAGTGACATGTCTTCCAAATCCTTGTATGTCCAAGAAAACACATTTCTATATTCCATGAGTATTCTGAATGCTATTGTCTTGAGTATGGGGTCCCAATCATCCCTAAATAAGATTACCTTTAGGTCATCTTCCTTCTCCAAGTTTACCTTCTCCATGCTTGGTTCTTCATACTTCACAACCTTGTCCCTCTCAAATCATTGGGTTGATGTATCTTCCACCCTTGCCACACATTCCTTGTATCCCCCATACCTAGGAGGGAATGTGTCACTCTCTGATGCTACTTCTTCAATTCCCAACATGTTGTAGTTTAGGTGGAAGACTCCAAAGTCTTCTATTTTCTAATAAAATAACCAATTAAGGGAATTGATTTCATCCTTTGAATAATTTTCAAGTTTTTGTATCCCCTTGTTGTTGGGTTCCATCCCTCCTTCCATGTCAAATTATCCTCCTTCAAAATATGAGTTTGATGCCAAATCCTGGTTGACTGCTTGGTTTTGCAAGTCAATTATGTACTTCTTACCGTCACTCTCAATCAAGAGTGTGTTCTTCATCTAGCTATGGTTGGCCTTTTCTGTGATCAACTAACCTCTTCCAAGAAGGGCATCATACCCCTTCTCCAATGAAATGATCATGAAGTCCAAGAAGAATTATTGAGACCAATAATTACCTTCTGATCCATGAGTGTTCCAATTGGTTTGATGCCATGTTGGTCGACACCCACCAAATCGAAGGTTGGCGGCCATAGTTTTGTTTTGTTGAGGGATTTCCATGTTTCCTCTGTTAGTACATTTATGCTGGATCCTCAATCCATGAGTGTTCATTAGTCTCCATCCTATTATTTTCATTTTGACCACCGATAGGGTCCTCTCAATGCCAACCACTGATAACATTAGATCTAAGGTAAGAATGTCTTTTTGTTCCTCGGCCATCCTACCATTGTTTTGGTTGGTAGTGTTGTTACCATGTTGGTAATTTCCACCTTCAATTATGGCATGGTCTCCAAAAGGTCTTCCACCCATATAAGTATGGTGGCTTGCAACATCTATTGCATAATTCTCTTTTCAGACATCGATTGTAGGGGAGTTATGGCAGTTCCATTCTTTGCTATTCCTCCATTTCTCATTCAATGTCTAACTTTTCTTCCATTAGCCTTTCCTTCTCCATATGAGAATCATGTTAAGTCACCTTATTTTCCTATAGTCTGGTGATTTCCAATACCTCCTCCTTTGAGTTTGTGGTGTCTAACATGTTTATCCCCTTTTGGTTGGGATAGTTAGTGTCCTCTTAGTTTCTTAGAAGACACCATTTTCACAACATACTTTCATCTCCCTATCCATTTTGAAAGTACTGTGTGAAGTGGCCCCACTCATTGCATCTCTGACATTGTATCATGGGTCACCTCTATTGGATTACTAAGAGGGGGGTGAATCAATAATTAGTGATTCTTTAAACCTTAAAAACTTTAACTCTGATTCAACTCAGTAAGATAAACTTTAGTAGTAACTGATAACATTAGTAAATTAAAATTTTCAATCAATAGCTTTAAGTAATCAATAAATAACATGCACAATAAACATTCAACACATTTGACACTAGTATTTAATGTGGAAACCCAATTTGGGAAAGCCACTATGAGAATTGTCACCCACCAATCAAAATACTCTTCTGATGTATGCTCGGTTAAGAGCCAATCCAGTTAAAGATTAAAAAGCACATTGTTAAATGTGACCCTGTTAGGGGATTTTCCTCAGATCTATTAGGATCTTCATCTTTTTAGGAGTGGCTTGGTTAAAGGGCTTTGAACACTCTTCTAGAATGTCACCTCTCTCAAGGATTTACAATAAAACTATTAAGTCCACTCAGTTAAGACATTTTCCTGCTACAAATGTTAATAATAAACAATATAAAATTTGATCTGTTAATCTGCAACTACCTCTTTCTTAGTCAGATCCTTTGTGTGCTATTTGTCTTCACTTCATTCCTTCACTATTCACTAGCCTTAACACTTCATAAATATCTCTTGTAGACTCATATTTCCACCTTTTTCTTCTTCACTATATCACTCGAAAACACATCAACACTTCAACTAGCCAACTTATTTTTTCATTCAATTTCATCCTTTATATAGAATCTATTTTACCTCTTAATATGATTGATTAGGTTTTCCTCTATTTATTCTAAACCGTCAGATCATCCTCTTGAATTGTTTCAATGAATTTGGAACTTTGTAAAAATTGTTATCATCACCTTGGAAATTGAAATTTTCTTGGAGCTTGTACCTACAATTTTTACTGCTTAAATCTTTACCATAGATCATCACCTTGAATTTTCCTAATCGTAGATCTCTTTAACTAACTCTTCTTCATCCTTGGAATCTTCCAGATCACTGTAGCTCTTAGGGGATTTTCCTCAGATCTATTAGGATCTTCATCCTGTTAAGAGTGGCTTGGTTAAAGGGCTTTGAACACTCTTCTAGAATGTCACCTCTCTCAAGGATTTACAATAAAACTATTAAGTCCACTCAGTTAAGACATTTTCGTGCTACAAATGTTAATAATAAACAATATAAAATTTGATTTGTTAATCTGCAACTACCTCTTTCTTAGTCAGATCCTTTGTGCGCTATTTGTCTTCACTTCATTCCTTCACTATTCACTAGCCTTAACACTTCATAAATATCTCTTGTAGACTCATATTTCCACCTTTTTCTTCTTCACTATATCACTCGAAAACACATCAACACTTCAACTAGCCAACTTATTTTTTCATTCAATTTCATCCTTTATATAGAATCTATTTTGCCTCTTAATATGATTGATTAGGTTTTCCTCTGTTTATTCTAAACCATCAAATCATCCTCTTGAATTGATTCAATGAATTTGGCACTTTGTAAAAATTGTTATCATCACCTTGGAAATTGAACTTTTCTTGGAATTTGTACCTACAATTTTTACCGCTTAAATCTTTACCATAGATCATCACCTTGAATTTTCCTAATCATAGATCTCTTTAACTAAATCTTCTTCATCCTTGGAATCTTCTAGATCACTGTAGCTCTTCATTAAATGTCATTCTAATCCTTGTATTTAATTTATGATTTGTGCTTGGTGCCCTTCCTTTTCCTTCAACCAAAATTCTATTTTCTTCGCTCGGTAACTAACTCCTTGCACTTGGTGTCTTGGATTTCTTTCTCTTTACCAAAAAATACTTTCCTTTTATCGAATGACTTCTTCCTGCTCGGTAACTAAATTTTTTTCTTTACCTTGTCAACTTTATAACCTTTATCACTTGTCCAATCTCCTTTACCGACTTGATATCATCAAATGTAAAGTAGAAAACAACTAAACCACTATTACCTTATCATTGTCTGCTCTGTATTAGCTACCCAATTAAGTTCCTCAACTTCACTAAATCCTTCACAACTTTTCACTTCCTCTTTTTCCTTAACTCACTCAACTTATATCATACTCCTAATGATAAGATAACTCAATATAAACCAAAAATCAATTGCTTGACATCAATGAAAAAATAACAACTGATCTAATCCTTCTACAATCTTGTATACCTATGATCTTGGTCTTCATTATCATCACCAGTAGTTGGGATTAACAATCTCCCTCTTTGGCATTGATGGAAACACTGTTAATTGATGATCACAATAATTTGATATCTTTGTTATGTTCTTGTTGTAGCCTTCTATTTTTCAGTCTTCTCGGTCACTGTGTTCTGTCCTTTTCTCCCTTTAAAATTTATCATCTGTTCTTGTCTGAAACTTTATCTTCTTAGTATCTATTCTTTAATCTGTATTCTCCCTCTTATTTTCTTATTCTTACTTTCCATTTTTCTTTGCTTCTGATCATCAATTCTTCATCTTCTCCCTCTTTGTCTTCATCAACAATCTTCATTTCTTTGTAATCACCAATAACTTATTCTCCCTCTTTGACAACAATGCCAAAGATACATACTCCTAAAAAAATTGTTTCATCAGTGGATCATACCTAGAATATAATGATATCTCATTTCATACATAATCATTTTTCACAACTTCAGGCATCACCTAAAGAGTGAACACTATCATCAACTTGTTAGGAATAACAGTCCACAATTCAACTGAGAGGGGGAGTGAATCAGTTGTATAACAGATTATTAAACTTTAAACTTTAAGAAACAACAATATTAGATCCAATGAACACAATGAATGCCAACACAATAACACAATATTTTGGTCTTGGGGAAATCTTGTTAAAGGTAAAAACCCCAGTTGGAATTAGCACCCACAAATGATGTACTGAGAGTATAGTTATCCTTGTTAGAAGATATAGCCCTATTAGGATCTTATTGAAACATTATAGTACATAGTCCTTGTTAGAGGACATAACCTATTAGGAGTCAAGAACAAAAGGGAGGGCTCACTTCCCAAAGAAGGTTAAGTCCACCTTTAGAACTCACTATTCGCAACACAAGTGTATATGAAGAAATACACAGTCTTTGAAGTGTTTGGTAGCAACTATCTTTTCTTGATCAATTCCAATGAAGTCCATCGACAAACCTCTACTCTAGATACAACAGACACAAGCTTGCAACTTTTACAACATCTCTATATCATCTTCTTCTCATCCATATCTTTTCCAAAGAAAAGACATTTCATTTATACCTTATTACAATTCTTATAAACAGGTTTTCCCATAAGTCTTTCCTAATTACAAAAAATTACATAAAACCTTGCTAAGATACACATGGTATCTAGAACAAGTCTACAATGATTATATTACAACAATTAAGGACCAAAATCCTTAATTCAAGTTCACCATCCGTCATACACGCTACATCTCTATATTCAGCTTCCAAATAGATCACCTTCTAAAGTACATGCCATAGCTGACGTCATCCTACATTCTATATCTTGTGAAGTTCATAGAACACTCTTCAATACTCTATCTTTCATATCTGAAGTTCACATGCACTAATTCCATATCTTCTGAAAGCTATACGCAAAACACAGAGACTAACTCTGTCATTTCTCACTATCATAGTCAGTGACCAGTCTTCACCAAAACATATGTAACTCATCCAATATGAAGCAATACATGATGTGATCTTGGATATAAGATCACAACATCCTCTTGAACTCTCACCTATGTTCACAACATCTGAAACCTTTGTACATTGTCCGTACACTATGATAACCAATCTGATCTCCTCACAGAAGCATATGTTGACATCAGTGACAAAACACAAATGATAATAGTACGAGTACCTATTCAGTAATGTAGTGATTAAACATATTAAATGTCTCAATCACCTCCCCATGCATTAGAAATATCCAACAATGTCCCCCTTTGGCATTGATGTCAACATATGGGAAAATCTATTATCCCAAAGTTATATCAATCCAAAGTTCTGCAACTAGTTCTATAACCAAACAGTCTCCCCATATAGTAGGGATTTTCTCATAGCAACACTCTCCCTTTGAAAAAAATGGTAAAGGGTCCCATGAGTTAGCAACTACTTTCCAACATCTTTCTTTCACGATCACTCCCCCTGAGGAGTAGATCC
The DNA here is from genome assembly GCA_027943335.1 of Chamaecyparis obtusa. Lineage (NCBI taxonomy): Eukaryota > Viridiplantae > Streptophyta > Pinopsida > Cupressales > Cupressaceae > Chamaecyparis > Chamaecyparis obtusa. The sequence goes on along the minus strand of BSBK01006340.1, from coordinate 100,386 downwards.
CTACATCCAGTCCACATTATGATAAGGCTTTGAAAACCCCTGGACTAATGCGTCTCTGCATCATTTAATTCTGACTAGGAGGGGCATGAACCCCCAGCATACCTATGATATATTCAAAGGTATCTTTTGGTAGTAGATTTGTGAAGATATTGCATTGCTCTTTTGTACTGATATATTCTAATTTGATTTCCTTTTCTGCCACCTTGTCTCTCAAGAAGTGATACTTGATAGCAATATGTTTAGTTTTGGAGTGCATCACCAAATTTTTTGACATATTCACTGTACTGGTGTTATCACAATGGATAAACATAGGCTCATCAAAACTTATTCCAATGTCTATAAGCATTTGTTTCATCCAAACAATCCGAGTGCAATTTATGGCAGCAATAACATACTCTGATTCAGCAGTAGATTGTGCTATGCAATCTTGTTTCTTACTTAGCCAAGAAACCAACTTTTTCCCAAGGAAAAATGCACCACCTCTAGTTCTTTTTCTGTCATCAATATTTCCCACCCAATCAACATTAGTATAATCATGAAGTTCAAAGCTATCATTTATGTCATACCATAAGCCATAGTCTATGGTTCCTCTTAGATGCCTCAGTATCCTTTTCACAGTAGCTAGATGTGTTTCTTTAGGTTATGCATGATATCTAGCCACAATTCCAACAACATTAGCAATATTTGGTTTGGTGTGGGTCAGATATTGTAGTCCTCCAACCATTGATCTATAAAAGGTCTAAAAAAAACACTTTGATTCATCATCGATTGTTAGCTTGTTACCAGTCACCATAGGTGTTCCTACTAGTTTACAATCTTCCATTCCAAAATTCTTAAGTAATTCTTTGAGATACTTGGTCTGAGAAATAAAAATACCATTCTCATTCTGAGTTATTTGCAATCCAAGAAAGAATTTCATTTCACCTATCATGGACATCTCAAATTCACTTTCCATTTCTTTAGAAAATTTCTTACATAGATCATCATTACCTCCAAAGATAATATCATCCACAAAGACTACTATTATCAAGATTCCATCTTCACTAGTTCTTAAATACAAATTACTATCCGCATTACCTTTTTTGAATCCAATCCGAAGTAGGTACTTGTCTAACCTTGCATACCAAGCCCTAGGAGCTTGCTTCAGTCCATACAGAGCTTTCTTCAACTTGCACACCATGTCTCTATCTTCACATAGGGGAAACCCATCAGGTTGTTCTATAGACACTTCTTCTTCAAGATCTCCATTTAGAAATGCAGATTTCACATCCATCTAATACACCTTGAAGTTCTTATGTGCAACATAAGCCGAGAACAATCTTACTACCTCTATTCTAGAAATAGGAGAAAATGTTTCTTCAAAGTCTATACCTTCTTGCTGCGAGTAACCTTTACATACGAGCCTTTCTTTGTTTCTTACAATAGTTCCTTCTTCATTCATTTTGTTTCTAAAAACCCATTCCGTTCCTATTACAATTTTGTTTTTTAGCCTAGGAACCAATTCCCAAGTTTCATTCTTCTTTATTTGATTTAACTCTTCTTTCATAGCATCTAACCAAGATTTATCTTTACATGCTTCATCTGTAGTCTTTGGCTCAACTTGAGAAGTCAAACAAATTTCTTCTCTAACCTTTGATCTAGTTAGTACTCCCTGACTGGTATTGCCAATAATTTGATTTTCAGGATAGTTATTCTTACATACCTCAGTGTTTTAGGAGTCTCGGTAGCCTTACTTGTGCTAGCATCACAAGCCTCTTTTTCACTTTCTACCTCAACAAGTTCTCCTTCTGTAGCAATAGTAGTTTCTTTTATCTATGAAATCCGATTACTGTCATACATTCTTTCTTGTATCTGAAACTTCTCATCTATTCTTACATTGTTACTTTCAATAATTTTCCTCAATCTCAAATTGAAACATTTTTAAGCCTTTCTCTTAATAGAGTAACCAAGTAAAATTACTTCATCACTTATAGCATCAAACTTCCCTATCTGATCATCTCTCTTGATATAACACTTACTAACAAATATTCTAAAATATTTTATAGTAGGAGTATGATCAAACCATAATTCATAGGGAGTCTTACTTGTACCTTCTCCAATTTGCATTCTATTCAATGTATACACTGTTGTTCCAATAGCCTCTCTCCAATGTACATGAGATACATTTCCTTCAATCAACATTTTCCTAGCAGCATCAAGTATAGTCCTATTCCTTCGCTCTACTATCCCATTCTGTTGTGGATTCCTAGGAGTAGGTGTTTGTCTCTTTATTCCATGCTCTTCACAGTATGAATTGAATAAATCTAAAGTAAATTCTCCACCTTTGTCTGACCTTAGACACTTAATCTTTAAACCTGATTCATTCTCTACTTTTTCTTTGAACAACTTGAATTTATCAAATGCTTCTGATTTTTCCTTCAAGTGACCCACATCATTCTAGAAAAGTCATCAACAAAGAGAATGAAATACCTTTCACTATAGTATGATTTTTTCCTTGTAGGTCCACATAGGTCGGTGTGTACCAGCTCCAACTTCTCTTTTGATGTATAAGCTTTACCATTATGACTACTTCTAGTCTGTTTTCCCATGACACACTCTCTGCAAATAGTGTTAGATGGTTTCAAAATCTTTGACAGATCTCTCACTGCATTAGTCATACTTGCCTTTACAATGTTATCAAAATTAACATGACATAATCTCCTATGCCATAACCAACTTTCATCAACTTTCGCAACAAAACAAGAGGCTCTAGATGTATTTAATTCAAACACATTACCTCTAGATTTAGTATCAGTTGCAATCAGCTTACTTTCCTTACTTCTGATAAAACATTTTCCATTGACAAAAAATAATTGAAACTCTTTATCCATTAACTGTCCAACTCTCAACAAGTTGTGTTTCAATCCTTCAACAAGTAGTACATTGTTTGTATTAGTATTTCCATCGAGAGTAATGGATCGTACTCCTATGATAGATTTAGGGAGATTGTCCCCAAACCTCACAAAACCTCCATCATACTTTACTAATTTAACAAACATGTTCTTATCACCAGTCATATGATGAGAACAACCACTGTCTATTATCCATTCAGTTTTCTTGTCAACATGAGATACTAAAGCTTTTTCTTCATGTACTGGGTTATTTGTAATAGCAACAAATTCAATCTCTTCACAATATAAATCATCATCATCAGAGATTCCTTCACTAGCATAATAACATTATCCATCCCTTTTAATATTTTCATAATTAGGTTTGTACTTAGGAACTCTTGTAGGACACCTAGATGCAAAATGACCTACCTTATTGCATGAAAAAAAATTCAAGGGTAACTTGCCTTCAAATTTTCCCTTACCTCTTTTTTCTCTTCTAGCAATCAGTACAACAAGTTCATCCATCTTTCTTTCTTCTAGCATTATCTATTCCCATTCCTCAGCATACTCACCAAGCTCTTCTTTTAGGTCTTCTTTTTTGGTGCTCGGAAGTGCAGATAATTTCTTGTATGCAAATGCCTTAAATGCATATTCAACTTTAGGTACAACCTCTCCTAATTCTGCAGCTTCAAAGGTAGTTAGCTTTGCAATCAACATCTCTCTATTAAAGTTCAGAGTTAGAGGTATAGTTTCTTGAATAGACATAGCCTTGAATTTGTAAGCAGGTGTCAAGGATCTAAGGATCTTCGCAATAACTTCATCTTCATCATAAGTGCCTCCGCAGTTTATGATTCCAACTATAGCTTCTGTAACCCTTTGAACATAGGCCCTAATGCTTTCATCCTTATTCATCTGTAGCTTCTCCATCTTTGTCTTCCAATTTTGCAACTTCTCTTGTTTGGTATACTTGTCTCCTTCATATAGTGCTTCTAATCTTTCACAAATTTGGAAAGCCGAATCCAAGTCTTTAACTTCAATAAAATCTCCTTTAGAGGGTGCACTGATCAGTGCTTCTCTTGTGATCATGTAACACAATAACATAATATTTTGGTCTCGGGGAAACCCTATTAAAGGTAAAAACCCCAATGGGAATTAGCACCCAAAAATGGTGTACTGAGAGTATAGTTATCCTTGTTAGAAGATATAGCCCTATTAGGAGATTATTGAAACATTATAGTACATAGTCCTTGTTAGAGGATAGACCCTGTTAGGAGTCAAGAACAAAAGGGAGGGCTCACTACCCAAAGAAGGTTAAGTCCACCTTCAGAACTCACTGTTCGCAACACAAGTGTATATAAAGAAATACACAGTCTTTGAACTGTTTGGCAGCAACTCTCTTTGCTTGATCAGTTCCAATGAAGGCCACCAACAAACCTCTTCTCTACATACAACAAACACAAGCTCACAACTTTTATAACCTCTCTATATCATATTCTTCTCATCCATATCTTTTCCAAAGAGAAGACCTTTCATTTATACCTTATTACAATTCTTATAAACAAGTCGGCCCATAAGGCTTTCCTAATTACAAACAATTACATAAACCCTTGCTAAGATACACACAGTATCTAGAGCAAGTCTACAATGATTATATTACAACAATTAAGGACCAAAATCCTTAATTCAAGTTCATCATTTGTCATACACGCTACATCTCTGTAGTCATCTTCCAAATAGATCACCTTCTAGAGTACATGCCAGAGCTGACATCATCTTGCATTCCATATCTTGTGCAGTTCATAGATCACTCTTCAATACTCTATCTTTCATCTCTAAAGTTCGCATGCACTGATTCCATATCTTTTGAAAGCTATACATAATACACAGAGACTAACTCTATCATTTCACACTGTCACAGTCAGTGACCAATCGTCATGAAAACATTTTAACTCATCTAATATGAAGCAATAAATGATGCAATCTTGGATATAAGATCACAACATCCTCTTGAACTCTCATCTGTCTTTGCAACATCTGAAACATCCGTACAATATCCATACACTATGATAACTAGTTTGATCTCCTCATAGAAACATATGTTGAGATCAGTGACAAAACACAAATGACAACAGTATGAGTGCCTATTTAGTAACATAGTGATTAAACATATTAAATGTCTCAATCACCTCTCCATGCATTAGCAATATCCAACACAACTCACAAAATAGATATTCTAATGAATCCTCGAATTGATGCGACATGCATCTTACTTTAGTGAATATTGGATAGGGGAAGGACCCCTAATTTACCTCCGAGATACTCAAAATCATCCTTTGGTAGTGGCTTGGTGAATATATCTACTATATGCTCCTTTGAATTTACATTCTCCAATATCACATGCTTGTCTTGAACTTTTTCTCTCAAGTAATGATACTTGATAGAAATGTGCTTGGTCTTAGAATGCATCACTGGGTTATTTGATATGTTGATAGCACTTGTATTATCACAAAAAATAGTAACTAGATCGGTAATCTCTTCTTGCATACCTTCAAGTATCTTTTTGATCCATACAATGTTTGCACAATTCATAGTTGCTTCTACATACTCTTCCTTGACTATAGATTGTGATATGCAACTCTGTTTCTTACTCAGCCATGTCACTAATCTTTCTCCTAAAAATAAAGCTCCTCCACTTGTAATTTTCCTATCATCAATGTTTCCAGACCAATCAACAACGGTGTAAACCTTCAAATCAAAATCTCCTCCTTCCTTGTACAGTAGACCAAAGTCTTTAGTGCCTTTGAGATATCTAAATATTCTTTTGATTGCAGACATGTATGATTCCTTTGGATTGGAAGAAAATATTGCAACAATACCTACTCCAAGAGAAATATCAGGTCTTCTATGTACAAAATAGAGTGTCTAATTCACTTCCTTTGACTCATCTTAATTTGTCAATTTGTAACCAGTGGCCATCAGTGTTCCAAATGGTCTTGAATCTTCCATACCAAATGTCTTTAGGATCTCCTTGATGTATTTTGACTGTGTGATGTAGATCCCATCTTTGACTTGTTGAATCTGTAGTCCAATAAAGAATTTTATTTCTCCTATCATGGACATCTCAAATTTCTTTCTCACCTCCTCGGCAAAAGATCTACACAATGTTTTATTTCCTCCAAAAATAATGTCATCAAAAAATATTTCAGCAATCAAAATCTTATCATTACTATCACATTTTAGATACACATTGTTTTTGTCACTTGTTCTTTGAAATCCAATCTTGATTAAATATGAATGTAACCTTTCATACCATGCTCGGGGTGCTTGTTTCAAACCATACAGTGCCTTGTGTAGTTTACATACCATGTCCTTGTTGTTTTTCTCAACAAATACTTCAGGTAGTTCAACATAGACTTCTTCTTCAAGAATACCATTAACAAATGCAGACTTAACATCCATTTGATAAACTTCAAATCCTTTATAAGCTGCATATGCTAGTAGAATTATAACTCCTAATCTAGAAACATGTGCAAAAGTCTCACCATAATTAATACATTCTTCTTGTTCATACCCTTTGCAAACTAGTCTAGCTTTGTTTCTGATCACACCTCCATGTTCATTCAATTTGTTTGTAAAAATCCACATAGTACCAATAAATTTTTTATCTTTAGGTCTTGGTACCAAAGTCCATGTGTTGTTCTTTTCAATTAGATCTATCTCCTCTTTCATAGCTTTAACCCAATCTTCATTATCCAATGCATCTTTTACTATTCTTGACTCAAATTCATAACTTAAAAATGTATTATCTCTTAAATTACTTCTTGTCATAATTCCATCATTCTTGTCTCCAATAATCTTTCTCGGTGAATGGTGTCTTCTCATATACTAGGACAGGCTTAGTAGGTTGTAGAAGTTCTTCATTTTCAACATTCAATGATGACTCTCTTTGTTTAGATTCATCCTCATTTTGTACTACAGGTAAGGTATCAGGAACTTCAGGCTGGACATATACAAATCTTTGATAGTCCATGGGTTCCTTTTTGTTGTCTTCATCTTTTTTCTCTGTAAATTCATCAATCCTTGCATTTTCACTTTCTACAATTTTGTTAGTAGGACTTGTTTAAGAACTTGTAAGCCTTTCTCTTTGTAGAATATCCTAAGAATATTCCTTCATCACCTTTATGATCAAACTTTACATCTCTAGCATCCTTTAGAATGTAATATCTACTTCCAAATACTTTGAAATAACTTACATTTGGTTTGTGACCATACCAAATATTATATGGAGTCTTGTTTGTACCTTTCTTGAATTGTACTTGATTTAGTGTATAAGATGCAGTGATGAATAATTCTCTCCAAAATTTTTGAGATACACCCTTCTCAATCATCAATGTCCTTTCACAATAAATAATGGATCCATTTCTTCTCTTTGTTATACCATTTTATTGTGGTGTCCTCGATGCAAACATTTGTCTTTTTATTCCATGTTCACTGTAGAAAATTTTAAACTCATAAGATGTAAACTCACCTCCTCTATAAGATCTCAAACACTTCAATTGTCTTTCAATCTCCTTTTCAACTCTTGCCTTGTACCACTTAAACATTTGAAAAGCTTAAGATTTATCCTTCAAAAACATAACATACATCATTCTTGAATAATCATCAACAAATAAAATGAAACATTTATCACCATAATAACTTTGTGTTCTCATAGGTCCACATAGGTCAATGTGCACTAACTCCAAAATTCCTTGTGTAGTGTAAGATTTTCTTTTAAAACTTGACTTTGTCATCTTACCAACTTGGCATCCTTTGCACATGACATTTTCAGGTTTATCTAGTCTCGGTATAAATCTTACCCTATTCTTTTAGCTCAACTTAATTAAGTTGTCAAAATTTACATGACAAAATCTCTTATGCCATAACCATACATCCTCAACTTTAGCAAATAAGCAACTCTTTGTAGTAGTATTAAGGTAGAATAATTTATCTTTTGACTATTCATTAGTGGCAATCAAACCTCCATTCTGATCAAATAATCTTACCTTTCCATTCTAAAATTCCAGTCAGCGACTTGTGTTGTTCAACTATGCCACACTCAACAAATTATAGTTTAGTCCTTCAACCCAATAGACATCATCACATTGTGTATTATCTAGTAGAATTATAGAACCTTTACCTTTCATAGGATATGGAGCATAATTACCAAATCTAACATAACCTCCATCATTATCTTCCATAGTAATGAAATCATGTGTGTCACCAGTTATATGATGTGAACATCCACTATCTATTATCCATGTATCATTCTTACTAGCATGAGAAATTAGGGATTTTTCTTCTTCATACATTTCTTCATCAAAATCATCCTTGATAGAAACATACACAACCTCTTCACCTTCATCATTATTTGAATCATCATCTATTAGTCCTTCTTCAGCAATGCAGCATGACTTCTTACCTTAGTTCTTGAAATCTCAGTACCTCCTAAATCTATTCTCTCTTTTGTTATTATCTCGATTGTCTTTCTTATCATCATTGTTTTTGTCAAGACATCTAGATGAAATATGACCAGTCCTATTGCAATTGAAACATTTCAAAGGTAGTTTACCTCAATATTTTCTTTTTCCTCTTAGTAGTCTCTTAGCTAGTAAAGTTTCAAATTCTTCTTGTTTTCTTTCCTCTTCAAAAAGACTTTCTAGATCACTCTTGCAACCATGAAACCTTTCACTTGCACTACTTACATAACCATCACTTGATCTAGACTCTCTAGAATTTTAAATGTTCAAAGATGACTTGAATGAAAACTCAATCTTAGTAGTGGCAAGGAAACTATTGTTAAAAATTATTTAGCTCAAAATCAATCAACTTACCAATTGTAGCATCCAGTAAAACTTGCATCTGACGAATGGATCTCAGTTCTTGTATTGCAAACACTCATATGGCATATATAGATAACATTTTCATCAATAGTTTTCTTGTTACATCTTCTTCTTCAATATGTCCTCCAACACCTCTGATAGCACTCACAAGTTCCTTCAATCTTGCATTGTATTGTGTAACATCTTCACCTTCTCTCATTCTCATATAATCAAATTTTCCTTTTAGACTTTCAAATTTTGACTTATGAACATGATGATCTCCCCCAAATACCAACACAAGCTTTTCCCGCATCTATTTTTTTGTATCACATCCTTTAAGATCATTGAACTCTAGGTCCGTGAGAGCAAAAGATATCTCAATCATAACTTGTGTGTGATGTCTCCTTTATTTTATTTGTTCAACTGTCATATGCCCAAATGGAAGTGGTGAATACTCATTGTAAAAATAGTATGATGCATACTCTCCAATTCCATATATGTGTAGCCTCATCCTTCTTTTCCATGAAGAGAATTTGTCCCTATTCAACTTTTGTGTCTCCCTCTTATACATCTTCAGATCTTTTACTCAAGTCTTTTAAACTTATCCCTTTTAGAGTACCTAATTCTCTAATACCAATCATTGGATTACTGAGAGGGGGTGAATCAGTAATCAGTGATTCTTTAAACCTTAAAAAAATTAACTCTGATTCAACTCAGTAAGATAAAATTCAGTAGTAACCGATAACAACGGTAAATTAACTTTTTCAATCAACAACTTTAAGTAATCAACAAATAACATGAACAATTAACATTCAACACATTTGACACTAGTATTTAATGTGGAAACCCAATTTGGGAAAAACCACTATGGGAATTGTCACCCACCAATCAAAGTACTCTTCTAAAGTATGCTCAGTTAAGAGCCAATCTAGTTAAAGATTACAAAGCACATTATTAAATGTGACCCTGTTAGGGGCTTTGCCTTAGATCTATTAGGATCTTCACCCTATTAGGAGTGGCCTGGTTAAAGGGATTTTAACACTCTTCTAGAATGTCACCTCTCCCAAGGATTTACAATAAGACTATTAAGTCCACTCGGTTAAGAAATTTCCTTGCTACAAATGTTAATAAGAAATAATATAAAATTTGATCTGTAAATCTGCAACTACCTCTTTCTTAGGTAGATCCCTTCTGTGCTCTTTGTCTTCACTTCATTCCTTCACTATTCATTGGCCTCAAGACTTCATCAATCTTTGTTGTAGACTCAGATTTCCACCTTTCTCTTCTTCACTGCATCACTTGGCAACACATCAACACTTCAACTAGCCAAATTTTTTTTCATTCAATTTCATCCTTTAATAGACTCTATTTTACCTCTTAATATGCTTGATTAGGATTTCCTTTATTTATTCTAAACCATCATATCATCCTCTTAAACTCATTCAAAGAACTTGGCACTCAGTAAATTTTTTTATCATCACCTCAAAACTTGAACTTTTCTTGGAACTTGTACATTCACTTTTTTCTACTTAAATCTTTACCATAGATCATCACCTTGAATTTTCCTGATCCTAGATCTTTTTAAATAACTCTTCTTCATCCTTGGAATCTTCCAAATCATTGTGGCTCTTTATTAAATGTTGTTCTGATCCTTGTATTTAATTTTTTTCTGTGCGCGGTGTCCTTCCTTTTCCTTCAACCGAAATTATGTTTGCTTTTCTCAGTAACTAACTCCTTGCAATCGGTGTCTTGGCTTTCTTTCTCTTTACCAAAATTTAATTTTCTTTTACCAAATGACTTCTTCATGCTCGACAACTAAACTATTTTCTTTGCATTGTCAACTTTCTAACCTTGCTCACTTGTCCAATTTCCTTTATTGACTTGATATCATCAAATGTAAAGTAGAAAACAAATAAACCATTATTACCTTATCATTGTCTAATCTGTATTAGCTTCCCAATTAAGTTCTTAAACTTCACTAACTCCTTCACAACTTTTCACTTCCTCTTTTTCCTTAACACACTCAACTTATATCATGCTCCTAATGATATGGAAACTCAATATAAACCAAAAATCAATTGCTTGACATTAATGATAAAATAACTACTGATCTAATCCTTCTACAATATTTTATACCTCTAATCTTGGTCTTCATCATCATCACCAATAGTTGGGGTTAATAGCACCTTCGCATCATACCGAATAGGGGTTCTAGGTGTATTGTTATTACTACTATTTTCATTGTTGTTTCCTTGTTGGTTGTTACAATATCCACCTGATGAGGCATTAGAGTTTATAGGATTGGGTGGTGTGGTAGGTGGATTTTCCTATTCTCCTTGAGTGAAGAGCACTTGGGTACTCCTAGATTTTAGGTTGTACAAGAACTCCTTAATGGAGTGTCCAAACACTTTGTAGATGTTACAAAAGGACTTATTTGGGAATTTTTCCTTTGTGTGGACCTCAACCTTATAGTTGATACACCAAAATTATTTTCCATCTCTTGTAGCTTATTTCTCAATTCTCATCTTCTTCATCATTCACATCATATCATTTCTAAGAGCCTATACTATCTTGGATTCTCTGTTAGTGATTTTTTCTATACTATCATCATCACTAGCCTTTTTCTTGACTTGGGATGTCTTGTTATCAGTCTTGATGTCCATTGCATGGTTATAGGCATCCATGTAGGAAGAGAGAGGTAACACTTTATTTTTATTTTTTAAGTACAAAATCAATCTTGTAATGAACCACCTCTTTTTCAATCCATTCGTTGGGTGGTTGATTTTCCAATTTAGCGAGGAATTATCTCAGGCTGCAATTGTAGGCTCATATGGTCTCATTATTTCATTTTCTCATGTTGTAGATCTCTTCTATTACCTCATCATCATCTCATAGCAGTTTGAATTCTTCTTCAAATTCCCCCTCAAGTCATCCCATGATGTTTTGTATGTTGGTAGATCTATGCACTAGTTGATGGAAACTCCACATAAGGTAGCAAGAAATGCCTTCAAGAAATAGTCATAGTCATATTTTCCATTAGCCTCCCATACGCTTCTTCATAGGTTCTAAATTTTCACATTTTCTGTCAATAGGAAAACTTAGTATGCAATTTGCACATCTCAATACAATGTCCTCTGTGACCTTGTATCCAAATGATGGTATCCAAGATGTTCTTGGTTGTACAGGTTGGATTCTGCAAGTATCGGTATCTACAAGAAAGAAAATAGGATCTCTATACTTGTCTACTATCAATGGAGGTATCTGATAGAGGGATTTCATTTTAATTTGAAATTCCTTAAAATATCCCCACATTATTTGATTGTATTCTTCACCTAATTGAGAAATGTAATAGTTTATCTAATTAATTATTGGTCTATTTATTTTCTAATTTATATTTCCTATGACCAGGAAGAAATTATTCAGAGAAAAGTATAAACAAACAAGAAATGATCCATACTTAACTTCTTTCTTTTGATCCCTCTGCGGTTGATTCATATTTACAAACAGTTGTGTCTGAAACATGTCTTCCAAATCATAGGCTTTTCCAGTTTGGTTATCTCATAGGCTGCATACACAACATACCGAGTATGTTGTTCGGTCGACTAGATTGCTAGACTTTGAAACCAATAATCGTTGTTGCAAGATGTGTTTCCAGGTCCTTGATCTTTTCTAGTCTCAGATCTCTCCCATCTTTAGATGTCTCAGTGATTTGTCTCAACTCATCCATGTTGCTAACATGTAGAGTGCATTCTTTTCCTAGTTCTGCCAGTAAGACAGTGACTATATGAATTAGGTCTTTTGTTATTTTGATTGGTGTCTCCTCATCTAACCACATAAATTCCTCATGCACATGACTAAGTACATATCTGACCCATTCTTCATTAAATTTTGGTAGAAATACCGTATGCGTTAATCCTTTTATTTCTAGATGTTTGTGCTCATCCTTTAAATTTCCTTCAATGCCCAGCTCTGTGTAGTACAATTTGTTGATTTCTTCATCTCCCAGCTCTATAACCTTTTGTGAATAAAATTTATGATATCCTTTGTAAGCATGACTCACGGAGGTAATGATGATAGTGCTCCAACATTGTCTTTCTCCACTGCCTTCAAAAGGTACAAGTTGAATCTTGGTGTTGGTTCATCATTGATTCTTACGACTATAGGGTTTTGAATATTTGATGTCATTATGCTCAAAATATTCCGCAAATAAAATTTGTATGCTAGTGATTTCTTTGCACTTCAACTAATTCTGCTAAACTAGGGCACATGAATATTTTTTATCACTTCTGTAATAATTTCTTATTGATAATGCTTCATAATAGATTGTCATAGACTCTTAGATGTTTCTCAAATGATTTTTTTAGAAAGTAAGGTGACAAATGAATAGCATTGACATGTATTTATTTACCAAAATTTTTGTAAATGACTATTTAGACAATACATGTCTTCAACAATAACTTTTTTGTCGACAATCATCTCTTTTTGTCTGATAGTGATGCTTTTATACCGATTACCTTCATTTCAATCTGATAGTGAAACTTGTTTACTGATAACTATTTATCTTCAAAATGATAAAACAATGATATCCAATACTAATTGATTTCCATTAAATGTGTCTAGTATGAGTTCTACTATATCTATAATATGATAACATGTGATCCATCCTATCTTATCTTATAAATGGACAAACAAATTTAGAAATTTCTTATCAGTCCCTAAGCAAAAAATTACTTTCTTAGTTTGATGATAAGTCCTCCTCCCCAAAGGTCAGAGGGATTACTTCTTTCTCGCTGAATTTCTCCTTCTTGATCCAATTTTTCTTCATATTATTTTTCACTTGTTTTGGATTAATCACAAATTTTACTTCGTTATCTGCATTACTGGCTTGTCGGTATCTGCAGTTTTGTGCAATATGTCCATACTTGTGACAGATAAAAACACCATACCACTTGATCTCCATGGTCCTAAATTTCCTCTTGGATTCCTTAATCTACAATTCATCATCATGTGTCCAAAGTTTCCACATTTGTTGCATATAGCTGGAATGTTTCCTTCTCTTCTCAATGTGCTAGTTATCGGTTTGGTTGGTGTTCTTGTTGGTAAAATTATTGAGTGACAGTGTTCAAATTTATGTTCATACCGATTGCATATGTAACAGTAACCTACGAAACTTCCTTCAGATGATATATTGTTGTTAGATCTTGATATGCATTCTCTTGCTCAATGTCCAAACTTAATGAAATTGTAACAATGTCCATTAAAGGTTGTACCTCTTGGAGTGTTGACCAATCCACTTCTACAGATATTTGATGTGTGACCAAGATTTCCACAATTGTAACAAGTAGGTTTTGTAGGTTTCTTCCCTTGTGCATCGATAGGCTCCTTTGGATTTTGTGATAGATTCTCTACTACCGCTTTTGATGATTCGTCGATTTCAAATTTTTTGTTACCAGTATATCCTAGGCTAGTTGTGTCTCTAGATATTCTTTGAGTTTTCACATGTTCATCAATTCTCTGCATGCTTAGATCAAACTTAGTGATTCTCTCATTAACTTATTTTTCAATATTCAGATTGGTCTACAAAGTTTGAACTTCTTTTTGTAGGTTTTTGTTCTCAGCAAGTATCTGCCTTTTTTCTTCATTTGTGTCATTCAAATGTGTACCCAGTGTGTTATTTTCATATTGTATCCTTTCAATGATGTCATCTCTATCTTTGATCATTTTTCCTAGATTTCTCTTATTGGCTTCAAGGCTTTCCTTGGATTCCTTGACTTTCTTCATTCTTTCAAGTATATAGTCATCCTTATGGCTTGAATTTCAAGTTCCTTTTGGGCTTCATTTAGGTTTTCTTATAGGTATGTGTTCTTTTCCAATAGATCTACAATTGTTACATCAACTTCTTCAGAATTTGTACTATGTTCCGATAGTTCTTCAAGATTTTCCAAACTTATCCGCAAGCGTTCTATGAGTTGTTTTCTTTTTGAAAATGATGCTCTTAATTTATTCTTTAGATCTTCATTTTGTGCAAGGGCTTCATCTAGGACTTCTTCTATTTTTCTTTCTTTCCTATATCTTTCCATGTTCCAAGATCTACTCTCAAGCTATTAAACTTTCCCTCTTAGAGAACAAAGCTCTGATACCAATTGTTTATTGGAAAGATTGGGTATTGAGAGGGGGGTGAATCAGTACTAACAGATTTATATCAATTCAAAATTTTAAGCTCAAACATGTAGTTTCATTCTCAATTTACCGATAGTTTTTTTGTATTACCGATATGCTTGTAATTGAAAAAACATAAAGTAAATAATAGTAAACTCATAAGATGATTCACACACCCATAACAAAAATATTTTTGGTCTTGCATAAATCCTTGGTTAGAGGAAAAAATTGCGGTGGGGATGGTACCCACAACTCTTCACTACAAATAAAAGAGTTTGCTGGTTAAGGCTAAAAAATGTCACTTTATGAGAAACTCACCCAATTACGAGTGATTGATACATGGTTAAGTGTATCTACAGTATTTTTAGGACTACTCTTCTAAGAGATTTTATCCCGCCTATACAAATTTCACCCTATTAAAGGATTTAAAAAAAGTTCATACAATGAACTGCAACAGTCCTGTTAGAGACTACCTGATTAAGGGATTTATAATACCTTGTAGAAACTTGTTAGGATTCCTTACAAGATATTTGACTTGTTTGTGATTTCCTCCAAAGATTATTAGATCCCTTATGTTCACTATCTCTTTCCTTAAACTCTTTTCTCATTTTCTTCTTGTTCTTCACCTATATTTTTTTTTCTCTCTCTCTCTCTCTCTCTCTCTCTCTAATCTACTGGTTTGACCCTTTTATCCTTTATCCACTTTTTGTTTATTGAATCATATATTTCTGACCTTAGATCTTAGGGTTCCTTCATCTCAATCTTTTCCATAAACCTTTTTCTCTTTTCCTTCTGTCGGTTGTGATACATTAATTTCATTTATTTGATATCTGTCAGCTTCGATAACTAACTTCATTATTCTGATAACTGTCTTAAGTATCTTATAACTCCTTTACATTTATGATAGTATAATTCTTCACATTAGTGATGATTGACATCAATTAAAAAACTTATCCTTAGATTTCCAACAATGATATGTCACCAACTTGTGGTGACTTGGAATGAAAGGAGAGTCATGGTGAAAGACATTATGTTCAAAATCAATGAAGATGTCATTAGAAAAGCCACTGGTTATAATTGGAAGAAGGAAAATAGAACTCCTGACTAAGCGGGGTTGGACTAGCTCTTCAATGGCCCCAATGAAAAAATTATTAGCAAGAAAGGAGGCTAGAGTGCGAAAGACCTCCCAGAATTCTAGCCAAAGATGTGTAAGATCATCATTAAGTATTTCATGTTGGAGGGTCGGTATGGTGTTTTTTACTACTATCATCTTAGGCATAAGGATTTAATTTATATTCCTTTCTTTTTACTCCACTCTATGGAAAATAATATTGGTGATGTGGTGGAAGCTAAGGCCCTGGTAAAAAAGTTGGTCATCCTCCACTAGGGGTTAATGTTTCAGTTCTACAACTTCCACCATGCCCTTTGCCTGTCACCTAAAATTTTTGTGCAGACTATCACCTAGAACTAGCCCAACCCCTCACCTTATGCGTCCCAAGATCATGGCTTCCTCCCTCTGGGTCTATAGAAAAATACCGCAATAAAAACCCTTCCATGAGCCCTGACTCTTCTGAAACCTTCCCCACCTTGGATTCTCTGGGAGATAATAAAAGAGAGAGGACCTTGGAGGCCCCTAACCTCTGCCCTAGTAAAAAAGCTAAAAAAATTATCCTTAATCTTGATTCTGAGGGAGATGTTGAGACCCAACAATGTCATACCTACTGCTCTAATAGACTAGCTAAAGAGAGGGGGAAGGCTATAAATAATATGGTGAAAAGAGAGGGGACCTCAATAGAGTTAGGAAGCAAAAAGGGCACTAAAATTAATTTTGAAGGAGGCTCTTCCTACAAAGCCTCACAGAGTCCTAAAAAGAACATCTCACCTACCCCTTTTTTTAATTCCCCCTCCCCCTCAGTCCCCATATAAAACTAATCCCCCCTCACCCCCATGTCCCCTTTACTGAACCTGAGCAATGTCACCATGGAAGGGCTCAAGAAAAGAAATATTGGCACTAGTGGCATGGTGGGTAATTTTAAACACCAAATTTATGATTTGGAGAAGACAATTATCTAGCTAAAGGAGGAAATGACAGGTTTAAGCAACCATCTCTGAGATGTTAGGAAATTCAAGCTCAAAGTCATGCCCGCCTCCACAACCACCCTCTGCCTACTCTATGAGAAGGTGTTTGGAGGTAACTTTCCCAAGGAATATGATGCTTGGGAGCTTTTCAAGTTCCTTCAAGAAGAGTGGGTTAACATTTTATTGTCGAAGCGATTGGGGAAAGGAAACTGATGGTTTTTATGTGTTGTTATCTGGATAACTATGCTAGCCCCATGGACTATTTTTAATTTTTCTTCTATATCCTTCAGACTAAGACTGTTAAGATTATTTATAGCCCTAAGTGGAACAATGTGGATATTAGCTTTTTTCTAAGTACTCTATTTTGTACTATGGTAATTTTGGTTTTGATGATAAGTGGTGGTGGTGCTTTGAATTTCTTAAGTTGCTTTTTGATAGGGGTAGACTTACTATTCTGATCTACTCTACTATGTTCTCTAGATATAATTAATATGTTGTTAATGTGTATCTAGTTGTAGACACGCAAAATTGGACAAGTGCTTTTAAATTGCAAAAAATTAATAAAATGGATCAAATCAATTAAAAATGGACATAATTAAATAAAGTGGGACAAAATCAATTAAAGCAAAGGAGAAATTAAATAAAGATGTTAAATAATTAAATCAAAGCTTAAAGGGGCCAAAAATGATATATAATTGATTTTAATCAATTAATTGTATAGTTGTTTTAATAAAAAATCAAAATGAACCTATTACCCTTACATGGCTAAATTTAATTAATTAATTGAATTTAATAAATCCTATTTTCTTTCAACAAAGTGATTGACCAATAAGAATTGAGGACAAAAAGACACAAATCACTCAAACATTTAAATTGTCCAAAGCTTTGAAACCATTTAAAGGCTTGTCCCCTCATTGTCCCCCCATTTATGGACAATGCAAAGTATTTGACTCAACCAAGGGATAACCATGATTAATTCACTCCACCCCCTACCTTTGGACATTTACTATAAATATAAGGCATTTTGGAGAGCATTTCCATCTTAGAATTTCATTTGCAAAGCATTGTTACTATAGGCAATTGAAAGCATTCTAAGAGCATTTGAGCATTTTAGCATAATAATTGTGTCAATTTGAGCTAGATTAAGCATAATAGAAGCATAATTATCATTTTAGAGGTGTCACTAGTGAGGATCTAAGCCGAGAGCTTCATTTACCACTTCTTTCTAGAGAACCATGAGATGTTCTAGATTATAGTTTCATTTTAAATTAGATTTGCATTGTATGTTCTTTAAATTGATGCTATTAGATCTTAATTTCATGAAGGTGATATCCATCATCACACAAATGGTGCCCACCATGGGGCTCTAAGCCTCATTTCATCATTTAGATCTTCATTTGCATGCTTGTATTCTCTATTTTCCGTGTTTATCTTGCAGAAAATCAGTGAAATCACGCTTACAAGAGGTTTGTTTACGCCTGCAGTTATCTTACTACCACCTACAATCTCTGTACTCACACAGATTAACTGGAGATTCACACCTATGACCGCAAAGCATTCAGCCTTTGTCTCTTCAAGTCACGCCTATGACTCAGGGAGTATCGCCTGGCTTCATTTTAGTGTCTCTTATCTTAAAGCTTTGCTTCAAATTTTTAATTAATAGTTACACTTATGATGCTTGAAATATCACTTTGTTGAAATTTGTTGTCGCTTAAGTTCAAGCTTTGCTTTACAATTTTCAACTTACTGTCATGCTTTTGATATTTTAGTTTCCGCTTAATGTTAGTTAAAATGTCGCTTTGTATTAATAATTTTTTGCAATTTAAAAGTTTTGTTCACACATAGGAATAATTTGTTTATGCTTTTGTGATTTTCAGTATCACTTGAGGCACTACAGAGTGTCGCTCGGTATTTGTAAAATTATGCCTGTGAACATTTTGTTATCGCCTATTTGCTGGACAATGTTGCTTAAAGTTTTCTGTCATAATTTATTCTCATGCTCATAAATTCATCCATCTAATTCTCTATTTTCATGTTTTGACAGTAAATGAACAGGCATCCTAAAGTACAGAAGCCAGAAGCTAGATATAATCAAGAAGAGAAGGCACTTGCCAAGAAAATCAAAAGGGAGAACAAAGCACACATCAAAGCTGTCCTTGAGCTAACACAAGATGAAGATAGTCAGGTATATCAAAAATACCTTTCTATAATTGAAGCTTATAAGTAGAAATTTGTCTCTTTGAATTGGATCTTTAGCCCTTAATTCAAATTTTTGTTTGAAAGTTTGCAATTAAAGTGCTTAAAATTCAGTTTATAAATCTTTGTGTTGTCAATTTTGATTTTGGTTTGCCCTCACTTTGATTGTTAGTGTTGACTAACTTGTTGGAGGATAAGAACATTGGAAGGAGCTATTGCCAAGGTGAGTGAAAAATGACAAAATGCTCTCAAAAATGCCCCTAGCTTTATGCTAGCTACAAGAAAAAGGTATTCTCCTAATCAAGCTTGCATTTGATTAGATTGCAGCATTTCATTTGGATATAAGCTGGAAATAAGATAGGAAATGAATTTCACACTTCAATTATAAGAATCTCCTTGTCAAGAGATTGGGAAAGAACAAATGTGTTTTTAAGTGTGTGGAACAAAGAAAGACAATAGGGATATGCTCTTCACTCTTTGAGTGAACCAAATTCCCAAACTTGTCGGCCTAAGTTCATTTCTTATTTTCCATATATATGCTAAAGCAATAGTGGGCTCACCTCCCAAGTTTGCCTTAACGAGGCCAGTGAGAGGGACAACCCAAAGTGGGATACACTTGCTTTTGCCGTGGGAATCTGACCCACTCTAAAATGAAATGCATGTATCCTTAATGGGGTGCATGACAAACGGATTTTGATTTTTCAACCTTCCTCTAGTAGTCTTAATGGATTGAGCAAAATCATACTTCGGTGCATGTGGGAAGCCTCCTTGGAGGATGAGAGATTGAAGTCCATTTGAATGGAATATTTATTAAAACCTGAATAAAATAGCAAGGCCACCTTTTAGAGCCATGTTTACAAGCCAAAATTGACTTTAGGTAGGCTGTTTGGAATTCTTTTTTGTGATATACTTGTGAAAAACATTGGATAATATACACATTAGAGTGTTTTTAGGGACATGATGACAAAGTGATGTGTGTGTTGTGATTGTTTTTCTATTTTCAAACAAAGAAATTTCAAAAGACTGATCTTAAACGTTTAAAAATCCAAAATCTTACAAACTAGTTAGAGAAGTGCCGCTTATGCACAAAAAAAACTCACCTATCAGAGGTTCAGTTACACCTGTGACTTGTTTAAAAATGCATAGACATAGTAAAGTCATGACTAGAAAATTTTCAAACACGCCTGTCAAAATTGGAAACTCGCTTACTAATAGAAAAGTACTGGCTGTACATCTACAGTGTGTCACTTAACAAGAAACCAGTTCACGCGTACAACAATTTTAGTCATGCCTAAACTCAAGTAAGTGACACCCAGAAACAAAGAAGGGAAAACAGTGGACATTTCCTGAGGATTTGGAAAAATTTTGAAATCATTTTTGGATACCCTTTGCGGAGATATTCTTCATCAGTGCAACAAATAGATCATATTCTTGAAAATCATTTATAATGATGAGTCTATTTGAGAAACAAATTAATCCTTCTACAGAGCATAATTATCGAAACCAAGATCAAAATCTCCACAAGAATCAAAATGATGAGGTGTCTGAAGAAGAAGTTTCAAAAGCAATCCAAGATCCCATATTTATGGAAACAATGCAATTAATGTTGGAGAGGGATAAAGAATCATACTTCATGAAGTTAGCTCAATCAGGAGCTAAGCTTCCTCATAATTTTGACACATCAACCTTGAGGGAGAATCGAGAGAAACAAAAAGATACATCCTCTAAAAAGTCATCCTTAAGATCAATGTGTCCTTTTCTTTATAATGATAGGCCATCCATATCTTCATTTTCCTCACATTGGAATCTCCATTGGAATCAAAATGATGAGGTGTCTGAAGAAGAAGTTTCAAAAGCAATCCAAGATCCCATATTCATGGAAACAATGCAATTAATTTTGAAGAGGGATAAAGGAGCATACTTCATGAAGTTAGCTCAATCAGGAGCTAAGTTTCCTCATAATTTTGACACATCAACCTTGAGGGAGAATGAGGAAAAAAAAAAAGGAGATATCATCTAAAAAGTCATCGTTAAGATCAAGGTGTCCTTTTCTTTATGATGATGGGCCATCCATATTTTCATCCTTCTCACAAAACGAAACATTTAAGAGCAACAAACCTATGTTGGACCAAGGGAAATTTCATGATGAATCTATTTGTGATCAAGGTAATAAAGAGTATGAAGAGAAAAGTACCACTCTCAAGCAAGATCTAATGCACAAACCTCTACCTAGCAAGGTTTCTCCCATAGCATGTACTCCTTTCATCTTTCGTTCATCTCACAAAGCTCCACAACTATCCAAAATTCCTCCATCAAAGAATGCGCCTAATGATGACACTTTTCCCATTGACTATGTCTACCCTCAAGGGCTACCTCTAAAAGAAACCCAAGCTAATTTACACCTTGTTGTAGATCATTTCCATGCTTCAAAGATCTTGGATCCCAAAGCTTCATGTGCTTCAATGCCTCTTATACCCATTCAAAAGGATCCTACATTATTCTTCCACACATCCCCCACACATACCCAAGTATCTACCTTGTCCTTAGAAGTGGCTCCATGTCAAGAAGATAATTCAAAGAGAAAAGAAACAAATGTTGATAAAGATGAAGATCAAGATTATATACAATCCCCACCCATATTTGACGAAGGTCCCATATCCATAGAACCCTGTGATGATCCCCTTGCATCCTTTCATGTCTTCCAAGATGATATCCTTCCATTCCAAGAACAAAGTACCCTTTCAAGTTCCATATTCTCTCCACTTCCCAAGAAAAATCAAGATATCCCTTCCACAATTTCCAATGAGCGTATTGAAAATCAAGAGCAAAATACCCTCTCTACACCATTTGAAGATCCTTGTCAAGATCAAAGTATCCCATCATTTCCTTGTCATATTCCTCCATGTTCACCTCAAGAAACCATCATTCTTCCAAATCCCTTACATGATAATAAATCCCTTCAAGCTTCAGTTGATCCTATCAAATGTGTTCCTATCAAAGCTAGTCATGAGCCTATTGGTATAAAGATAAATCTTAAAGAGGTGAACTTTGGCAATGTAGCTCCTTCCAAAGATATTGATATCCCTTTCACACCTTATATCCCTCCATTAAAATGCAACCATATGCCTTCATTATCCTCCAAATCATTTTGGGTTCCTATGTCCCAAAACAAAAGTCTTCATCCCTTCCATCCATATTAGGTCCACATACTCCTCCATCAACCATTCCTATCATCCCTAGCTCTTCATTCACTTACCCTACCATGTATCAAGATCAAGGAAGGCACACATACTTGAAGAATGTCCAAACACCAATCCATATGAACCCTCCATATTATTCCTATTCATCCACAATTCCTAAGTCTTTTGGAAGAAATGTTGATGTGCAACATAACAATCATAAATCCAAGAATCCACATGTGTATAAAAATCACAATGTCCCACCTAATCGACATGTGAATGAAAAGAAGAATGAAATATCCAAAAGGCCGCAAAGGTCCACCAAGCAAAAAGAAAAAAATAAAATGTGGGTTCCTAAATCCCTCATTGAAGAAATGCATTCAAAGGCATCTCAAAAGAAAGAAAAATCAAAGACTATGTGGATTCCCAAGTCACTTTGGAAAGACTTGTACACAAAAGAAACATCAAAATTGACATTCAAGCTTCCAAAGGCTTCCACTCCATCTCCTTCCAAACATCCTCCACTTTCCAAGTCTGATTTGGGTTCCTATTGCCAAAAATCCACTACCTCAAGAAGATCCTTACCTCCTTCATCTATTATTCCTCCGTCATTCCACCACTTTTCAAAGCGTGTGTCAAAATTGATCTTGCCAACATTTTCATATACAACATACCTTTTTCTTATCCTCACATTCATTTTCCAATGCATACTTTCCATACTTCCATCCCTCTTATCAATATCTTTGAGCATCCTAGTCATACCCATGGTTTATTATAGCATATCTTTTAGAGGAGCATTGTCTAAAGATTCTGATGTTGGGAAAATATTGAAAAGTACAAAAAAAGAAAAAAAGAGAAAAGAAAAAAAAAGGAAAAAAAAAAGTGCCTTGGTGAAAACCTAGCAATAGGCACCTTGGTAGCAAAAGTAAAGAGAAACAAATTTGTATACCATGATGAAAACCTGGCAAATAGGCATCATGCGTAATTCCTCCTTCTTGCACTCCACACTTGGGGGAAAGTTACATCCATATTTCCTCTCTCACCTTCATCTTGACAAGGTTGAACACATCCATGAGCATTAAGTATCTTGACATCTGGTATCCTTTCCATCAGCTTGTGTACTTGTTGCATCCATGTTACCCTATCATGATCTTTCTTATCCCAAATGCACCTTCATTATTCCTTGACAGTCTTTTCATAATCCCAAAACATCCTTTCATAGACTCCATCACCCTTTATCCTAATTGTGTTATCTTATCCACATCTTACCCAAATTGACCCTTTGGTCTTGATCAAAATGAAGAACTTAAAGTACACAAATTTGTTATCAAGAACTTCTTGACATGTCCACTTCTTTTGGATTCCTCATTTTCATGACAGCATATCGTTATCCTATAGGCTATCTAGCACTGCATCATTGACTTCCATGGCTTATCCAAAAACATGCTTCACATTGCTATATCATTTTTCCTTAGCTTGGGTACTCTTGAGGAGATGGTCCTACAGGTCACATTCGCATGCTTTATCCATCATGGCCTTTCCATCTCTAATCCATCAGCTTGCAAATCCATCACTCATATGCTATAGCTTGCTAGACATTGGGAGAAAACCAATGTGATCTTGTTTGAGAGCTAGTAAAAAGGAAAGCATAAAGTACTTTGAGCTACATCTTGCATAAACCAAGCTTTTTTAATATTTTGGAAGTTTGGCCAAGTCCAACATTTTTCCTATCCAACTAGGGGCATTTGATCTTAATCAGCGGATTTCAACAGATATCAATTCACATGGCATTCAATAGTGCTACTTTCAGTCACACATCAGAGGGAATTATCAAAGCTTCAAAAGAGAGAGATTTTTGTTGAACCTTTGATGGATATCATTGTTCACAACCCAAGTATTTGAGCCTACAACAAGATCCTTGAGCCTTGATTGACTTTATTATTCATGATTAAAAATTGACAAAACACCTTAAAGATCAGAATGCTTGGAAATACTTTTTGAAAATCATGAAACATTGCAAAACACTTGAAGCTTTCTGTTGATAATCTATGTTGAATTGACTTTTTATCACATCTTTTTAGCTAATCGATGATGTTTCGACTAGATTGGCAATGATGGAGACATGCTATTTTTCTTGTCTTTGAGTGACTATCTTGAGGGAGATCCAACAACTTATGTGAATTCATCTAACGACATGGTCACCAAAGAACCATTGAGGAATTTCATATAGGGTGGAAGGTTGACCTTTGTTTGTTTACCAAAATCCAATTGCAACATTGAATCCGTTGAAAAGGGTATTCATACTCCCATAGTTTGGTCATCCAACTAGTGAGGGTTGTACTAGTTTCAAAACGAGGTTACCAAAAGTGATAAAAAGCAGTATTCATATCATCATGATGTGGTCAATGATGGTTGTACTTGCTTTCCAGTCCCACAATGCTCAATGATGAAAATTTATCCCTATGTCATTTCTTTGCCAAAAGCTAGTGACACTTAGTTGCATTGCATTGCATTATCATGTTAGATTGCATTGCATTATCATGTTCAATTGCATTGCATTTTCATATTAGATTAAGTGCATTGGTTTGTAGTTATTTTTCCAAGGGAAAAGGGGTTTCAGTTAATCAATCTTGATCAATCAAAAAGGGGGAATCAAAGAAAAATCCATATCATCATATCAATGTTCATAACATCAAAGATCCAACAATCTGTATATCAAGATACAATATCAATATCAATGAAAAAATGGTACATTAATGTCCTAATCAATAAAACATCAACATGATACAAAATCAACAACAAGGAAGATCCATAAATCTAATATCCAAGAAGTTAGGGATAGTATGTATAACTTACAAAAATGTGCCTGTTTTGCATATCAAGGGAACCATATCAGTATTCTATATCAATGAGTTATCCTAAGTCAATCAGTTTATCAGAATCAAGCAATCACACCCAGTACCATTTGTTCATGTCTCTGTATCCTGAGAACGAAGCAGCAGTATCAATCATATTGGTTTTCACACTGATTGATTTATCCTATCAATTATTCCATATCAGTTTTACTATCCTATCAAATTGACAAATCACATTCATTGGTACTATTATCCTAGTATCCTAATCACTTGTTTGTTTAACTACAACAGACCTAGCTATCTTGGACGTTCAATCATTAATCCAGAGACATCAACAACATTTTATTAATCATGGTTTTTCCTATATCAGCATATCAATTAAATTGGGGCATTATTTGAAATCAGCACATCATCAATGTTTTTCAGAAATGAAAACATATTGAATCAACATCATCAAAAATTTTCAAATCAAGCAATCAATATGTTTTAATTTCTGAGGGGGCATCAGGGTATCAAATTGAACTTGAAATCAAACATCATTGGAATCAGTGGGGCATCATAATTTTTTTTGTATCATCAGAGGCAATAATCAATTTCATATCAGAGGCATAGCAGTGAACCAGCAATCAGGACCTAAAAGCGATCAGGACTCAAAAGAATCTTTGAATCAATGTTCTTCGTACATCAATTCAAAGAGGGGCATTTGTAGACAAACAAAATTGGACAAGTGCTTTTAAATTGCAAAAAATTAATAAAATGGATCAAATCAATTAAAAATGGACATAATTAAATAAAGTGGGATAAAATCAATTAAAGCAAAGGAGAAATTAAATAAAGATGTTAAATAATTAAATAAAAGCTTAAAGGGGCCAAAAACAATATATAATTGATTTTAATCAATTAATTGTATAGTTGTTTTAATAAAAAATCAAAATGAACCTATTACCCTTACATGGCTAAATTTAATTAATTAATTGAATTTAATAAATCCTATTTTCTTTCAAAAAAGTGATTGACCAATAAGAATTGAGGACAAAAAGACACAAATCACTCAAACATTTAAATTGTCCAAAGCTTTGAAACCATTTAAAGGCTTGTCCCCTCATTTGTCCCCCCATTTATGGACAATGCAAAGTATTTGACTCAACCAAGGGATAACCATGATTACTTCACTCCACCCCCTACCTTTGGACATTTACTATAAATATAAGGCATTTTGGAGAGCATTTCCATCTTAGAATTTCATTTGCAAAGCATTGTTACTATAGGCAATTGAAAGCATTCTAAGAGCATTTGAGCATTTTAGCATAATAATTGTGTCAATTTGAGCTAGATTAAGCATAATAGAAGCATAATTCTCATTTTAATGGTGTCACTAGTGAGGATCTAAGCTGAGAGCTTCATTTACCACTTCTTTTTAGAGAACCATGAGATGTTCTAGATTATAGTTTCATTTTAAATTAGATTTGCATTGTATGTTCTTTAAATTGATGCTATTAGATCTTAATTTCATGAAGGTGATATCCATCATCACACACTAGTGTGTTGTGATTGTACCGCAGACCAACACCTGCTTGCTACTTCTTTTTATAAAAAACAACTTAGCATTCCTAGCTCTTCAACTTAACATAATACTTAAGTAGAGAAGACTAACTAGAATTTGAATTCTTTTATTTGGCCCTTTAAAATGTTCAAAAGCAATATCATATTAGGACAAGACTTCTTTCTTTTCTCAACTAGAATAGTTGAATACATAAAATTCCCATGGTATTCCTAGGCTTCACATTAACCATAACACTTTAGTAGAAATGACTAACTATAATTTAAATTCTTTTATTTAGCCTTTTAAAATACTCTATTATAGGTGACATTAATATAACTTTTAGGACTAAAAAGGAACCTACAACAACTGTCTGTAACAAAAATAATCACCTAAAACAATCTTTTCTTAGGTTCAATCTAGCATGACTATACAATTCTAATACATTTTTCTATTAACTTTTAGACAAATTAATTATTCATTTATTAATTAGATAGGTAAATATATCTCGAGCATAGACAAGTTCATAAATGGGATTTGCATAAATTTTTAGCAAGGAGGTATTAAATGATCCAAATGATATTATCAACAATTTCAGTATTGAATTTAAGTTGTGATTACTTGGGTAGATTCAAAGAAGTTTTTGATAGCATGAAGAACAAATTATTTGGAAAAATAAAACTTTCTTTCCATTTTTCCAAGACATTATTTGATCCTTATCAAATAATTTTTGTTCCAAAAACCTTTAAAAGAACCATTCTCTAGAAACTCTTCAAATGACAAATTGTTTTTTAGAGCAATATGGTTTCACTAGATATTTTCATGAGGGTGTAGTTCCTTCCAAAAAAATTTCTTTTGGAACTACATAAGTATTTTTGTTTCTTATTAGTAATTTGAAGATATTACTAAAACACATTCTTGGTATAAAACACCTCTTCAAATTTACAACATGCCTTTTATTTGTTTCTTTTACCATCAAATCAAAGAAAGTCTCTAATAAGTTTGTTTAGTCTTTCATTTTGATATGTTCCAAACATCCAACTAGAGGCATAATATGAATTAAAGGAAGAAAAATTATTTTGACAAATTTAAATTTACTTAGCAATAGATAAGATATGCCACTACCATTTCTCAAATTTCTTTGCAATATTCGTGATTAGTCTTGCTTTAATCTTGGCAATTTAAAAAAATCTCATGCTCAGGGAATTGACATGCGTCGTCAAGTTGTTAACCCCCATTATTTGTTGATAATAAATTATGTTAATCTCTTTTGTGATAGATCAATTTGTGTGACTCAAAAATATCAAATGGTTTTAGCATATGTCTTTGGTCACACCTATTCTTTACAATCCTCAAATACAAAATTGAAGTGATTAATGTACGTTCATAGTTGCAAGTTATTTTTTATTCATTTAATACATTGAGAGTTACAAATGAAGAAAATTTCCATTTCTCAAAAGTGACAAAGTGTGAAGGTGATCCAAAACTTGAGAATACATTGTGTTGCATATAGAAAAAATTTTGTAGTCTTCAAAATATGGATTAGAATTATAGTTTGTTAAAAATTCATGATTCTCAAAATATATGTTGGAAGTGCAAGTTAAAATAAAAATATGGAAATATAGTTATAGGGTGCAGGTTAGTAGAATTTTCTAAAATTGCAAGTTGTAGTTCCCATAAATTTATTAAATCCCAAAATAGTGCAAAATGTAAAGTTGAATTGCAACCTTGCACTTCACAAAAGTTAATGTGATTATGATGCTGTTAGACAAACCTATTTCCTGCAACTTCATACTGAAACACAAAAACATACATATGTAGATACTCTCTATTAAAAAAATACTTAGATTTCAACAAAGAAATCTAAAACTTACAAAATAAAATTTACTTCACATGGCCTCTACATTGGCCTTAGTCTATCTGCACATTCAAGGCTTACAAAAAAGTATCCTTCTTTGTTCTCACCTCCTCTATAAGAAATACTTATTAGTGTTAATTGAAATTTGCACATGCATTAGTTCACTTTGTTTATAGCGGATCTGCAATAATAGTTATTCATTGATTCCAATTTGTAAATTGTAGTTTTTCTTGTAACTTGTGGAGAGGTTTGTGTTGCATGCATTTTACTATGTAGGGCTAACTAAAGAGAACCACCAAATGAATCTTCATGCCTCTACATATATGCCTCTATTTTCTTCATAACTTCAGTCGTCGCATTTATTTATTCATTGTAAATCATATATTTTGTACAATGTGGTCAATAAAATTTCATTCATTTTTAGTTCTTATTTTCTTCTATTTTTTATATCTATAAGTTTTTTCATTTATTTTTCCGCAAGATCCTTAATTTATTTTCCAGGTTTAATTGTAAAATTTTAGATGGTATCATAGTGGGAGATAGGAAAAGAAGCATAAACTTTTCTTTTTGTAAAAAGTTGAAAATCACAACAATGGAATTTCCAGCCTCTTCCATTTTTATGTCATATAATTATTTCAAATGGAAGCCAAAGATTCTTCTTTAGCTTAGAAGTAGAGACTTGTATTAGATAGTAATGGAAACAGAGTTTGAACCAAATTCTACATCACAAAAGGCCAAGGTAATGCTCTTTTTGCATGGGCCTTGCCTTCATCTTATCCTCAGTGATAGTTTCAATGGACCTATCATGCCTCTCCTTTGTCAATATTAGGGGGGGTTTCTACTCTTCATGCTAATGCTTCCTTGCACTAGTACAATTGGCACCTATTTTCGACGGACAATTGGTTAAATTTTCTACCAATATTGGTCGACTAATCGACCAATGGCTTGGTCGCTATTTTTTTAGTCAAATTTTTTACATATCATTGTTAACATAGAAATTTCTACGTGAATCTTGGTCGAAATGCTCATATGCTATTAAGAATTCATTAGGTCAAATTTTTGACCAAAGTAGGTTGAAATCTTTAGACCTTTTGACCTGCTTTGGTCAAAATCTTTAGACCGTCTGACTAGGATGCCAAACCCACGATGATAATTTTTGACACAAATTGGTCACAATTTAGACTAATCTTTGTGAGGGTTTCGACCAAAGGTTGTCGAAAGTTTGACTAATAATGGAATGTTAAAAAAAAACAACTGAAGATAAATATCCAGAGTAATCACCAACGACATCCTTCTCGGTGATTAGTCTAGATATTTATCTTCAGGTTTTACTTTACATTAATATATATTGTTGTTTATTTTGTTATGTTACTTTACTATTTATTTAATGGTAATTAGTAATTTTATTAATCATAATAGGTTAGAACTTGGCCTGAACTAGGGATAGCTACATTCAGGAGAGCTATCTCCCCAAATATTCGGTAAACCCACATCAATCACACAAGCTTCAGGAGAAAGAAAGAAAGCACCTCCATAATTTTCTCTAAACTCCACCCTTTTTATGAGAATGAAGGATCATGTCAAAAGCTTTCTTTTCATTTTTCCTTTTTCTCCCTTTTACAATCTAAAATGTCATTGAAACTTCTTTGCCCTCTGGTGTGGCTACTACATTTCTAGCACTCTGCCCATCATCCAAACCATCCACCAGGATGCAACCTTGGACATTCTTTGCTTGGAGCATTGGGCAACTTTATGCCCTGTCTAAAAACACTTCCTGCACTGGAATGGAATATCCCTTCGTAATCCAGAGGCTATTCCCAACACGCTTTACTAGTTTTAAGTAATTTTATACGGTCACTAGCACATTTCGTGCATGGATAGTAAGTCTAATTTAATTTGTCTATGGATTGAGACCTTAAATTATTGAGATTCTCTTTGTTTCTAGAATAGTTTAACATTCTCTACTTAATAGGTCCAACCATGTGAAGGTGGAAGCTAATCTGGCCCCTCCTAGGAGCCTCTTATGACCCTTTACGACATTTTAAGACCTCTAAGATGTATTCTTAGGGATCGTAAAGGGTCATAAGGGGTCATGGGACACAACAACTAAGAAACATAAATGTAGGCATCATGGTCACAATTTTTTGGAGACAACGTAATTGAGTGGTATACCCAGATGATGCAACGCAACTACTACTCCTTCAGTTCCAAGTTGACACTGCGGGATCCAAAAACCATAGCTAAGGAATAAATTTAGAGAGCGGAGGAGGGCCATAACGACCAAAATAATATAGGACAAACCTCAAGTTAAATGAGGCAACTGCAAAAATTTTAATAGATTTTTATTATTAAATAATGAAATTTGCATATACTAGTGTTCTAAGCCCCCTCATTACATGATTTACTATTGTAAGCCCCTCTGACTTACGGGAATGTGCAAGATCATGAGGGGCCAAAAAGTGGTGATGTGAAAAACATTCACTTTTCACTCATCCAAAAGCGCATGAAAGTGCTTGTTGACTTTTTAGTAGGCCTGGGTGTTAGTACACCTGGGCAAACCTGCCACCAAAGCACAAGCCTAATCGAGTACCCGATAATTGTGGCATAAATCCAAAACCCGCGAGCCCTTTTCCTCATTTCCTTGCACAATTTTCTTCAAGTTCTTTCCGTGATTTTTAGATACCTGATATATTTTCAGATACCTGATATTAGAAACAACAAATTCAACTCCAAGCATATTCGGTAAGTAGTTATTTATATAATTTTTATTAATTTATTTCATTTTCATGCTAAATGTAGCATTTTTTTTAAAAATAGGGTTTTGTATTTATATTTGTAATAATATATGAAATTAGATTAAAATTTAGATTTTTTTAAAATTTAATCAGGCATGGCTAACAACAATGAAGAAAATAACCCTCCTGCACCAAATAACGGTCCCCAAAACAATCCCCCGCTTCAAAACCCTCCATCTTTACAAGATTTGATACAAGAAAATTTGAACACAATATGGGGTTTCCAAAACACGTATCAAAATATACCTACATTAGGTCCCATGCTTGCCACACTAAATACAATTGTTGGAAACATTGACACACTCACATAGTAACATACTGCTGCTCTTCATTGGCGTGATGATATGCATGCCCAATTTGATGACGAGCTTGACCATGATGGGATTGCAGCTCTTAATATAAGTAAGGAAGATATAGCCGCCCTTTTTGTCGATCCTAAAATTAGAATACCAGTTGACCCCAAAAAGCCCGAATTATCAATAAAATGGTGCACAAATGAAGCAATGCGCACAAACTTTTGGGATCGTTGGTGGATGGTTTTTGATAAACCACCCCATAGCAATTTGGAGGTCCCATTTTATTTCCTTAAAAAATTATATGTTGAGTTTGTGCTTGGTCACCATGTTGATTATTGGAGTATGAGGCCCAACATGGGCGTAGGCAGAGGAGCTCCTCAGACTAGGCCATCTTCCTAGCGCCGAAAGGCCACTACCTTTGTCCCCCCCACTGATGTCGCACCCCCTCCTCCAGTGCAGCATCTCGATATCATTACAGAGGCTACCTCACAGACTATTAGGGCCATTCATTTACTAAGTGATTAGTTGATCACTTAGACCAGGTCAGTGTTGCCTCCTTTGGATGTTGTTGGAGCATCAACAGCTTGTCGGAGTTCACATGTATGCGAGCCCCATATGTGCATTACGTGCAGGCATATGTGCCTCGGACTGCTTACTGATTCTGATATATATCAGTTTCATTATATTGATGAGGGGGATATAGGAGACACAGCTGCAGAGGCTGCAACACCTCATGAAGCATCTACATCTCATGAGAGTGCTCAGGAGGTGCAGGCACAACCATTGACTCCTGTTGATACTGTAAGAGTAAACATTATAAATAAATTTGTCACATGACTTATTTAATTTAAAAATAATTTATTTATTTAGATTAGTTTTAATGATTGCATGCACTTATGTATATATTTTTTTTCCATTTATGTTCAATTGATGACATAGGAGGAGGTGAGACAGGTGGATGAGTCCACACTTTCGGCCATTTCATTTGGCCTTGATGACTATACAGTATATTATAAATTATGTACCCATTATTTTTTTTTTATATCATTTGGTGTACATGCTTAAATCTCTATCAATTAGAGCAATAAAATTCATACATTTACTAATATATATTGTCATCTTATTGTGTTCTTGCAGGCTACAGCCGATGTCAGTGGGGGGCATGAGGGGGTTCCTTCATCAGGTGTCGACAAAGGAAAGGTAGTTAATTATTTAAGATTAATTATGCATGCATATGTATGCCACTTGTGTGTAGTAATAAATATTTTACTTGCACTTTATTGTATAGGGTGTGGCTATCGATGATGTCCTGACACCGGTTTGATAGCGTAGGGTTACAGGCGTCTCGATTCGGAGTGATAGCCCGATTGTACGTAGACTTTTACATATTGTTATTTGTATTTTGTAACCAAGTTTTCTATGATGAAGTACATTGATATATAATTGACAATATTTTTACTCTCATAGGTTACTCTGACTGTGAGGGAGGGCCCATGAGAATCCTTTGTTTCTTTGTTGACCCAACCCACTATTCTAGAGGAGGGATCACGAGATGTAAGTTTTAATTTTAGTTCAATCAATTTGTAATTTTATTATGCTATCATCCTATTTTGTAGATTTATTACTCTATGTTGCACCACTCTACTAATCTCATTATTGCAAATATATATTTATAGGTCAGAGTTGGTATCGCTGGCATGGTCCCTTCGCTACCCAGGACTTATGCTAGGACACCTGCTCGTGGTAGGCAATCGAGAGACCAGGTACAAATATTTGTATTCAGTTATAATTTTAATTAAATTAGTGTTTGAAAATTATGAATTATATATATATATATATATATATATATATATATATATATATATATATATATATATATATATATATATATGTACAAATCATATAAAGTAAGCAATCTAACTTTGGTTTGAACTCATTTTTTATGCAGGATCAATCAAAGCCCAACACTTCTTCAAAGAGGCTACATTTTGATGATCCCCCTATAGCATAGGATGCAGTTTTAGTTTTGTGGTCATTTAGAGATGACACTTGACACATTTTGAGATGGCATATATGCCACATTGTACACCTTAAAACATTGATTTTGTAGACATTTTGAAATGGCATGTGCCATATTTGTATATGGACATACTTTTGATACATTTGATACATATATAGAACATGTTCATTTATATGTTATATTTGTGTCATCTTTTGTATATACATATTTATTATTCATGTTTATGGAATTGAATGGTGAAGTTATATCTTGACTATGATTATCATTATGATTTAAATTATATCTTGTTGAAGTTACATTTGTTTTTCTTTACTCTGGAATACCCTGTTCATGGAGCTTATTATGTTTGAGGTTTAACTTCTTGTTGGTGAATAGATTTGTCTTCCAAAGAAATGCTTACAAAATGACCCTTAAAGCCCAAACAAAAAGACTCGACCAACACCAACAGTTGGGTCACTTCGCTATTGAGAAGCGTAAGCACCCTCTGAATTATTCGGGCACAGCTCCCCATGCAAGATTTACAATGAATCAACTAAACTATAAATGATAATGTTTTTAACCTGAAAGTAATAAAGGCTTACAAACATCTATTCATAAACATGAGATAGACGTGAAGGGACTAATTTACTGAAAAGAAAAGGATAGTAAACGCTACAAATTTCATTTGCCTAAACAATGCATTACAGAAAGAAACTAAGAGAGAAAGATGAATGGTTCTTTCCAAATACATGAAAAACTATAGCACAAAGTCCACAGATGATCATGCTAATGATCAGATGTAACAGATACACATTCAAAAGAAACCAATATCATTCAAAGATGAATATCAATCAGAAAGTGAGCATCTAAAATAAAATTTTTAATATGCTGACATATCCTTCTTTGAACACAGCAAAACAACAAAGATTCTGTTGTTCCTATACATTAATCATTATCTGAAAATAAAATCCCTCTTTCCCTACATTACAATAAAAATCCTAATCTATCCCTCCCTTGGCACAAAGTCTCTCGGGTCAGGCAGAATCCGGAACTCCCAAAATCTCTTCTACGAGCCTTATTTATTTTCCCCTTTCGGTCAATTTCTTTCTTGTTATAATAACTAATTCCTGAGGAGGTGTCTATCCACATCTTCTTTCTCGAATACATTAAAGTCTCCCTTTGTGAGTGCCTTAGTAATATTTTGTTATGAAAGTCCATGTTACTTGGCGCTCTACATCTTTCAAAATGGATCTATTCCTATAGAATAGTGCCATCTGGATCTTATTGCAACACAAGTGTTAATGCTTCTGTGTTTTGATTGGACTCTTGGTGCTATAACTAGAGCATGTCATTTTTGGCTCTCCACACACATACCGCTTCATGCAAGTGACACCAAGAAACATTTTGTCGAAGCCATCATACATACGTATTTTGGGATTCAATTGCGAGCACGTCCTCCTCAATTTTCCCACCCTGTAAACCTAAAGCCAACATCTCTAAATCATGACTGATGTCAACACAAAGAACTTCATTATCATGCGTCATGAAGGCATCATCATCTCTAAATCATGACTGATGTCAACACAAAGAACTTCATTATCATGCGTCATGAAGGCATCATCAGCTTGGTATTGAAAATTGCTCTTAAGTTTCCCACTGATATAGTCCCAGACCTCTATGAATCCAACAACCGAGCATGAAACAAGGTTCTGTCCATCAGGGAAGATGTCGGGTCCTCCTTGACATTCGATGTTGGGGAATTCTTAGGAAATGATAATGTCTTAATATTGAAATTGCGTTATAGATTATCATGTTCTAGAATGCCACTACTGTCGATGTGCAAAACCAATTCTCATTGTCATCGACTAGTCTAACCTAACAAAGCTTTGGAAACTTCATTTTTGGATACCTTTTACTATTTCTACTAGTCCTATCTATAATTCCATATGTCATGCTCTGCTTGCGGGCATTCTGTCGAATAGTTTACATATACGAGCCCCTAATGCAGAGGTTACAATAAGAAAGTGGAGTGCCCTTCTACTACCTCCCACAACTCACCAACCAACCACAAAGGCTTAAGGGTAATCCCAAACTCTTTTGATGGTATAACACAAAAAAAAAATGTATTTCTATCCCAATAAAATCCCTTTACAAAGTTACACACTCAATCAAACTTCAATGCCTTTTTGGCTTTAGGGACAGTAGGCCTAAAACTAACTTATTGATAGAACTCTTCACCAATGGACTTCCTGACCACTCCCAAGCATTTATATGGTCCTCATATGACCTAAGGCCTTTGAAATAACACTTAGTTTATTCCCACCAAAACCATACCATGGCAAACTAGACTTGCACGCCAATTTCCTTGTAGCCTTCTCAATAGAGGTTTTCTACTCTAACTTTTGCACAATTGAGTATCTTGATACAATCAGGGAATTTTTAGACACCCATTTGGAATTTATTTCAGATTGCAAAACCTTGCATTCCAACTCCACTCCAACGCCACCTAAGACCCACCTTGGACATAGACCTAATTGGCCTAATTAAGCTTGGTTTACAAAGGAAGTATGAGGTATAGGGCTCATGGAACTGGTACAGTGCTTCAAATATTCTTCTCCAACCCAAAATGACTCAAAACCACCTTTAATTCACTCACTTATCTATTCTATGCACTTCTTTACAACTTTCTTCTACTTTCTAGACTGAATCCTCTCAAAAATTCAGACTAGGGCTTGATGCATGAAGGCCTTGCCCTTCGAGCCACTGCATGAGCCTTTACAATCCATTGATACATAGACCTAACTTTCATTTTCCAAATTCTTAGGTTAAACCCACGGCTAGAATGCAAGTTAGGCCTCCATTAGTGTTCAGGGCCCTAGAAAAGCTTGCTTCCTGGACTGTTTTGAAAAGAATTGAAATAACTTTAACAAATGAAAAAAATCAATGAAAATGTTCACTAACATGCAATACAGTATTCCCACATTCAAATCATGACCCTGTAAGTCCATACACGCCCGTACAACTCTGAGAAATGGCTAAAAAATGGTTTGTATTCCTCCTTTATGGCATCAGTTTACAAAAATCAACTTCTTACCATTATGGTTCAAAGTGATGAGCATATATAACCTTCAAAATGAAGGTATATTGATTGGAGAAACCATTTGAGTCTTAGGTTTCCAATTCCAATTTCTCAAGAAATTTTAGAAAGTTGCAACAACAACTTTTATTGCATTTTTGCAATTTTGCAAAATATGCCATTTTATGAACTTGATAGAGTTTATGATTTCTTTTTGAGATCAAAACCTATCAAAATGATTTTTCAAGTGAAAATAATCTAAAATCAACCTTTAATACTCCATAAGCCTAACCTAGCAAATTATCACTAACTAGGTGAACCCCATGACCTAAGGTATCTTAGGCTTATAACATTGCCAAAAGATCCTTGATCACACATTAGGGATTCCAAACCAAAATTAGAATGATCTATTTAGATCCATCCTATTTATTAAAAACATAACAATGCAATTCAAATTCCTACTAGTGGAGGGTGCCCTGCACCAGCCTTGGAAGATCGCTGCCCAATCGTGCTTAGTGCACCTTGGGGTCACTTGGGTTGAGCGTGGTCGCGAGTGTTCTGATGAATCTGTGGGAAGAACGGGGTTGTCACTGGTGTTTAGCCATCCAACTAGAGCTAATGGAGCAGATGGTTTGATGCCAGGTTAGATGGTTTGAAAGATACGCTACTGAGCCACTTTCAACTGACCCTCACTGCAAGTTTTGGCATCGACTGAGATCGCCTTGCCAAATGCAAATGAAGTCAAATCACCCAAAACTGAGAGAGGTTATTGTAGACCTCAAAAACATGATCCCGTAGCACTTGATAGTTTGTCAATACCTCTCACGAAGTTTGAGATATGAGCCCCAAAAGATCGCTGCCCAATCATGCTTAGTGCACCTTGGGGTCACTTGGGGCGAGCGTGGTCGCGAGTGTTCCAGTGACTCTGTGGGTAGAATGGGGTTGTCAATGGTATTTACCTAGCCAATCAGAGCCAATGGTGCAGATGGTTCGATGCCAGGTCAGACAGTTTGAAAGATACACTGCTGAGTCACTTTCAACTGACCCTCACTGCAAGTTTTGGCATCGACTGAGATCACCTTGCCAAATGCAAATGAAGTTGAATTTCCCAAAACCAAGAGAGGTTATTGTAGACCTTGAAAACATGATCTTGTATCACTTGATGATTTGTCAATACCTCTCACGAAGTCTAAGATATGAGCCTCGGAAGATCATTGCCCAATCGTGCTTAGTGCACCTTGGGGTCACTTGGGTCGAGGATGGTCGCGAGTGTTCCAGTGACTTTGTGGGTAGAATGGGGTTGTCACTGGCATTTACTTGGCCAATCAGAGCTAATGGAGTAGATGGTTCAATGCCAGGTCAGACGGTTTGAAAGATACGCTGCTGATCCACTTTCAACTAACCCTCACTGCAAGTTTTGGCATCGACTGAGATCACCTTGCCAAATGCAAATGAAGTCGAATCACCCAAAATTGAGAGAGGTTATTGTAGACCTTGAAAACATGATTCGGTAGCACCTGACAGTTTGTCGATACCTCTCACAAAGTCTAAGATACGAGCCCCGGAAGATCGCTTCCCAATTGTGCTTAGTGCACCTTGGGGTCACTTGGGTCGAGCGTGGTCGCGAGCATTCCGGTGACTCTGTGGGTAGAACAGGGTTGTCACTGGTGTTTACCTAGCCAACCAGAGCTGATGGAGTAGATGGTTTGATGCTAGGTCAGACGGTTTGAAAGATACACTGCTGAGCCACTTTCAACTGACCATCACTACAAGTTTTGGCATCGACTGAGATCGCCTTGCCAAATACAAACGAAGTTGAATCACCAAAAACTGAGAGAGGTTATTGTAGACCTCAAAAACATGATCAGATAGCACCTAATGATTTGTTAATACCTCTCATGAAGTCTAAGATACAAGCCCCGAAAGATCACTGCCCAATCGTACTTAGTGCACCTTGGGGTCACTTGGGTCGAGCGTGGTCGCGAGTGTTCCGAAGACTCTGTGGGTAGAATAGGGTTGTCACTAGCATTTACCCAGCCAACCAAAGCTAATGGAGTAAATGGTTTGATGCCACATCAGACGGTTTGAAAGATACACTGCTAAGCCACTTTCAACTGACCCTCACTACAAGTTTTGGCATTGACTGAGATCACCTTGCCAAATGTAAACAAAGTTGAATAACCCAAAACCAAGAGAGGTTATTATATAACTCAAAAACATGATCTTGTAGCACCTAACAATTTGTCAATACCTCTCACGAGGTCTGAGATACAAGCCCCAAAAGATCGCTGCCCAATCATCCTTAGTGCACCTTGGGGTCACTTGGGTCGAGCGTGGTCGCGAGCATTCTGGTGACTCTGTGGGTAGAATAGGGTTGTCATTAGTGTTTACCCATCCAACTAGAGCTAATGGAGTAGACGGTTTGATGCCAAGTCAGACGGTTTGAAAGAAATGCTGCTGAGCCACTTTCAACTGACCCTCACTGCAAGTTTTGGCATCGACTGAGATTGCCTTGCCAAATGCAAACGAAGTCGAATCACCCAAAACCAAGAGAGGTTATTGTAGACCTCAAAAACATGATCCCATAGCACCTGACTATTTTTTGATACCTCTCATGGAGTCCGAGATATGAGCCCCGGAAGATTGCTACCAGTTTGAAAGATACATTGCTGAGCCGCTTTCAACTGACTGTTAGTGGTATGTTTGAAATTTGAACTGTGAAATTAATCATGATTAAGCTTGTGAAATTTGAACTATGGAGCTTATTATGTTTGAGGTTTAACTTTTATAGATTGTTTGAAATGCTAAAAAATAATATCCTTAAAGCAGTAGAAACAACAATCAAACATGTAAGAATTCAAACCATGCAAATGACATAAGTATATGACATGTAAGATCCCTTCTTGGCACTATTGGCCACCCATACATGATTTTGGTCATAAGTCCTTCTGAAGAGTTTTAGGACATTTAACTTTTAAATCAAATTGATTGTTACAAATTGCCATTATAGGCTTCAAAAGATCTCAATTAACCATTAAGGATCCTTTTGTCCTTCTATCTCTGATTGGATCCATGGTGACCATAGGCGTCTTCATAGGTGCTCATGCACAAGTTACAATCCACATACAAAACCAAGTTTATTGACTCAAAATACAATCTAAGAAAGGTCAAATTAATGTATTTAAATTAAGCTTAATGAACTTAGAAAACAATGCACTAAGTTAACTTATTACCTAGTCAAGTGTTCTTGAAGGGTCATCTCTTTGCTTCAGGGTCTCCAATAGTGCTTCATGATCAGTAGTAGTAATAGTCCAAACTTATTTTTTCTTTGGTCTTCCTTGATGCTTTGACAACTTGACATTTGTTGCTATAACAAGCTATGAATACATGAGAATAGTTTTGTGCTTCTTATAGTCTTCAAATGCGGGAACTCCATTCTTTCTAATCATGTATGTTCACAGCCATGTTCCCGCAACAACAACTGAACCAGTAGGATATGTGAACCCATCACCATCTGTCATTAGTTGTACAAGCTTCTATTTACCTTGTACACAATGTGCTAACCAATAATCTGACCTCTCATCATTCCCCTGTGGTGCAACCAATGCAAAAACATCTCCTAGCTTCAAAAGATCTGAAAGATGGTCATAGTCAACTGAAGTGTCCATGTCATCATTTCTTATAGAGAGTGTCAAAGATAAATGAGTCAGATATTGTGGAACCCATGTATCCACCTACTCACTTGACTCGCAATGATCCCAATCATACTGAAAACACATGGGGAAAAAACAAGCCAACTCTCATGTCCAAATGGTCCATGTACTACTATTGGAGCTTTGGAATGAATGCATTTTTGAAGAGTCTTTCACTATTTGACAATCCAATCTATCTCCTATAGTTCCCTCCTCAACCAACCAAAAGAATCTACGCACTGTAGAATCAAGAGTCCCCCCTTGTGACAATGCTAAAGTACACCAATCAATAATAGAACAAGCATCAAGAAGT
This sequence comes from Chamaecyparis obtusa, assembly GCA_027943335.1. NCBI lineage: Eukaryota > Viridiplantae > Streptophyta > Pinopsida > Cupressales > Cupressaceae > Chamaecyparis > Chamaecyparis obtusa. Next base: position 59,618 of record BSBK01006340.1, on the reverse strand, counting down.
ACAACACCTGAAATCCTCAATTGCTCCTTAACTAGAGCTCTCTTCACACACACACACACACCTGCTCCATCATGCTCCCCTTTCCCATGCCCTAACTCAAAAAAACTCCAAATATGAGGTACACCTCTCTCCACATGCATTCTACACAACCAATAAAACATTTTGGCATTCTTAAATTGACTGGTGCAATTATCTGACCAAATGAGATGCCTATCCATAGCAATACCATTTTCCTTCAAGAAGTCAAAATAGTTCTGGAAACAATGTTGAAGAAACTCATGAGAGTGAGACCTATCATTGCTCATATAAAAATGGTACTCTCTAATTATATTTCACTCATCTTTTGTGCTTTTAGAGGAATGTCTATATGTGATGTGTACAAAAATAGCAACTTGAATGGAATTGTAATATTGAGCTTGAGTCTCATTTTGGGGCTACAATGTATAGTTCTTCGTAAAGTCTATAATGGATATAATAGTTCCAATGGGGAAAGTGTCCTTACATGTCCTGAATTGTTGATCCAACCATTGAGACCTATGGCTATGCCTTGCATACTTGTAAAAAAGATTTGTCTTGAAATTTGAGATAAAATCAGCAATATTGTATTCTTTTGCAACTAACTCACATCTAGAGCCTTCACCTCCACTCTTCAATGTATATTTCACTATTTCATATACCTTTTTTTGGATGAGTGTCTTTCCAAAATTGTGTTCCAAACCCTCATGAAAACATGTTCTAAACTTGGACAAGCCACCACATTCTCAGCACTTAACATTTAAGCAATCTTTTTTATAAAATAAACAACCATCATCTCTATGACATAAAAATTGATCTAGCAAGTCTCTTGATGATTTGGGAAGACCACTTGCACCACAATCCTCTAGCATTTCATTAGTATGCAAAGTAGAATGAATGGACCATAATAATTCATGATGCATTGAAAACTCAACATGATATTAGCAACATGTATTTCAAATCTTAAGGGGTACACAATAAAATGGTTTCATGGATTCAAAAGACCTTTGTGATATTTTCAATGTTGGATGTGTCTCACAAATTTTTTTATACAACATTGTTTGACTTACCTCCACATAATGTTTAGGATGTGGAGTGCGGTCTCCATTACCAACTCTCAACTTCAAGACATCCTTCACATTTGGTGACATTCTTGAGTTAGCATCCCAAAATTGTTGAATTTCATCCTTGACAACATCTATTAGCTTCTTATCGAAATGTGGAAGTCTCCCACCATAAGCCCATGTATCAATTTGAAGGGGATCATCAAGTCTTTCTCTTCTTGCAAGTGTTCTACCCAAAGTTTTCCAGTCTATATTGAAGTCAACACAAGTTTGTCTCATCAAATGAGCCTTTCTCAACTGACGACTTACTAAGGAGGTTGTAATAACCCTCCGAGCAACTCTCATCTTTTTCTCTGCTAGTCTTCCCAATGCTATTGAGAGCATTGAAAAGATTCTTCACAACAATGGCATTTCTCTCCATTTTCTTGTTCACACGAATCTTCAATTTCACAAGCACAGGTCTCATGTTTTGCATCTTTAACAATTGCACAAAAATTTGACATTGCTCAACCAATGTCTTGTTTCGAAAAAATTGATCATAAAGTCTGGAAGCCCACAACCTAATGGTTCTATGTGACCTCTTTCCTTCCCAATTATTCATAATGTTCTCCTCAATTTCACTTAACCATTTAGGTGTTCTTGAAAGCCTTGAATTTGAAGATTGATTATCTTTATTGCAAGGGACTTCATTTCGCATGTAATTTGGAGATGTATAATGTTCATGTGGTTCTTGTGCAACATTTTCGTTCCCAAATTCTACATTTTCAATCTCCATCTGTGCATTTTCAAATTGAACATCCTCTTCACTTACAACTACATTTACGGGGTCACCTTGATTAATGTTTAACATACCTTCTCTCCTTCTTCAGTGATTTTCCTTATCTTTTTCCCTATATGCTTGAATTTTGTCATCTGTTAACTTCCTCTTGCATTTAGCCTTTCAACGACTACTGCTTCCCATGGTGAGACCACAAGTCAACAAAAATCAAACAATGGGCCCCAAATCACTTCCTTTTTTTTTGCAACGCCTGAAAAAAGTATCAAATCCAGTGATTGTCTGGTCTGTGGGGACAGGGAATATTTTGGTCAAATATTACCTGGCAAAAATTGGGTATCCGATTTCATATCGGGTACCTGATATTCTTAGGCTAATGAAAAAAGGGCGGGAGCAAATGAAAAAAAATTAACTTTTACATATATTGATGTATATAATAGATATAAATAAAAGATGCATATGATATATATAATGTATATTATATATATATATATATTAATGTATTGTAATATGCTAATGTATTATATGTACTAATGTATTAAAATATACTAATGTATTATATATACTAACATGTATATAATATATATATATATATATATATATAATACATATGCTAATGTATACTAATATATTATATATAATATTACAAATTTTGGAGAATGTCTTGCAGAAATATGGAAATTATAATCTTCCTCCTAGAGCATACATTAATGAAGTTCTTCGTGCCTTAGCAGAGGAAGCCGGCTGGATTGTTGAAACTTACAATACTACATACATAAATGCGGTATGTATTTTTGGCCTAAATTTTTTTCTCATTTCTTTTAGGTCTTTAAAGGTGGTCAGCTAAATCTTTGTATTAAATGTGCCTTTTATAGGCATCGTAAACCCTAGCGACGCAGAAATGGAGGCTTTAAAAAATAGTTCACTGGAGGTGGAGAGAGAGACATCCTAGGGGTCATGAGGACTCCCTAGGGGTTCTCACACGTGATAAGGCATGCTAGGACCTCTAGGGAGTCCCCGTGACCCCTTTTGACACATTGGAATGCTCAAGCGTGTCTTAAGGGGTCTTAGGACCCCTTAAGACACACTTGAGCATTCCAATGTGTCAAAAGGGGTCATGAGGACTCCCTAGGAGTCCTAACGCATGATAAGGCATACTAGGACCCCTAGGGAGTCCCCGTGACCCCTTTTGACACATTGGAATGCTCAAGTCTATCTTAAGGGGTCCTAAGACACACTTGAGCATTCCAATGTGTCAAAAGAAGTCACAGGGACTCCCTAGGGGTCCTAGTACACCTTATCACGCGTTAAGACTCCTAGGGAGTCCCCGTGACCCCTTTTGACACATTGGAATGCTCAAGTGTGTCTTAAGGGGTCCTAACCTTAAGACACACTTGAGCATTCCAATGTGTCAAAAGGGGTCACGGGGACTCCCTAGGAGTCCTAACGCGTGATAAGGTGTACTAGGACCCCTAGGGAGTCCTTGTGACTCCTTTTGACACATTGGAATGTTCAAGTGTGTCTTAAGGGGCTTTAGGACTCTTTAAGACACACTTGAGCATTCCAATGAGTCAAAAGGGGTCACGGGGACTCCTACGGGTCCTAGTATACCTTATCATGTGTTAGGACCCCTAGGGAGTCCCCGTAACCCCTTTTGACACATTGGAATGCTCAAGTGTGTCTTAAGGGGTCCTAAGACCCCTTAAGACACACTTGAGCATTCCAATGTGTCAAAATGGGTCTAGGGGACACCCTAGGGGTCCTAGTATGCCTTATCACATGTTAGGACCCCTAGAGAGTCCTCATGACCCCTTTTGACACATTGGAATGCTCAAGTGTGTCTTAAGGGGTCATAGGACCCCTTAAGACACACTTGAGCATTTCAATGTGTCAAAAGTGGTCATGAGGACTCCCTAGGGGTCCTAGTATGCATGATAAGGCGTACTAGAACCCCTAGGGAGTCTCCGTGACCCCTTTTGACACATTGGAATGCTCAAGTGTGTCTTAAGGGGTCCTATGACACCTTAAGACACACTTGAGCATCCCAATATCTCAAAAGGGGTCACAGGCACTCCCTAGGGGTCCTAGTACACCTTATCACGTGTTACGACCCCTAGGGAGTCCCCGTGACCCCTTTTGACACATTGGAATGCTCAAGTATGTCTCAAGGGGTCTGAGGACCCCTTGACACACACTTGAGCATTCCAGTGTGTCAAAAGGGGTCACGGAGACTCGCTAGGGGTCCTAGTACACCTTATCACACGTTAGGACCCCTACTTGAGCATTCCAATGTGTCAAAAGGGGTCATGGGGACTCCCTAGGGGTCCTAGTACACCTTATCATGCGTTAGGAACCCTAGGGAGTCCCCATGACCCCTTTTGACACATTGGAATGCTCCAGTGTGTCTTAAAAAGTCTTAGGATCCCTTAAGACACACTTGAGCATTCCAATGTGTCAAAAGGGGTCACGAGGACTCCCTAGGGGTCCTAACACATGATAAGGCATCCTAGGACCCCTAGGGAGTCCCCTAGAGCCCTTAAGACACACTTGAGCATTCCAATGTGTCAAAAAGGGTCTAGGGGACTCCCTAGGGGTCCTAGTACGCCTTATCATGTGTTAGGACCCCTAGGGAGTCCTCGTGACCCCTTTTGACACATTGGAATGCTCAAGTGTGTCTTAAGGGGACCTAAGACCCCTTAAGACACACTTGAGCATTCCAATGTGTCAAAAGGGGTCTAGGGGACTCCCTAGGGGTCCTAGTATACCTTATCACATGTTAGGACCCCTAGGGACTTCCCGTGACCCCTTTTGACACATTGGAACTCTCAAGTGTGTCTTAAGGGGTCCTAACACCCCTTAAGACACACTTGAGCATTCCAATCTATCAAAAGGGGTCACAAAGACTCCCTAGGGGTCCTAGTACACCTAATCATGTGTTAGGATCCCTAGGGAGTCCCCATGACCCCTTTTGACACATTGAAATTCTCAAGTGTGTCTTAAGGGGTCGTAGGACCCCTTAAGACACACTCGAGCATTCCAATGTCTCAAAAGGGGTCACGGGGACTCCCTAGGGGTCCTAGTACACCTTATCATGCATTAAGACCCCTAGGGAGTCCCTGTGACACCTCTTGACACATTGGAATGCTCAAGTGTGTCTCAAGGGGTCTTAGGACCCCTTAAGACACACTTGAGCATTCCAATGTGTCAAAAGGTGTCACAGGGACTCCCTAGGGGTCCGAGTAAACCTTATCACATGTTAGGATCCTTAGGGAGTCCCCATGACCGCTTTTGACACATTGGAATTCTCAAGTGTGTCTTAAGGGGTCTTAGGACCCCTTAAGACACACTTGAGCATTCCAATGTCTCAAAATGGGTCACGGGGACTCCCTAGGGGTCCTAGTACGCCTTATCACATGTTAGGACCCCTAGGGAGTCCTCATGACCCCTTTTGACACATTGGAACACTCAAGTGTGTCTTAAGGGGAGTCCTCGTGACCCCTTTCGACACATTGGAACACACAAGTGTGTCTTAAGGGGTCCTAAGACCCCTTAAGACACACTTGAGTGTTCCAATGTGTCAAAAGGAGTCACGGGGACTCTCCAGGGGTCCTAACATGTGATAAGGGGTACAAGGACTCCTAGGGAGTCCCTGTGACCCCTTTTGATACACTAGAATGCTCAAGTGTGTCCTAAGACCTCTTAAGACACACTTGAGCATTTGAATCTATCAAAAGGGGTCACGGGGACTCCCTAGGGGTCCTAGTACACCTTATCACATGTTAGGACCCCTAGGGAGTTTTCGTGACCCCTTTTGACACATTGGAATGCTCAAGTGTGTCTTATGGGGTCCTAACACCCCTTAAGACACACTTGAGCATTCCAATCTATCAAAAGGGGTCACAAAGACTCCCTAGGAGTCCTAGTATGCCTTATCACACGTTAGGACCCCTAGGGAGTCCCCGTGACCCCTTTTGACACATTGGAATGCTCAAGTGTGTCTTAAGGGGTCCTACGACCCCTCAAGACACACTTGAGTGTTCCAATGTGTCAAAAGGGGTCACGGGGTTTCCCTAGGGGTCCTAGTATGCCTTATCATGTGTTAGGACCCCTAGGGAGTCCCCGTGACCCCTTTTGACACATTGGAATGCTCAAGTGTGTCTCAACGGGTCTTAGGACCCCTTCAGACACACTTGAGCATTCCAATGTGTCAAAAGGTGTCACAGGGACTCCCTAGGGGACCTATTATGCTTTATCATGTGTTAGGACCCCTAGGGAGTCCCCGTAACCCCTTTTGATACATTGGAATGCTCAAGTGTGTGTTAAGGGGTCTTAAGACCCCTTAAGACACACTTGAGCATTCCAATGTCTCAAAAGGGGTCACGAGGACTCCCTAGGTGTCCTAGTACGCCTTATCACATGTTAGGGCCCCTAGGGAGTTGTCATGATCCCTTTTAACACATTGGAACACTCAAGTGTGTCTTAAGGGGAGTCCCCATGACCCCTTTTAACACACTGGAACACTCAAGTGTGTCTTAAGGGATCTTATGACCCCTTAAGACACACTTGAGCATTCCAGTGTGTTAAAAGGAGTCACGGGGACTCCCTTGGGGTCCTAACACATGATAAGGTGTACTAGTACCCCTAGGGATTCCCCGTGACCCCTTTTGACACATTGGAACACTCAAGTGTGTCTTAAGGGGTCTTAAGACCCCTTAAGACACACTTGAGTGTTCCAATGTGTCAAAAGGGGTCACGGGGACTCCTTAGGGGTCCTAACATGTGATAAGGTGTACTAGGACCCCTAGGGAGTCCCCATGACCCCTTTTGAGACATTGGAATGCTCAAGTGTGTCTTAGGACCCCTTAAGACACACTTGAGCATTCCAATGTGTCAAAAGGGGTCACTGGGACTCCCTAGGGGTCCTAACATGTGATAAGGCATACTAGGACCCCTAGGATGTCCCTGTGACCCCTTTTGACACATTGGAATGCTCAAGTGTATCTTAAGGGGTCCTAGTACCCCTTAAGACACACTTGAGCATTCCAATGTGTCAAAAGGGGTCACGGGGACACCCTAGGGGTCCTAACGCATGATAAGGTGTACTAGGACCCCTAGGGAGTCCCCGTGACCCCTTTTGACACATTGGAATGCTCAAGTGTGTCTTAAGGGGTCCTAAGACCCCTTAAGACACACTTGAGCATTCCAATGTGTCAAAAGGGGTCACGGGGACTCCCTAGGGGTCCTAACGTGTGATAAGGCATACTAGGACCCCTAGGGAGTCCCCTAGACCCCTTTTGACACATTGGAATACTGAAGTGTGTCTTAATTTTGACACATTGGAACACTCAAGTGCATCTTAAGGGGTCTTAGGATTTATTTTGACCCCTTAGGACCCCTTTTGACACATTGGAATTCTCTAGTGTGTCTTAAGGGGTCTTAGGACCCCTTAAGACACACTTGAGCATTCTAATTTCTCAAAAGGGGTCTAGGGGAATCCCTAGGTGTCCTAGTACGCCTTATCATGCGTTAGGACCCCTAGGGAGTCCCCGTGATCCATTTTGACACATTGGAATGCTCATGTGTGTCTTAAGGGGACCTAAGACCCCTTAAGACACACTTGAGCATTCTAATGTGTCAAAAGGGGTCTAGGGGACTCCCTAGGGCTCCTAGTATGCCTTATCATGCGTTAGGACCCCTAGGGAGTTCTCGTGACCTCTTTTGACACATTGGAACTCTCAAGTGTGTCTTAAAGGGTCCTAACATCCCTTAAGACACACTTGAGCATTCCAATCTATCAAAAGGGGTCATGGAGACTCCTTAGGTGTCCTAGTATGCCTTATCACATGTTAGGACCCCTAGGGAGTCCTTGTGACCCCTTTTGAGACATTGGAATGCTCAAGTGTGTCTTAAGGGGTCGTAGGACCCCTTAAGACACACTTGAGCATTTCAATGTCTCAAAAGGGGTCATGGGGACTCCCTAGGGGTCCTAGTACACCTTATCATGAGTTAGGACCCCTAGGGAGTCCTCGTGACCCCTTTTGACACATTGAAATGCTCAAGTGTGTCTCCAGGGGTCTTAGGACCCCTTGAGACACACTTGAGTGTTCCAATGTGTCAAAAGGTGTCACAAGAACTCCCTAGGGGTCCTAGTATGCCTTACCATGTGTTAGGACCCCTAGGGAGTCCCCGTGACCCCTTTTGACACATTGGAATTCTCAAGTGTGTCTTAAGGGGTCTTAGGACCCCTTAAGACACACTTGAGCATTCCAATGTCTCAAAACGGGTCACGGGGACTCCGTAGGGGTCCTAGTACACCTTGTCACATGTTAGGACCCCTAGGGAGTCCTCGTGACCCCTTTTGACACATTGGAATGCTCAAGTGTGTCTTAAGGGGAGTCCCCGTGACCCCTTAAGACACATTGGAATGCTCAAGTGTGTCTTAAGGGGTCCTAAGACCGCTTAAGACACACATGAGCATTCCAATGTGTCAAAAGGGGTCACGGGGACTCCCTAGGGGTCCTAGTATGCCTTATCACGTGTTAGGACCCCTAGGGTGTCCTCATGACCCTTTTGACACATTGGAATGCTCAAGTGTGTCTTATGGGGTCCTAAGATCCCTTAAGGCACACTGGAGCATTCCAATGTGTCAAAAGGGGTCACGGGGACTCCCCAGGGGTCAAAAGGGGTCATGGGGACTCCCTAGGGGTCCTAATGCATGATAAGGCATACTAGGACCCATAGGGAGTCCCCATGAACCCTTTTGACACATTGAAATGCTCAAGTGTGTCTTAAGGGGTCCTACGACCCGTTAAGATAGACTTGAGCCTTGCAATGTGTCAAAAGGGGTCATGGGGACTCCCTAGGGGTCCTAACACGTGATAAGGTGTATAAGGACCCCTACGGAGTCCCCATGATCCCTTTTGACACATTGGAATGCTCAAGTGTGTCTTAAGGGGTCTTAGGACCCCTTAAGATACACTTGAGCATTCCAATGTATCAAAAGGGGTCACAAGGACTTCCTAGAGGTCCTAATGCATGATAAGGCGTACCAAGACCCCTAGGGAGTCCCCATGACTGAGATGAGATGTTAGTGAATGACTTCTTGCTAATACTACTCTTCCACCAGATCTAGATTTCAACCCTTTTGTGGATCTATAGGCTCAATCACGTGCCCACATAATTGGCCAAGAGAAAAATGTGATTGTATATCAACTGATTACAAAATGTTCAGTTGATAAAATATTGCAATGATCAAGAAGAAAATTGGCTATGGAAAATCTAGTTATGAATTCTTTTAAGAATGAAACTATTAAGGAATTGTATGAATTAGAAACCATGAAAATAACCTTCAACAACAAAGAACATTCAAGCTATAGAATTTATTAACTCTAAATTTAAACGTCTTATCAACATTCATGGAAGAGATTTCATTAGCATCCATGGAAGAAATTTCATTAAAACTTCAGACAAAATCATCTAAAAAAATTCATTAACTTCAGGCGAAATCATTTAAGACGGACAAAAACAAATTCATATTACTTAGAAATGGCAGAGAAAGAAAATGAGATAAACCAAATTTATCAAATTCTTGCAATCCGCAGCTTCTCTCTAAGCGCAAAATGACAATCCATGGATCCAAAATTACGATAAAAATTAAATTCTTCGAGTAAGTTGTTCATAAACACATAGAATACTATAACGCATGATGATTTATAGAGAATTTATGATGGACTATGCTGTGCAAAATCCTGCAATCCCTGCCATATCTCATAGTAATGATGTGAGGCAATGGCAAATGTCTGAGACAGAGGCGGCATCGGCATTGAAGCAGTAAGACATTCTTCATAATATCGGGGCAGCGCCATCGAAATGGCAAGGCTTTCCTCATAATGTCACATTGCCACTGATCTCTTCTTTAAATTTATTACTGCAGTCAGTTCTATGGCACCTGCATAATTTCTAGTACAACTACTCATTTTACCAAACCCTTCCCCGCTCTCCATAATCTTCGACCGGTTCAAAGATCCATCTGGTTGTTCTTGTTTAACCTCCCAATGACTTTGTTGAGCTACCAGATTATCAACAGGTGTGGTACAATTGTCCAGTGACCAGAATCTATTTTGAGAACCTTTGCAATTTAGCATTTCGGTTGAAAAAGCAAGGAAAGATACCATTTCATAGCCACAGGCGGTGGAAACAAAGTGATTCTCTTGCCCTCTGCTTCTATAATCCACCTCCAGTGAACTATTCTTCAAAGCCTCCATTTTTGCGTAGCTAGGGTTTTCGACGCCTATAAAAGGCACAACTATGCCCCTGTAGGGACTCATGCTCATGCTCAGAATCATATTAAATAATATTTAAAATGTAAAATGTATATTATATAATATATAATATATAATATTATATATAATATATAATCTAATATATAGTTTTTGATATTAATATAAAATTAAATAATATTTAATGTAACATGTATATTATACAATATTTAATAAATATAATATATAATCTAATATATAGTTTTTAATATTAATATATATTAAATAATATTTAATGTAAAATATATATTATATAACATTTAATATATAATTGATATTATATAATATTTAATATATCTAATATATAACTAATATATAGTTTATGAAGGATGGAGAAATGGGAGGGAGAAAGTGGAGGCAAAGTTAAAATTCAAAATTCTATCGTCATATTCGGGTACTCAAAAATATCCGGTACCCGATTAGGCTCGGTATTTCCTTGTGCACCAAACCTACATGGTCAACTATTGGAATGTCTCAAATATGTGTTTTTCACCTGTTTCTCTAAGTTCCAGACTTTGACAATGTAGCTGATGACTTTTTTTTCACCCGAATTTGATAAAACAAAAAGGGTATCTTAAGGAGATTATCAGCTTTCTATCGATATAATTGCTGTCAAATTTTGAATTCGGTAAGTAATTATTAGTTATTTTCTAATTGAGCTACCTCTAAAGTGATGATTTATATACTGATTGAAAAATGACTATAACTTTCAAACAATATAACATTTTTGAAATCCGAAAAATGCTTCACATTCTATGCTTCACCTACTATAAAAAAAAAAAAAAAATTTGAATTTTGTAAAGTTTTGAATGATTTAAGGTGGTCAGACAAGGGAGTTTTTTTATTCTGAAAATGTTGTAGCAGAAAATTCATAATTAATTTTTTTTTGGAATAAAATTACAAAAAAATATGCGTCACATCTGGGCATGAGTCTACTACTTATATATAAAATCTTATAATAAAATATAATCATTTGAATATGATTAAGGTGGTCAGACATACACCTACTTCTTCTTTTTTCCCTGAAATTTTTGTACCTGCTACATTGAAATATATACTTTTCACCAATCATACTAACTTTTTCTCAAAAAAGGCCTAGTATTTTAGAAACTACATTCATTTTTTTACAAATTCTATTCTTACAACTTTTTGATATTAGGTTCATAGCTAGTTGAAATTTTCACATCAAGTTGACTAACCCTAATTTGCTGATTTTTCATTGCCACTTAAGGGCATAGTTTGGCCCCTCATGATCTTGCACATACCCTTACGCATCTAGAAAATGAAACTACAACCTATTGGGATTGAGACAAACATTATAAAACAACAATAGCTAAGAAGGATCGCTTGCCAACATCTGCTGAATACATCTGTTGGAGGACCTTGTATTCATGAGCAGATGTTGGCAAGCGATCCTTCTTAGTTGTTGTTGTTTTATAAGGTTTGTCTCGATCCCAATAAGTTGTAGTTTCATTTTCTAGATGCGTAAGTCAGAGGGGGCTTACAATAATAAATCATGTAATGAGGGGGCTTAAAACACCAGTATATGCAAATTTCATTATTTAATAATAAAAATCTATTAAAATATTTGCAATTGCCTCATTTAACTTGAGGTTTATCTTGTATTATTTTGGTCATTATGGCCCTCCCCCGCTCTCTAAATTTATTCCTTATTTATGGTCTTTGGATCCCGCAGTGTCAACTTGGAACCAAAGGAGTAGAAGTTGCTTTGCATCATCTGGGTATACAACTCAATTATGTTGTCTCCAAAAAATTGTGACCATGATGCCTACATTTATGTTTCTTAGCTGTTGTGATATCTACATTTATGTTTCTCAGCTATCATGTTTATAATGTGCATGTTTTTTATGTGTTTGAGAAGACATTTTTCTAGCCTGGGCCTAGATCCTTCAGCAATTAGCTTCATAATAATGAAGTAGATGACAGATGAGCAATTAGCTTCCCAAGAAAAATCCCATAAATGAACTACGTGTACCGCAATTCTTGTGCCCTCTATGCACACCCAAATGATATATTTGAAACAACACAGATAAGGCTAAATTTACCCTTGTTGTTTCAAATATATCATTTAGGTACGCACATAGGGCACAAGAATTGGGGCACACATAGTTCATTTATGAGATTTTTTCTTGGGAAGCTAATTACTCAGCTCTCAACTGCTTCATTTAATTTCAAGCTAATTGCCGAAGGATCCAAGCCCATGCTAGAAAGATGTCTTCCCATTCTGTTTAAGCCATATTCCTTGTTCTTGTCAAACTTCCTTGGTATGGTAGGCCTGCTCTCTACAGTACGCTTCTTCAATTTGTGTTTGACGATAAGAATCTTCTTCTTCTTCCTAATTGCAACTAGAGCTTCCTTTTCATCATCCCCCCCTCCTGATTCCCAAAGAACCCACCCATATTTTTCCTAGCCTCAGATCTCATCTCTGCAACTAATTTTGCATCCTATTCCAGTGGTGTCTCTAGTGGTTGCAAATCAATCTTATTACAAACTAAAATAAGAGGCTTATTGGAAAATAGAGGTTTTATGCTATGAAACTACAATAAGGTTGCACATCCACATCTGCCCTAGTAATCTTATTAATAAAAGAACTCTTGCCAACATTAGGGTACCCACAAATCAAAATAGTCTTGGTATTTGGGTCAATAGATGGCAACCTTTCCATATGCTACCTCACCTGTTCGAGGTAAGCCAAACTCGGTCCAATTCTCTTAACAATGGTACACATCCATCCAAGTGCAGTAACCTTCAAAGATTTGTAGCGGTAAAGAGAATCCCCATATTTTATCAGCCTATAACATAGTCTTTGGCCACTTTGGCAATGAAATTGTGAGCATGTTTACAAAAATGAACCAATGGCATGTTTACAACAAAAAACAAATTACAAAACTGAACCAATGGCATGTTAACACAATTTTTTTTTACAAAACTAAACCAATGGCATGTTTACAACAAAGAAATAGAATGATAATAATATGCTGAAAATTCTATTTAAAAGCATTTAAATGGAACCTTGCTCTGCTCAATTTTCTTTCATTTTTAATTCATGGGATTATAAGCAGCAACTTGTCAGAAATGGAAATTAAAATTTATGTTTGTCTCCTCGTTCATGCCTTGTTTGCTGCAGTCCTACACTTGGTTGCAAATGAATGGGTGGTTGGGATAAAAATATTCATGGTCATATGATATTATTTTGATCATATATTGATCTTATTGTAATCAAATTTTGAATGTAAACCTTAATGGCAATGATAAGCCTAAAAGGTACCTAGGTGTTGTGTGTGTGAAAATTGTACCTGATCTGTAGACACAACACTCAGTAAAACATTAGAGGTTAGTGATAATCAAAATCGTGCAAAATTGAAAGCTATCTAACCAAGTGATTTACTGCCTTCTAGTAGGTGCGAGATTAATGTTCTCAGATTGTAATCGAGATCAGTGACCTAGACGACACCTAAATGAAGGATTTGAATGCAATTCTAGATATGGAATAAATACAATTAATCTATATTTTTGATATTTTCTATGCAATAAGAATGATAAAAATTGATATGATATGAATGCTATTGAAAACTGATATGCTATGAATCTAACAATGATATGTAATATGAATGTAAAAATAAGATTGATCTCACAAAAATGTCGATTCGCTAGAGCTTTGATTCTTCAATTCCAATTCTCCAGCGTGATTGTGCAAAATATGAGATGATTTGTGAAGAGCTAAAGCCTTAATTTATAGAAATCCAAGGCTTTGGAGGTGCATGGGAAAAAGCCATAAATCACTCAAAATAACTCATCTTGATTTTTGAGTTATCTGATCATGAAAGATAGTTAATTCTCAAAATCATGCAAAAACATGCAAAAACAGCTTTTTAACTCAAATTAGAGTTTAGATCAGCTTTTTGAACTCCAAAAGGATGTTGAGTTCCAAAAAGTCAATAACTTGCATTGATTTTCTGATTTGGAGTTTAACTGTTTCTTTTGAATATGCATAATAATTAAGAATTAAATAAATAAATAAAGTGATTTATCCTCAACTCAACTGATTTTTGAAAATAAATAATTAATTTATGGGTTAATTGACTATTTATTCAAACTTTTATTAAAAATTATATTATTAAATAATGACAACATGCTTTAATTAATTAAATAAGAATTTAATCAATTAAAGATAAGAATTTTGATTTATTGTCAAAATTAAATAATACAATTAATAATAGATAGAATTAAATTTAATTAAACAATTAAATGGCAAATATTAAATCTAATTAATTAAATATGAAAATATTCAATTAATCAAACTTAGGATAAATGTGATTTATCGCCAAATAATCATTAAATTAAAGATAATTAAGATAATTAGGAATATTACTAGGAATATTTCCCGATGCAGAATTTAAGATAATCAATTATGATTCGATGATGTTTAGATGTGCCTTAGGTTAGGACTTTGATGTCGATTTTGTTCGAATTGAAGATGTAGGAGATTAATGAACTTATAGCCCATTTTTGGGGTATTACATTTTGCCCCTCTTTGAATTACTGTGCGAAGCGTAGTGGTTCAAAGATAGTCTGTGTTTGATAAAGATATGAAACTGATTCAAAAGATAAACCGATTGAAAGATATTGAGATAGGAGTTGAATGATATTGAATTAAGATGGAGATAATAGGTCTTGAATGACCAAAGATAATGTTCACTGTAGCAGCAAATGAACCTATGATTGTGAAAAAGTGTCAAAATGCCTGATTCCGAACCCTTAGGATTGATAAGAAGTGAGTGACCCGTTCTAGACTCGATTGTCTTAGTAGAACTAGCAAGTATCACATCCAAACCCTTCAGTTGTCGAAGAACCAAGGAAAGAACACTATGATCTGATGGTTGCAAAAACTGATACAGTTTACAAGATTAGGAGAATACCAGATTGATATGGATCGATGAATCTGATATGCCCCAAGTGATGATAGATTTGCCTCAAGCGATGAGGACTTTTGATGAATCAGTGACTAGACGTGATTGTTGTCTTGATCACTGATGAAAGATATTGATAGATTTGATCGATAGAATTTGATTTACAGACTTTGAATGATGTGCAATACCATGCCCCATTCGGGATTAAAATTGAAATCTGACAAGAAAAGTCAGCGTTGATAGTTTAGAAGCATGTTAATTGATTTGAGAAGTGGTTATATACGTTCGAGAACGCATTCTGCATCGTTTGGAAGGTCCCAAAAGACCAAGTTTGACTAGGTTTGACCATGAGTTGACCATGGTTGACCAAGTTGAAATTTTGATAGTGTGATGTAAGATAATCAGTTAAGTTGAATACTAGATTTCTGTGATGATTGAAGGTCGAATATGCAAGTAGTTAATAATATGAATGATCTCAGATTTGAATTTTGATCCTGAAAAAGGATTCTACTTGCTATTTCATTGGAGGAACCTTCGTGTGAGATTCAGCTCTTGTTAGACTGGAAGATGCGATTTGAAGAATCGTTTAAGCATTGGAGTTCGTTTAATCATTGTGAGATCATGCAACATGCAAAATGAAATGAGACATGCAAAATGAAATGCAACCTAAGACCGAGGACCTAGTCACTGATCATATGTCAATTTGTTATCATCATTGAACTTTTAGGTAACCGGATAAATCAATACAATGCCCACTAGCCATGAAACCATAGACATATGAATATCGATTTGTATGCGCAAGAATCAATACAACACCCACTAGTTATACAACCATGGACATATGAATATTGATTTGTTTTCGGAATGTCGGATTAGATATAAGCACCAAGGCACAAAATGCCAGGATGTCCTGAACATCATATCCATTTTGATATAGCAATTTGTACAAGCATCAAAACATAAACGTTGTGATGACCTGAGTACGCCTTGCATTACAAACACATCAAACAGTCAAGAGATCATTCTAAATCCAATGTGAATTACCCGTAGTGACCCTTTATCGTTCACATCCTTAGGCAAGATTGCGTTCACAATAGGAGAAAGAACTTACTCAAAAAGACAATAGTGAGATCAAACTTCCTTGAATTGTCTGGGTATCAATGGTCGAGGTACGCATGGCCATCCAATTCAAGATAGAGGCTCTTACAGTCGGACACCATTTCAATCTAGAAGTTCCAAAGATGTTAGATTTTCACATACAAGCAGAAGATCAAGAAAAGATTATGCCCCTAGTCATCTCTCTAAATCCTATAAAGGACATCATCGAAGAGCTCGAAGGGACACAATATGCAAAAATCTCAATGCGGATCAGTAAGCCTACAAGGAGATAAAAGCATGAAAAGCACAGATTGTTTTCAGTTGAGTTTTGATGTTTGATTGTTGTTGATGCAAAATCCTTTCTGGAGACGAGACTGACTGACTGACTCAACTTGAAGCTTCAAAGGACTCTGAGTGGATATGACACGTCTAAGATACATGGGAGACCATAGGATATGACATTGATTGCCCCCAAGTGTGAACATTGATAGGATGCAGACGCTTGAGCTGGTTGGTGTACAGGCCGACTTATTGAAAACTGGAAATGCAGGAACAAACCGGGAGATATGTACAAACTAAAGCAAGACTGAAAGCTGGGAAAAACCAAGATTGTGCTGATAGATGGAGCATTTTGGAACAAGTGGCGCCTGTTTGCCAGGTTTTCACCATCTTGGTAGAGATTCTATTTTTGTTACCGAGGTGCCTGTTTCCAGGTTTTCACCAAGGCACTTTTTCTTTCTTTTTTCATTTTTTTGTATTTTTCATTTTTTCAATTTTTTTGTACTTTTGATATTTTTTTGATTTTTTTGCGAATCATCAAGGCGCCTATTGCTAGGTTTTCACCAAGATGTTCATTTTTTCAGGACTTTTTCTGATTTTTAAGATTTTTTTCAGGACATTTACCAAGCACTGAATGCCTTAGGCGTAGAATTTCTTCAGATGGAGAACGTTGATTGGTTCTCGGAGCTGTTCTCCTTCAGTCGTTGAGAGTTGATAGGCACCAGAGCCAAAAGTAGTAGTGATAACAAAGGGACCCAGCCAATTGGGTTCGAACTTCCCCTTGCATTCTCGATGTGATTGATTTTTAGGATTTTCTCTCAACACTAGATCGCCAACCTGAAATTCTCTATGTCTGACTTTCTTGTTGTAGCCTCTAGACATTCTTTTCTGATATACTCTGAGATGATCATACGCTGCTTGTCTGCGCTCATCTAGTAGTTCAAGTTCTTGTAACCTCGACACTCTGTAGTCTTCATCAGTGACAAGTCCATGCATTCTGATTCTGAGTGATGGGATTTCAACCTCAATAGGTAGTACCACTTCAGACCCATAAACTAAAGTGAATGGTGTAGCCCCAGTAGGTGTTCTAATACTTGTTCTGATATTAGTTTTGATACTAGTTCTGATACTTGTTCTGATACTAGTTCTGATACTGGTTCTGATACTTGTTCTGATACTAGTTCTGATACTGGTTCTGATACTTGTTCTTCTTGATAGCATCTTTTTTTTATTTTCAAACTCCCAAACAAGATCATATCATGTAGTCCCAATGTCTAGCAAGGTGGAGAACAAGAAGGATTGGCAAGCTAGTGGAAGAGATAGAAGACAAGAGAATGAAAGCTAATGAAGGGAAGAAATCCCCAAGGGCAAACTCCTCAAGAATACCCAAGCTAGGGAAAAATTGTCATGTAAAGCACATTTAGACAAGTAATGAAAGGCTAGCATAAGTTAAGTCACAAAATCATAATGCAAGAGCAGGAAAGGATGTAGTCCAAAGGAGTAGACATGTCAAGAGGCTTCATAGCATCGTGTTTTACTCTTTCTTTCTTTTCTTTTTTTTAGATCAAGACCAAAGGGGAAAAGGATAGCTATAGGAAAAAATGAATGGAAGAAGATGGATATGAAGGCTAAACATGGAAGGAATGAAAGCAAGATCATCGTAAGATAGCTCACAAAATAGCCAAATGTTCGTGTATAGATCAACATTGTCAAGATCAAAAAGAGAAGACGAAATGGATGAAATATGTAGAAGAACTACGCATAATGCCTGATTGCCAAGTTTTCATCATGGTACTTATCCAAGGTGCCACAAGGGAGTGGTTTTCACCATAGGATGAATTATTTCTCTTTACTTTTGCTACCAAGGTGCCTGTTTCCAGGTTTTCACCAGGGCACATTTTCAATTTATTTTATTTTTCATTTCTCTTTTTTTGGAAGAAGGCAAGCTTTTTAGATAGTGCTCCTTGAAAGGATAAACCATGATATGCCAAGGATTCAAAATGATATGCTCAAAGATGCTGATAGGGATTGGAACATGGAAGAGAAAAATGGAGGATAAGGTTTTATGTAAAGCGAGTGAGGTTGGAAGATAGGAGGAATAGGCAAATGAGGAAAAAGGATAGAAGGTAGAAGGTTAATGAATGGAAGGATTGTGAAAGGGTAGATGGAAAGGAAGGCAAGATCAACGTCAACACATATCTTGAAGGGTGGTGAGAGGGTGGAGGAAATGTGAATGAGGGAATACGTGAAGGAATATGGTGAATGGATAGCAGAGGTTGTGGTTTGGGCGCATGAAATGGAAGAATATTTTTGGAAGGAGATGTAGTGGAAGCTTTTGGAAGCTTGAATGTCAATTTCACTTTTTGTTCAACATGAGACTCTCTTATGAGAGACTTTGGAATCCATATAGCCTTAGGCTTTTTATTTCCCTTTGATGACTTAGAGAGAATATCTTGAATGATGGATTTTGGAACCCATACTTGTCTTGTAATTTTTTTCTTAGATATCTCTTTTGACTTTATGCTTCCATGTCTATGAGAGGAGACATGGTGATATTCTTTTTTTGATGGATTCTTGCATTGCTTCTTTTTCTTGTATTGAACATTCAAGTTACTTCCAAAAGACTTGGGACTTGTGGAAGAAGGAGGAAGATATGACTGGTTTAGATGGGTGGGTGGATGAAAATGATTCAAGGGTATGCATCTATGTTGATCTTGAGGAAAGATGGGAGATGGAGGGATGTAAGGACCCAATATGGATGGAAAATTAGGAGAGTTATGAGGGGAAAGTGAAGGGACATAAGGACCCAAGATGGAAGGAAGGTGTGAAGATCTTTGTAGTGGTGGAAGAGGTCCAAGGATGGAAGTGGAAGATGCAAAAGGATAATCAATAAGTTCATCAGCATCTATATGACAACCAAGGATATTAGCATCTTTAGAGTGAGCATTAGGATCTTCAATAGAATCATGGACATCTTGAATATGAGCACCTTCTTTGATAGGATTGTTCAAAGCTTGCAAAGACTTAGGAAGAGTAGAAAGTGAAAGTGAACATGGAGTGGTAGAACAAGAAGATGGAAGACTTTGATCTTGACAAGGATCTTTGGATAGCACAAGTGCATAATTTTTCTTTTGATTTTCAATAGGCTTGACATTGGAAGGAACACCATTTTTACCAACCTTAATGGAAGTATCATCTTTGGAAAGCGCAAGCGTAGTAAGGTCATTTTGATTGTCAATAAGCTCATTAGTGTAAGTAGTAGCCTGATCTTGCTTAGGAGAAGACTTAAGACATGGTGGAATGCATGAAAAAGGGGGTACAGGATCAAAAGAACCCTGAGGTGGATAAGAGACATCAGAAAAAGGAGTGGATGACATGGAGGCTTCTTGATCTTGATCTTTCTTTATGTTCTTCTCTTTATCATTTTTAGAGTCCTCTTGACATGGAGCCACTTCTAAGGACAAGGAAGCATGTTGGGATTGTATGGATGATTTTGGAAGAGATGGTGGAGGACTAGCTGAAGTAGGGATTATAGCATATGAAGGCTTAGGCTCTTTAGGTTTATCATTATTGAAAGTCTTTGCAGCCAAGTGAAGGTTAGCTTGAGTTTCTTTAAGAGGTAGCCCTAGAGGATAACTATAGGGAACCACATGAAAAGTATCAAGGCTTGTGTCGGATGAAGGTTCTGTGAAAGATTTGAAAGACTCGGAAGCTTTAAGAAATGTATGGGTATTGGAGGAAGTAGGGGATGGAAGGGAACCATCACAAGACAAAGGTCCAACATTAACATGATCTTGCTTGAGAGTGTAATCTTTATTTTCAGCCTGAGAGTTCTTAGAGGAGAGATCCTTATAGTATGCATGTTTATAATCAGCGTGGTAAACTTTCTCTTCCTCAAGTGAAATAGATGGATCATCTAGGTATTGTGCATAGAAATCATCAAAGTCTCTTTCATAATCAGAATCATATGGATCACCATCACGATCTATCCAACGTGACGGCCCATTTGTAGTAAGCAAGAATGAATGATGAGGAGGACTCTTAGGAACAGAGGTGTCATAGGTATCATTACATTTTCTGTCATCATAGTCATCATAGTCTTCAAAGCTAGATGTGTCACTCTCCATGGAAGAGGTATCATATTGCTCAATTTTTTTCCGGGGGCATGGTGACATGTACAAGTCTTTATCAAATGGAAAAGAGTATAGAGGTTCCTTTTCTTTCCCAAGTTTGTCAAGCTGGACTTGCATAGCATGTATCTGTTTCATTATAGTGGTGATCAGAGCTTCTTCCTCTTGTTTACTGATTCTTTGAGACATGTGTACTGATTCTCAATAGCTACTGATTTGTTCTTGACACAATGATATTTTTGACAGATTCTGGAACTAGGCTGGAAACATTGGATATCTTGCAATTTGACAATTTCTGACAACTTTCTCAAATTTTTCCAAATGACACTCTGCAGACTCGTACGACACTGGGTAGTCTATGAAATGACAGTTGCTACACTCATACGACAGTTGGGTAATACTGAAATGACACTTGACAAAACTCGTACGACTTTTGACTTCCTGAAATGACTTTTGACTCCAGAAAAGATATTACGTCAATTTTTGCAAAATGTAAGGTCTTCAGTTTTGGATTGTTTGCAAATTGTATTGTCCAGATTTTGAAGGTTATACCAGATTTGATCATTTTTAATAGCCAAGTAGATAAATAAGCACGCAGAATAGCAAGCAAGTGATTCCAAGGACGTCTGAAAATAATGAACAAGGGCAAAAGCAACCTTGCGCATGAACAATCAAGTGACCAAATTGTGCTAATCCCTGAGAGTACTAATTGTGTATGTTCTGAAAAGTTTTTCAATAACGCACATATACCTAAAAGTGAAAAATTGGCCTCTCTAGGGTTTTTAGTAATGGTTTGACTCTGCAACTTTTATGATTCAAAGGGGTGAACTCCAATCCCGGTGCACCAGGGTTTTGACACAGTCCGAGAACTTAATCTTCAAGAGCTACTAGGGAGATCTGACAACCCAACAATGAACCATACCCGTGGAGATTTCTTCCACAAGGACATTTATATAGCGGTTGTCACTACCATGGCGAAAATGGCTATTACCGCTTGAGGTTCCGTCAATGCAGTTTGCCCTGTGAAGGGATTGTCCGCTACGGTTAACCCTCTCTAAAGATGACTCACAATAGTATACCACAAGGGGACTTGGCTCCAGATTCAAGGTTTTGACACCTCTTCACTTTTAACCCAAACAAAGCAAGCAGATTAATTCGACACGCTAAGACAAAGTTTTGTTCCACCAAGGTCTGTGATATCAACTCCACGTGATCTATCAACCTCTCCAGGGAGAGAATGTATCAATCAATAAGAGAAGATGCACTAACCAAGCTGAATGTGAAACGCACTAAGTATCCTCCCTACCTACAAGGATTCTGTCGTCAAGAAAGATTTCGCTAGGAATCCAATCTCTCAAGAATCACAAATAGTGTTCATAGGGCCTAATTACTATGTGAGCACAGATATATGTTCCGAAAGTAAATCTACCAAAAGCATTCAAAAAGTAGAAAGAGGAACACTTAATGCTTAAAGCAAATATGAGATGAGTCCACAAGGTGGAACACTTAACACCTCACACAAGCTAAAAACAAGTCCACAACTTAGAAAACAAGTGAGTTCCTAAAAGCACAAAAGGGTTGCCAAGTGGAACATTTAACGCTTCTGTCCTGTTGACCCCTCCCCTTTATGGCACTGAGATTGCAACCACAGGGCGGAAATGAGGGGCCGGCGGATTAGCGAGTCCAATAACCCAAGATAGCAATCAAGATCAATCACAAGTATTCTAAGACTACTTAATGAATCCTTAAGGGATTACAACCTAGTATCAATTATGCAAGTGTGTAGAGATAGATAAAAGCATGAAAGGATGCACACAAGCCAGACACATAAGAGATTTATTTTAGGATCCAAATTGAAATATTATCAGCTTGAGAAGAATACCTTAGGTCCAACGCTCTGCAATCCAGAATTTAGCACACATCCGAAAGTACAAAATCAAGACCAATCAACAGCAAATTGTAAGCGTTATAAATCAATAATCTAAAAGTACAAATCTGCAAATTATGTGTCTCTGTAGCAAAATCTCGCGCGAGGTAGAATGCGGTCCCGCGCGAGGAAACACTATCTCGCGCGATGAAGAATGAAGTCTCGCGCGAGGAAGTACTATCTCGCGCGACAAAAATATGAAGACTCGCGCGAGGAAGTGGAGTCTCGCGCGATAAAATATAAAGTCTCGCGTGAGGAACTGTAGTCTCGCGCCAGAAAGTGATTTTTTTCGCGCACAAAAATGATACCAGTGAAATTTCGCGCGACACAGAAAGAAATCTCGCGCGACGCAAGTGAAATCTCACGTGAAAATTTGTACAGAGATGTACGGAAGTACGGACAAAATGATAAAAATCACTGTGTACGGACAACTTTGATTGAAAAAGTCCTACAGAGTATACCAGGACCCTTGAAACCCTTATCCTCAAAAGATAGAAAATTGATAGAAATGAAGGGAAACCCGTTTCAGGGCCCCACGGTGGGCGCCAGAAATGTGTGTGTGAAAATTGTACCTGATCTATAGACACAACACTCAGTAAAACATTAGAGGTTAGTGATAATCAAAATCGTGCAAAATTGAAAGCTATCTAACCAAGTGATTTACTGCCTTCTAGTAGGTGCGAGATTAATGTTCTCAGATTGTAATCGAGATCAGTGACCTAGACGACACCTAAATGAAGGATTTGAATGCAATTCTAGATATGGAATAAATGCAATTAATCTATATTTTTGATATTTTCTATGCAATAAGAATGATAAAAATTGATATGATATGAATGCTATTGAAAACTGATATGCTATGAATCTAACAATGATATGTAATATGAATGTAAAAATAAGATTGATCTCACAAAAATGTCGATTCGCTAGAGCTTTGATTCTTCAATTCCAATTCTCCAGCGTGATTGTGCAAAATATGAGATGATTTGTGAAGAGCTAAAGCCTTAATTTATAGAAATCCAAGGCTTTGGAGGTGCATGGGAAAAAGCCATAAATCACTCAAAATAACTCATCTTGATTTTTGAGTTATCTGATCATGAAAGATAGTTAATTCTCAAAATCATGCAAAAACATGCAAAAACAGCTTTTTAACTCAAATTAGAGTTTAGATCAGCTTTTTGAACTCCAAAAGGATGTTGAGTTCCAAAAAGTCAATAACTTGCATTGATTTTCTGATTTGGAGTTTAACTGTTTCTTTTGAATATGCATAATAATTAAGAATTAAATAAATAAATAAAGTGATTTATCCTCAACTCAACTGATTTTTGAAAATAAATAATTAATTTATGGGTTAATTAACTATTTATTCAAACTTTTATTAAAAATTATATTATTAAATAATGACAACATGCTTTAATTAATTAAATAAGAATTTAATCAATTAAAGATAAGAATTTTGATTTATTGTCAAAATTAAATAATACAATTAATAATAGATAGAATTAAATTTAATTAAATAATTAAATGGCAAATATTAAATCTAATTAATTAAATATGAAAATATTCAATTAATCAAACTTAGGATAAATGTGATTTATCGCCAAATAATCATTAAATTAAAGATAATTAAGATAATTAGGAATATTACTAGGAATATTTCCCGATGCAGAATTTAAGATAATCAATTATGATTCGATGATGTTTAGATGTGCCTTAGGTTAGGACTTTGATGTCGATTTTGTTCGAATTGAAGATGTAGGAGATTAATGAACTTATAGCCCATTTTTGGGGTATTACAGGTGTCACTAGGAATAGATTATGGATTGATCCTAGGTTAGGGGATTGGGAAAATGACTAATAATGGTTTTAAAAGATGTAATAAGGCTATTAAAGCCTCTAAATGTTGTCAAGAGAACTTGAAGTGCAAAACATTGTAATGTGCCTATATTGGCAATATGAGCCTAAAAAGGCTTAGTTGGGGCTTAGTAGTAAGGGTTATAGGATTAGTTGGTTTTAAAGGTTGTCATTAAACCTTTTAGAAGTCTTTAGATGGGCTTTGGATGATGTGTTGTCGAGTTGACAACTTTTTTTGTCAACTTGACAACAAATTTCTTGTTTAGATTGTTTATATAGTTAGTTTGGTGATTGATATCAGACAGTTAGAAGTTAGTTAGTAGTTACAGTCAGTTTATTAGAGTTAGGAGTCTATTTCAAAGACATCCATTTGAAGTGGAGTGGGTGTGGTCTAATTGATGTATCAAGGAACAAATGGAATAACCAAGAAAACACTATATGTTAAATCATCTGATTGATAGCAGATTGGGGCTCACCTGAGCCATAAACATGAAGAATTATTTCAAAAAAAAGATGTAAACCATATATATGTGCACTTGAGGCAAAGAGAAGTTACACCATATCCATATTAAAATATTAGTTACAATATGAAAATACTAAACTAACTAATTCCTGAGCTCATCTCTACATATGGTCGCAACAAAGATATGCAATTACAATACAGAGAAGGCATCGTAAAAATATAATTTCAGCATTTTCCCTAGCCTGACATGTTTTGCACTCAAATCCTTCATCATGGATAAGTGGAGATGGGTAGATAGATGCAGATGAGTTGTCATTGACCCAACTAAAGTATCTGCAACCATTATTTCCCTGTGATGCCCAATCTACATTAGTTCTTATAATATAATGAATAGTATTTACATTAGAAATATTAAATATATACATATTAGCAACCTTTTTTCTATTTGGGCAACACCAAAATTGTTGTCCAGGGTTGCTCTATCTCCGCGAAGTCTTCAACACACACTCTCCACCACCACATTGATAGTTTGGCACATTGACAAGAGCCATCGAGCCTATATCAATAATGCACCGCACCATCGTTACTACATTTATTACATAAATATTATAACATTTAATCATATGATTATAATAATCATGCATTCACCACTATTGTTCTATTGTAGATTCAAGTACTTAAAAAATGTTTGCAATCAATGGTTTGAACAAAGATGTCATTCTAGGGCAACAAGGACAATTTAACTATACCTGAGCTAGAATTAGTCAACTTCAAGGCCTTCATAAAGAGGGTTTCCAATGAACAAGTGTCCAACTTAAGGTCTCTTCAAAGGATACAAAACAAAGAAAATCATAGTCCAACAAATAAGAATTATGTCTAGTTCACTAGCTATTGATATATGCAGTTTCCATCAATGAGTAAATAGGATCTCAATTATCAGTAACTAGTAGTTCCATATAGCAGTAATAAGTTTTCAAATCAACCTAATATATTCATACTTAGTGCTCATATTATATAGAAACATCACTGAATCTCAATACATCATTCAAAATCCAACATCATGTGACTAGCAAGCAACTAGATACAACAACAAAATAGGGTCTTTAAACTAGAAAAGTCCTCACAAATCAGTACCTACTAATGGTATGAGAGTTCAAGAATTTTAGGAGGTAGAGCATAATGTAAGGACCCACTTGTCCTAAGAATTAAAATAACAAATTACTAGAAAGTCATCAATAAAATCTCAACTTAGAATACAAGGCTATAAATTTTTTTGTCTACTTAACAGAGTTAGTCATTGATTGCTTGGGAGATAAATTTAAAAGAGTCCATCCAAGACAAAACTTCCTCTTAGCCATCCAGGCTCTTCTGTCCTGAGCAAGTAAAGGGGTCATCCAGACCCAATCTCTATTTGTGTGAGATAGAGGACGTATTAAGTGACATAGAAGTCATTCTTCCATCCATCCAGGATGGGTTCATAAGGACAAGAAATACTTAAGGCTCTGATCAAAGACTTACACTCTTCAAGACCGACCAGGTCTAGAGTAGCTTGCAAGAAATTTCACAATCTAACCAAGACTGTCCCAAGGTTCTTAGCAAGGTTATAAAATAATAAAATAAGATCTTCACCCTTCCTTGGATTTTGGGCTTACGGCCAAGTGCAGACCATCGAGATTAATTTTAAGTTCTATACCCCCTCTCGATTTTTGGGCATCCGACCGGGTATAGATACCTTCTTGAGAATCATTATTTTCTTAGTTTAATAAATTTAGAAGTTTGCATCTTGACTTGATTGTTAACATGAAACCACTTTAATTATGTCCAAGGTACCTGTGCGCTGGAGGTATCCTTCACCTACCAGGCTGCCTACATACCCATTTCCATGGGATCAAGGCCCTTGAATCCACTCACACTAACGTAGTATGTAGTTCTGGTTTCTACTTTATTTGATGTCATTGTTGTGGGAATGAAACCCTTTCGGGGGATTATCCATTCTCCGACAAATCTTCATCGTCATACACCCACTCGAGCGAATCAGGCAGAATTCCTAAGTTAATTACTTTCAACTTCAATAGTGTTTATCATGAGGTTTAAGTTAGATTTAAAAGTGTAGAGTTTACCTAGGCCCACATGTCCTATATCCACTCCTCTAACCGACTTGGTACCAAGCTTCCCTAAGTTATAAATTTCTTAACAAAGTTTGAGTTTTATAATTAAGGATTCAATATATCAGTTTGTTTGTTGAAAACATTGAATTAGAAGGTCATAGAAGGATAACTACCATAGCTAGCAGCATAACCAGTAGCATACCTTTTAGCTTATCCATCAACATGAGCAGAGCTAGTTCCAGAGCTAGTCTTAGTCTGAATTCCAGGTCCATCAATAAAATAGTGTTTCACAACAACTAAGTATGCCTTAATGGTTTGATGTAGGATGCTTCCCTGACTCCCAAGTCAGCCACAATTAACTATATATTATTTAGCCCTTTCTTAGCTGTACTAGCATAAGTATACCCAATCATTTTATTATGTCTACAACATTTTCTAAATATCATAAATACCATAACAAGTTCCTCTCCTATCATTCACAAATTATATATCCACTTTTTCAGCGTTTGTAAATACTAAAACACAACCAATTGCCAATTATTCATGACTTCCATATTCACTTTATTCTCAGAATTCATAAGTATTGTAACAAAATGTCTTTTGACTTTATAAATGCTGAAATAGAATAACAATATCACAAACCATCTAAAGTAATATTTGTTTTTTTTAAATGAGAACATAGTTTTATTTGTGTGGTTCTCTTCAGCTGTAACTTTAACCATTTTTACAAATTGTATCATCTTAAAATGGAAGCACTTCCATGTTAAGAGTGTTTATCCCTTCGAGTGAGTGGTCTAGGTCATGTCAAGCACCTTAAATCAACTCTTTTCTCAGATCATACTTGTTCCCCTCATTCTGCTTCTATTTGTCCTTGATTTTCACTTCAATCTGCATTTCCTAGCTTTCTGGTTTAGGATCTTGAGGTTTTTTATCACTAGGTCAAATTCGACCTTATGGGGTCAAAGTCAACCTTAAACCTGACCTGGTCAGGATTGACCTTGACCCTAACCTGGTCAGATTTGAGCTTGTCCTTGACCCCCTATCCAGATTTCAAATTTCTTTGATTTTCGGGTGTCGGGTTTCAAGGATATTTGTTTTCCCGCCTCCAGGTCGGCCATTTCAGGTTTTGGAATGGTAAATCCTCAAATTTTATTTAATCTAGGTATATTTCTAAAGGTTAGGACCTAATTGGGATTTAATTCTCCAAGGTGGCCCCTCTAGAGGATTGTGCCCTAGTTCACCATAAAAGGAGGCCTTCCTCTCTCATTTACATATCTCATCTCTCATCTTCTTTTTCCATCAAGTAATCAAGTTTTGCAATCTCCTCTCAAGCTCTCAAGGTGATCAAGAAAGCATCCATCCAAGCATTCAAGTCTTCTTCTCCATCCAAGTTCTCCATTGAAGATCAAGGATTCAAGCATTCAAGCCATTGAAGGGATTTGGTTCAAGCATTCAAGATTCATCATTCAAACCCAAGATCTAGCCATCATGATGGTGTGATCTTCCTTCAAGATCCATTCATTCTTCTATCAAGGTGGATTCCAAGCATACAAGCATGGAGGTTTTGTATTTACTTTCATGGTTTTGATTTACATTTACCATTGTTGTGTTCAAGCTTTCATATCAATATACTTGTTTACATTCGAAATACAATTGCATATCTATCAAATTGCATAGCTTCATTGTTAGATCTACTTCTACTACTTGCTAGCATTCTTATTTCAATTTCAATATTAAGGTTGATTCCAAACTGGGGTTTGACCAAGGCAAACCCCTCAAACAAATAATAAAAACCCTCTTTTTCTTGTAGGTACAAGTGCAGAATTTTAGATCTGAGAGTAGATTTGGATACCCTTTTCGGCGGACTTCCAGGATCTGTGAACAAAGTCAGAATCGACCTTCAAATAAAGAATTTAGCCTTTGACCTTTTATGAGGGTCAAAGACTACCTACCATTGGAAAGACAAAAGATTTCTGGGTTTTCTTCATCTTGACATTTCCAGTCCGAAACAGGTTGCATAATTGCCCAAAAGTACACATAGACATAAAAAATTGGCATTTTCTAGATTTCCCCTAATTTTAGGTTAGTACTTATATTTCAATTATTTCAGATTTCAGATACAATTCTACCATAGGGAAATATAGGGTTTTTCTCTCTCTTTCTTATTCTCCATAGATTGATTTGATTATGCATTAACCTTTTGACTGATCAAATCGGATCTCTCCCTTGGGAATTTGGATTTAGGAGTGGATCTAATATTTCCCCCATACATTACAATATTACACTCAATAAAGGTGATTCCATTTTACCTCTATTCACAAATGAATAAGGAACTCTAATTTAATATAGTAATAATAATACAGACTTGCTAATCTGTTGCAAATTGATAATTTTAAAGAAATAAATAGTTGAATAGTTGAATCGTTCTTATATTTTCTAATATGTTAATATCTTGTTTTCTCTTTAATATATCATATCTTATGTTTATAAATATATATATTATTTATTATAACAATATATTCTTTATAATTCATTTAATTACTTATAAGGTTTAATCTTACTTATTTCAATATTGTCAATATTTTACTTGTTTAAAAGTATATGTTTAGTTTAGTCTTTTAATTAATTAGTCGTAACAATGATAATAAATATTTATAATAGAGTTAATTTGGAAATCTAAAGAATAATTTTATCTCAACTTAATAATATATATATATATATATATATATATATATATATATATATATATATATATATATATATATATATATATATATATATATATATATATATATATATATATATATATATATATATATATATAATTGTCTCAAGAGATATATGAATAATTGAATTAAAAAAAATAACCAATAAATTAAAATAATATGTGATGAATATTTAAAGACCTTCAATTGAAAATCTTGGTAACATCATAGAAGATGATATAATTCATCGCAAAATAATTAAATAAACATCGTCAAGAAATAATTGAATCTTTTATAATAGTAAAAACTTAAAAAGTCACGCATTAGTACAATTGTCATATAATTTATATATAATTATATAAGGGTAAAAGCACAATAAGCTGTCACCCTTTTACAAAGGAAGAGGCTAACAACACCAAAACGAAAAAACTTCAAGGGCATAAAAGTCACATTTCTATTTAGAATTTGAAGATGATGTAAACTGATGAAATGTGTGAAATAGGATGAATTTTATGCCTATAATTTTTTAAAATTATTTTGGACATAAATTAATATATTTTTTTAATTTTTAAAGTCTATTTTTCATGTCCTAAAAATACAGCAAATCAGGGGGTTTACCTCCCGTCAAATAATTATAAGTAAGACATTGTTTTTTCTTCCAATTTTAAAATATGTTTTAGATGACATGTATACCTAGTGCAACAAAAAGGAAAGAAGTGTTTTCGATCTATAATTTGCCCGTTATAAGTATTCAAAGTACAACTTACACGAAATCAGTAGTTTTTATCTCCCGCCACTTTTCAGCTATCAAAATTTTTCTAAAATTCAAATAAATTATATATTCTTGAAGAAGATTCTCTTCTCTAGTGCCTCATATAATTTTAATTTTTTTTTTAATTGATTTACTATTTTTTTTAATTTATCGAATCGGCAACTTCTCAAAGCTTTATATACCTACATGTGATTTTTTACAAATTTGTTTAACATTTTCCAATTGAAATTATATAAAATTTATATTTTTAGAATTGTAATTCCGAGATCTACAAAAGGGTAGTTTTAATTTTTTCAAATTTTTAATTTGCAGAAGAGAAAAAAACACCACAAGTGCAAATTGTGTATTATTTGTGTTTTTTAAGTTTTGGCTGCCAAGTTGGCATGCCACTTAGGATGACTCGGCCGAGTGGGACTCGGCCGAGTCCCCTCAAGTCGTCGGCCCCTCGCGACCGGTCACGTGAGCGACCGGTCCTTTCAAACTGAAGGGTATATATGTGCATAATATTTTAAAAAAAATATATATCAATTGCGAATTTACATTCTTATTTTAGGATATAAGGATATTTTGAAGCAAGGAGTCATTCTTTTGGAGAAGTTTCAAAGAAATTTTGATTTCGAAAGAGTTTGAAGACAAGTTTTTCAGTGACGAAGTAGTAAAACAATAAGAAAAATCTTGCTTAAATATTTGAGCAATGGGAAATAAAAGGACTAGAACAAGGAAGTATGATCGTAAAAGGGATGACCAAATGAAAGGTCATACGAAACGTGTCCAAGAGCAACCAATGGATGTTGAAGAAGAACCTATCACTGTAGAAGGTGCAACTCAACTAGGGGAGGATATTGGTAGTAGTCGAAGTATACATTTTTTTCCTACAATGCAGAATTTGATGGACATGAATGAGGAATCACTTATTAGTCAAATTGAACCAGAACACTTGGTACCTGAAAGCACTATTAAATTGCATCTCAAAAATATGTGGATGGAATATTTTGAGAGTAAATCTTTGGTGGGAAAAGCACAATTGTTTGCAAAGTTATTCAAGAAAAAAGAAATGACTCCGGTTTTGGAATTGTTGGGTATTGATAATAGGAAAGTTGGAGGAGGTAAAGTAAAAGAGACAATAATTCAAAATTTACAAGATGCACTGAATGTTGTTAACAAGGCAGATCATAAAGGACCAGATTCAAATACAGCTAGAAGAGCCTTGATGACTATGATAACTAGTAAGAAATTGACACATAGAAATCAAGTTCGAGCAATTTCTGATTTACTCAACGTATCTCGAAGAACTATATAGAGATATATTAGGAAGAGAAATATGTTGGATATGAATATTGAAAAGAATTGGGTACAGATTTGTAGACTTCCCCGTAAAGACAGAATTTCTGAAGATGTAAGAAGACGGGTCATTGATTTTTGGACCAATCACTCTCGTGTTTCTTCCAATAGAAGGGACACTATACAAATGGACGATGAAGAGACCGGTATGAAGATTTCACATCCAAAACATTTTGTCGATACTACACAAAGTGAATTGTTTGAAGCATTCAAACATGAATTTTCAAATGTGAAAATATGTCAGAGAATGTTTGAGATGTTGCGCCCTTGCTTCGTACACATAAATAAGGTTCGTAAAACATGTTGTTGTCGAAATCATGTTGAGTTTCACTTATACTTGCAATCATATAAAAAGGTTACGACAATACTTAATCTAGGTATGGTTACTGGAAGTACAACAGAATTTGTAAAGTCCATTTTATGTGATAAATCAGAAGGTTCAGATGAATTTAATGTCCAGTGTATAAAAAATGAATGCAATAATTGTGGAAATTTGCAGCAATTTCCTTTACAATTTAATAATATTGATGTTACAACACTAGTCCAGTGGAAGAGATTTGAATATGAGATATACCAAACGAAGACAGGAGGTGAATCAAAAAAAATTACATTAAAAGAGAGTGAATTACCGTACCTTCAATTCATGGACAGATTTCGATCTATGATTTATCCACATATCCAACATTGTCATGGTGCACGATGGCAAGCTAAACAATTTCGTGATTCCAAAAATTGTTTCCCACTTGGTTGTATTCTTTCAGTTGTAGATTTTGCGGAGAACTATACATTTTCCCCTCAAAAGGAGCTCCAAAGTCAATATTATCATTCTGATCAAGTTGCAATATTTGTGCATGTGACCTATAGACATGCACAATACGATTTGGATGGGATAGAATCTGGTATAGATCAAAATGAACGCATTATCATCAAGGAGGTTCATTTCTATATTAGTGATGACAAGGTTCATGATAGGAGCTATGTGGCTCATTGTTTCAACATGTTTTTCAACAATCTTGCAAGTCGTGGGATAAATGCTTCACAACATTGGATCTGGTCTGATGGGTGTGCAGGTAAGTACGTACATGCATTATAAATTTTATTTTAATTTTTTTTTTGAGCATTTCTAGATATATTTATGTGTCACATTTAAATACATTTTTGTATTTATTTGAATTGTAGGTCAATTTAAGTTTGCAAAAGCTTTTAATTGGTTAGCCATGCAACATGCTAGACACAACGTTAAGTTTGTTTGGAACTTCTTTGAAAGTGGACATGGAAAAGGAGAACATGATGGAGCAGGAGCATGTGTGAAGCGTGCACTCCGACAACATGAACTTCAAGGTATGTGTACATACATTTGATATTCAACTTGTTTACTTGACTAGACTATTTAAAACTTTACATTACATGTACACATGTATATATATAACTAAATTGTTAAAAATATATCTCTCTAGGTAACATGATAGAGAATTCAAAGAAGATTGTTGAATGGTGTCAAAATCATTTCGCTACTCGAGACACAAAATACAACAAACGTTACTTTTGGGACGTGATAGGTATTTATTTAATTTACTTTTATTTTTCAAACTCAAATTCATGAAACTACATATATAGGTATGTCATGTATGTGTGTTTTAACTTGTTGTATATATATATATATATATATATATATATATATATATATATATATATATATATATATATATATATATATATATATATATATATAATGCATTTCACATTTTTCATGATTTCAAACTGAGATCTATATATCAATCCATCCAATCCAGATATCGATCGATCGAATCCCTACAATTGTCAATCAATTGTTGGAATTAGAAGTTTGCATCAAGTGATGACTACGGGACAACACAAGCCTCCACTGATTCAACTAAGAGATAAATCATGCTTTTGTGAAGATTGTCTTAACAACAACACAATGAGTCAATGTGTTAATATTGCAAATGGATATGTTTCAATATGGGATCATAAAGTGTTAATTAGAATGCCTCCTTATGAAGATGATGACAATGTCATAGACATCCATGATCCTATATATTCAGCTGACTATGAACGTGTTTCTGATTTAGTTGTTACAGGTGCGTATTTTTTATTTCTAGGTATATTTACATGATATATATATATATATATATATATATATATATATATATATATATATATATATATATATATATATATATATATATAATACATGAACTTGAGGTTTAAATTTAACATTTACTTGTACACATAAATATAAATTGTGTAGGTGATATTTTTGCTGTGGTTGCGGATCCTGAGAATATAGAAGGTGTAGATTATTATCTACTAAGATGCACCAAGGAAAAACACAAGTTGCTTGAAGAAGTTGTTGATGGTGATGGACAAAAATATCCGACTGGTTCAGTTGTTATTGAAGGCACCTATTATCAACAAGATAAGATTGAAAAAAATGGAATTAAATTTGTTGAATACATGCGTGGAGAGAGAGTTCTACATTATAGTCACTTGGTTATAGCGACGAAATTGCAGTTTGAAACTGTATCAAAAAAAGGGTCAAGTAAAAACCAAAAGTGGAAGTTGCCTATTGAAGAGCATGAAAAACTTTTGGAGATAATAAAGGATAGAGAGGATCCAGACTACATGTATCAGGAGCTTTAGGTTTAAGGATTTTAATTTTTACATACTTAATTTAAATCTTATTTGAAACTTCTATGTAGACTTTACATTTGATTTGAAATTTATGATTAGATTGAATTTATGGATCAAGATTAAACCTGAATTGAATTTTAATTGAATTTTAATTGATGAAAGTTATCTCTCTCTCTCTCTCTCTCTCTCTCTCTCTCTCTCTCCCCTTCCCCTTCCCCTTCCCCTTCCCCTTCCCCCCTCTCTCTCTCTCTCTCTTAGAACTAGAACTTTCAATTTACTTTCTACTTGAATTTTAATTTCAATTTATTCATTAGATTGATTAGATAAATATTAGATAGGTCTATATTTCTATTTTTTGTTTAGATTGATTAAATGTAGGTCTATATTTGAATTGAAATTAGATTGATTCTTTTTTCAATTGATTAGAATAGATTGATTTCTTGAATTGCATACCTTTCTAGTCTAGATAAATTTCTATTTATTGATTAGATTGATTAGATAGGTAAATTGAATTTTAATTGATTGGATAAAACTTTCAATTTACTTTCTACTTGAATTTTAATTTCAATTTATCAGATTAGATTGATTAGATAAATATTAGATAGGTCTATATTTCTATTTTTTGTTTAGATTGATTAGATAGGTCATGGCTTAAGGGCTTAAGGGGTCATGGCTTAAGGGCCAAATGGGTTAAGGGCTTAAGGGCTCATGGATTAAGGGGTCATGGCTTAAGGGTTTAGGGCTTAAGAGCTTAAGGGGTCATGGCTTAAGGGGTTAGGGCTTTTAAGGGCTTAAGGGGTCATGTTCGGTTCTTAAGGGCCTAAGGGGTCATGTGAGGTCATGTGAGGTCATGTGAGGTCATATTAGGTCTTATTAGTTCATTTAAGGTCATGTGAGGTTATGTGAGATCATTTTAGGTCTTAAGGGGTCATGTTAGGTCTTATTAGTTCATAGTAGGTCTTATTAGTTCATAGTGAGGTCATGTGAGGTTATGTGAGATCATTTTAGGTCTTAAGGGGTCATGTTAGGTCTTATTAGTTCATAGTAGGACTTATTAGGTCATGTTAGCTCATATTAGGTCATATTAGGTCTTATTAGGTCATGTTAGGTCATATTAGGTCATGTTTGGTCCTTAAGGGCTCATGTGAGGTAAAATTAGGTCTTAAGTGATCATTTTAGGTCTTAAGGGGTCTTTTAGGTCATGTTAGGTCTTAAGGGGTCTTATTAGGTCATGTGAGGTCATGTTAGGTCTTAAGGGGTCTTTTAGGTCATGTGAGGTCATATTATGTCTTAAGGGGTCTTTTAGGTCATGTTAGGACATGTTAGGTCATATTAGGTCTTTTAGGTCTTATAAGGTCTTGAGGGGTCATGGCTTAAGAGGTTAAGGGCTTAAGGGGTCATGGCTTAAGGGTCATGTTCGGTCCTTAAGGGCTTAAGGGGTCATGTGAGGTCATGCTAGGTCTTATTAGGTCATATTAGGTCATGTTTGGTCTTTAAGGGGTCATGTGAGGTCAAATTAGGTCTTAAGGGATCATTTTAGGTCTTAAGGGGTCATGTTAGGTCATGTTAGGTCTTATTTTAGGTCTTAAGGGGTCATGTTAGATCATTTTAGGTCTCATTTTAGGTCTTATAAGGTCTTAAGGGGTCATGGCTTAAGGGGTTAGGGCTTAAGGGCTTAAGGGGTCTTTTAGGTCATGTTAGGTCTTAAGGGGTCTTATTAGGTCATGTGAGGTCAAATTAGGTCTTAAGGTCATGTTAGGTCATTTTAGGTCTTAAGGGGTCATGCTAGGTACTTAAGGGCTGAAGGGGTCATGCTAGGGGTTAAGGGGTCATGTTAGATCATTTTCGGTCTTAAGGGGTCATGAGAGGTACTTAAGGGCATAGAAGATTAATGTTGATTAAAGATTGAACATTGAAATTAAAGATTAATTTTAAAGTTAGATTTTAAAGATTGATTTAAAAACTCTCAATTCATTAAAGATTTTAAAGATTGATTTAAACTTTCAACTCATTAAAGATTTTTTAGTAAGATTGATTAATTAATTTTCAATTAATTGATCTAGATAAGGCTTAAGGGTGCATAATAGGGCTTAAGGGGTTTACCTATAGATTGAATTTCTAAGATTGATTAAAAAGATTGAACATTGAAATTAAAGATTAATTATAAAGTTAGATTTTAAAGATTGATTTAAACTTACAATTGATATAAAAAGATTTTTTAGTAAGATTGATTAATTAGATTTATGAAAGATTGAACATAAATTAAATATTAATTTTAAAGATCAATTAATTTTTGGCTTCAATTACAAAATCTGGAAACATGTATCAATGTACAAATATATATATATATATATATATATATATATATATATATATATATATCTCAAAAATCAAACATGTACATCAATGTTTAAATGTCTATATAGTGCAAAATCCAAACATGTGTCAATGTACAAATAGATCAATATACAAAACATGCACCTACATATCAATGTAAATGTACACACACACACACACATATATATATCTCAAAAATCAAACATGTACATCAATGTTTAAGTGTCTATACATATATATCACAAAATCCAAACATGTATCAATGAACACATCAACTACGTTGATGATCACCATCACGTGCTAGATGTGCGGGCCTGTGTGGATCCTCGTCCTGCTGGACCTGAGTCTGTAAATGTAAATATAATGTTACATATATATATATATAAGAACTTGAAATGTAAATAAATTTTATAAAATTTTAATTTTTAATTTATTTCAAGTGTACCTCTGTATCATGATGAATCGGATCAACAGGCTCCTCTAAATCTCCATATGCAGCACCTGTCGCAATGTCCTGTACCACATTTAAATACATTTAAATTTAAATATAGAACTATATGTACACATGTATATCTATATAAATTGAAATTAAATCTAGATTCTTGTACCTGCTGTAATGCACGTCCAAGGTCGGATAACTCAGAAGAGTGCAAGGACATTGCATCAGGATCAATGGCATTGTCCATAAGCAAATCTGAGAATCTACTATGAACTCGTGAGGTCGTAGCCTGTGTCTGCTGTGTGGGAGCCTGTGTATGCTGTGTGGGAGCCTGTGTATGCTGTGGAGGCGGTGTAAGATCATCCACACTCTGTCTAGAGGAACCTGCCTCTGCATCTGAGCTCTGACCTCGACTGCTGCCTGTAGAGGATCTACGACACTGTCCTCCTCCAATGAAAGTAGGTAAATCACGTGGCTCAATCCCATGCAATGTAGAAATCCTCTGGTAAGCAGCCAGGAGATCACTCACTAACATACCACTAATCTCACGCACGTGATCCTCAGGTAGTCGTCCTATCTCATTTGGAGTAGGAAGATCAAATCTGATGTATGGGTCATAAAATGGACTAGATGGTGATACACCTGCACTCGTCCGTGATCGAAGCATGTACCTACCCACACGATCAGATGAAAACTGCTCAACCTGAGTCGCAATGGTGGAAATGCTAGAATACATATCTAAACGTGTGTCCTCAGCTGCAACCTGCCCAGCTCCAGTGTAGGCCTCCAAACCTTTTGGAAGAACCAAAAGGTTTTGACCCACCAATGCCCTCTTACTAGGGGGCTGTGGTATATCGGGTCGTCTACACTTATCCTAATATCTCCCCTGACCCTGACCAGCATGTGGAGGTAGATCTGTGTAGTCAACATCATAGCCCAAATGAAGCTCTGCAAACAATTGTTTGCAGAAATATAGTGGCACCTCATCCTTTTGGGGCCACATATGATGTGCTGCTAACCATCTAGGATATATAAAAGGGGCCACTATGTCATCTGTACAAAAAGTGACCCTATATGCTCGAACCACCCTCTTATTGATGTAATGGGTGCCAAACATGTTCTTCACCTGAGTGACTGAGACATCTGAATCAACTGTCCTCCAACCTACTATCCCTATGACAGTGCTAGATAGGCTATGATAAAAAACATCAATCGATACATCGTCATATGGATTGTATGATTCAGCCTTTTGAATCATACTCATGAGCTCAGTGCGTATAGCTGTCAATTTCTCCCTATTAGGGAGAGTAGTACTATTCTGCAGTGTTCGCTCTAATGCAGTCAGAGCAGCCTGCATCCTAGAGATGGTCTCATCTCTACGACTATCTCTAGCATGTGGGGCCTGGGTACTATTATGGTTTGAGGGAGCTCGTGATCCATGACTATCATGGACACTCTGATCTGAACCACTAGAAGCCATGAGTGATATGCACACAAAGGTAATATATATCTAGATCTAGATATAGATAAAAAATGCTCGCTGCAAGTAGGCACATGTGCACATATACATACATCCAAATATTAGAAAATCAATTGATAAATATATATATATATATCTACAAATTAATTTAAATAAATTAAAAATATCTAACTTTCAATTTGTACATGTGTTGTACAATACTTCAAGTAAACATGAAAACATTTTAAAAACTTCAAACAAACACACATGAACTAATTTTCAAATGCATTTTTACATAATATAAATTAAATTATATTAAATTAAACATTTAAATTCATGCATTTACATATGCACATGTGTAATATTTTTAAATATTTAAAAACATAATTTAAACTTGAAGGCATTTACACATGTATTCAATCATGGTAGTAGAACTAATTCATGTGCATGCATATTTACTAATTTGAATGCATATTTACATGTACATATTTACTTTACACACATGACAAAAATTAATTTGTACAAATTTCCATAACTAGAGAGGGAAAAACATTATATTGAAATTAAATACTAAAAGAAATGGTGAAAATGTATAATAATTTGGAAAGGGGTTCATGGGTCTTAAGAGTCTTAAGAGTCTTAATTAGGTTGAAAGTAACCTAGTCTTATGGGTCTTATGAGCTCATCTTAAGGGTCTTATGAGATCATCTTATGGTTCTTAACCTGGTCTTAAATGAGCTCATCTTAAGGGTCTTATGAGCTTGTCTTAAGGGTCCTATTGGGT
This sequence comes from Chamaecyparis obtusa, assembly GCA_027943335.1. Taxonomy (NCBI): domain Eukaryota; kingdom Viridiplantae; phylum Streptophyta; class Pinopsida; order Cupressales; family Cupressaceae; genus Chamaecyparis; species Chamaecyparis obtusa. Next base: position 20,164 of record BSBK01006340.1, on the reverse strand, counting down.
ATTAACCTTCTCTTAGAGGGACTCTGTAATGTTTGACTGTGTGATGATTACCACAATGTGTTATGGAACTTTCATAGGAAAATACTTTATCCTAAGTTTTAGATAGTATCAAAACCTTAGTTTGGTAACTTTAGGCAACTAAAAATAAAGATGACCTTATAATTAAGGTATCCTAGATATAATAAGAGTTAGGGCTTTATTCATTTTGATAAATAGGAATTTTCTTAGCAAAGGATGAAAATAATAGTTTTGATAATATCCAGCACTATACTTATTTAGACTAAAAAAAATGCATAGGGGAGTTTGATCATCCACGGGCCATGACAAATAGAATAAGGAAATATGACAATCTAGACCATGACTAAGATTAAAGAGAACTAATTGAATTGATTAAATAATATTGGCACTAGACAAAAATGTTTAATTACTCAATCTACTAACAATAATAAATCAATACAAAAGAAAAGTGTTAAGAGTTCAATGATAGCAAAGTGTTCAAACAAATAATACTATTTCAAATCAATTTAGTTGGCTACCTTGGCTTTATAGAAAGTTATATGATATTGATGGTATAGTTTTCTTGTGGCTTGATAATAATTAAATGATTAATTTTGTATTACAAAGTGTGATAAGTTAAAACACATTAGTATGCAAATGTTATCTAATAATTGTTATCAGATAACTATATAATTCTTAGGATTTACTATGACATCTTTCTTCATATTGCCTTTCCTGTCTCACAACTATAGGTCTTATAAAGATGAATGCCAATATCATGGTCCAACTCTAAAATATCAAAAAGAAAGTAATGCAATTTCAAAGATATATACTAAATATTTGGGCTAAATCAAAGAGTGTTACAATGGATAATGATACTTTATTTCAACATTTTTGTGACTATTATGTGTTTTGGTTATGCTAGTCTATTTTGTTTCTTTCCATTTATTGATATAGCATCTAGTCATTATTAAACTACTTTGTTCAATATTAAAAAACATGACAACTTAAAACTTAAGGATTAATTTATCAGGAGTCAACAATGAAATAAAATAAAAGTGCATGCTATAAAGAAAAGTTGTTTTAATATATAACTTGATCTAATGGCATGAAAACAATATAACTCGAACAATGATGATTATTGAATGTATAAGGTAAGTTGCTTACTACACTGTTTAGTCATTTAACCTAGGTAGCGGTTGCACTTGTCCTTGTCATTTGGGTCCTATTGGGTCTTAAGGGTCACATTAGGTCTTAAAGGTTTTAATTAGGTCTTATTGAGCCAAGTGAGGGTGAACTATTTTGACCTATTAAGTTCTATTAGGTCTTAAGTGGTCCTATTAGGTCTTAAGGGTCCTAATAGGTCATATTTAGTGGATGTTAAGTCTTAAAAGTGTTCCTATTAGGTCAGTAAGAGTAGATAGTCCATTATGTTTTAATTTTGATATTATTAAGTTAAATATTGGATCTTATAATTACATCCATCCTATTAGGTTTTAATGGTCTTATTGAATGTCTCAAGGGTAGGTGGACTATTTCATGTTTTTAAACGTTCCAGTTTACATTTTACTTAAATTATATATGTTTTCTATGTTTAAGTTTTATTTGTTAATTTTGTACATTTTTAAAAGTAAATACAATACATATTAAGAAAAGACTTTTTTTTACATATGAATATTAAAAAAATAATTAAAAAATATTTAAACAACATATATACATAAAAAATAACTAAAAAACACAAACAAAAAAATAAAAAAATAAAAAAAAAAATCTACCTCTGACTCGGCCGAGTTGCACTATCACTCTTTAGCCGCTTTCCTTAGCCCCTCACTGTTCAAATGAGGGGCTAAAACCATTGAGCAGGCTATTAGTAGTCCCTCGTAGACTCGGCCGAGTAGGACTCGGCCGAGTCTCCGTGGCCACGTAGGTGCCACTCGGTGCCCCGTGGCACCTCCCCTTCTTCGGCCGAGTTAGTCGGGTTAGCCAAAAGGGTGACACCCGATTGTGCTTTTACCCATAAGAATTGTAAAGGTTAGTATCTAGAGGGTCGTGACACATAAGGGCATCAAGCCTCAAAATAATCAATTTAATTCTCATTAAATCCATCACAAGATTTCCTGAATTCTGCTACAGAGAGATACATTTATTCATATGAACATTGTTTTAATATGAAACAGTAGTTATAATTTCAAACATGGATCAAATAAAAACACAATTGTATCAAAATATTTTCCATCCTAACTAGATTCCTCCAAAATTTCGTATAATATATCTAACTCTCTCCCCTTCATTCATTGTCAAGAACCCTATGGTTGTTGCAGGATCATGCAAAAAAGTATCATATATAATTAAGATCAACATAAATCAGGCTTCCAAAGCATTGCAAAGAAATAATACCCAAGTCGCATCATCATGCCATGAAGGTGAGTAGCAATCACAGCCAAGGAAATGATAACAGTATGCACTAATTCAACATATGGCTTGCGACCTCAATGAATAAACGATAAAACATCATGGTACATGACAGTAGCAAGAAAGCATTAACATGTAAACATGATGCCCAAGCTCAAATTAAAAATAGTATTAATGTATGATATAATAGAAAAAATACAACTTTTTGCAACCTCACGGGTCCCCAAGCAAATAGTAAACACCATCAATTTCATGTTGCAACAACAAAGTATGAATATGGCAAAGATGCCCTATCTCATGGGCTCTAAACTGTAATCATGTTATGGTAACAACAACATAAGCAATGGAGTACGGCTCGAGGGAAATGATGCCATGTAAACAACATCATAACAACATTGAAGAGCACGAGCCAAGGGCATATGCCATGTAAGTACTTTATCTTTTGATGCTCACTTCCACACATTGATATTGTTAGCATTGCTAAGCAAGTATGTACCCTTATAAATGTAGAGCAGCTGGCATCTACTCTTGCAATCTCAGCCATTGAAAGAGCACTACCAACAACAGATAGACCAGGGCAACCATATCCCTTAATGGTACCTCTAAACACCTTAATATTAGCAAGCTTTGGCATAATCTCAAATAGAAATTCTGCTCTCTCCCAATACTTTACAATTATAGGAGCAATTTCAGCTTCAACAACTTCCCTAACTTTTTTATGAATAGCCTTCTCTTCAAGAGTTAAAAGATCATCCAACTGATAATAATCAGATACATAGACAGGGAATTTGGAGGCTGGAGTAGCCTGAGGAAATGCGACTGATATATCCATTGCTGGAAAACCCAATTGAGATATATGATCACTTTCCATGTTTATGGTTTTGCAATGATAGATTGAGTTTCAATATTGAAAATGAATTAAGTGTATCTTCAAAGAAAATTAACAGAGAATACTACAAAGAACTGCAAATGCCAATATGCATAGAGATTACTATTTGAAGGCGTAGCATCTACAATATTAATAGGAACTTATATGATAGGGAAGGACAGATGAAGTGGATAAATGTTTGGATAAATCTTATTGCACTTTGTTGGGAGACAATCCACGTTTGATGTCAACGGCTCACTCAGTTTGAACGGGAAATCATATCCAAATATCACTGTGGAGGTTTTTTTTTCTAAAAAAAATGGAAAGATGAGTAATAATAGTGGTAATATGAAGAGCATGAGCCAAGGGCATATGCCATGTAAAACAATGGTGGACACTAGTTAGCATAGTAGAGAAGGAAATGTGTCTCCAATGATGCCATGAGGATCACAGGTTCTAAAAGCAGTAAGCAATATAACCAGAGAATCCAATGAACACACATTAACATGATGCCCTAGTTCACTAACACAGCAAGTGTGATAAAATCAAAGATGCAGATTAGGTTCGTGGGCTGTAGTAACAGAAAATAAACATTACATGATTCCCTAGCTCATAATAAAATAGTGAGAATCTAGATGTAAATTCCATAATTAAATTATCCAAAGAAATGAACTCAATGCCATGGACACAACAGAGCATGGAGTAATGATCACAGTAAGATGTGCCCTCAAAATACATGATGTTATTCAATCAAGTGATCAAATGCAATGTATTCTTTCAAAATGCAGAGGAGATAACGACATAATCCCTACCTCAATGACCTTCCATTTGATAAGGAGAGGAAAAGCCAAGTTTCCAAAACCAAGCTCGAAGATCAAAGGCCCAAGTCTAGATAAAAACTACAACCCCTATACACATTGTCGAATCGCCCTGGCCGATGAGGTTTCGCGTGCTAAAACCCTTGAAAAAATTCACCATGGTAATAATTAAATGAGAAATGAGGTTTTGCGTGCTGCAACCCTTGAAAAAATTTGCCATGGTAATAATGAAATGAGAAATGAAATCTTTTTTTTTAAGTGATGTCCGTGTTCGTTGAAAGTTTGACATACATGGTATTGGTTGAACTTTCGATGAACATGGGCATGGATTAAAAAAAAATGAAAGTTTTCCTTCTATAATCCGACCACAACCAAAACCTTTTTATTTCATGGTCGAATATTTGGTAGAAAAACTAGGTCAAATGTACTAGTGTTGGTTCCATAGTAGATCAACTCTATAGACTATTGGCACCTATATTTTCAACTAGTAGTTTGTTGTTGCATTGTTCAGTAGTGTTGTTGGGTTCACTTGTATAGATTTATGTTTCATCTACATCCTCAACTTACATATATTTTTCCTTTTTTTTTCAATATGTTCATTGTTTAAGTAATGTCATTGGGGGGAGCTCATGCAGATTGTTGTATTATGTGTCTTTGAATGATATATGGTTTTCCTTTGTTTTCTATCTTCTCATTATTTGAGTAGCATTTTTCAAGGCACTCATTAAGATTGATCCTAATCATCATCTTGGTTTCAAAGAAGGTTTTTCATTCACCAATATGGTAGTTATCATTCAATAGTTTTCCACACTTTTCTTGTGTCTCAGAGGATGTTAATATGCACTTCATAGTTGCCTCTTCATTATTTGAGGGGGGGTTTTGTTCCCATTGGGTTTTCCCTCTTTATTTTCATTAGGCTTATGTCTCCTAAGTTATACTTAAGAGGGGGTTGTTAGTGATAATTACATCTTGTGCATGCATCAATTCACTCTGTTTATTGAGGATTTGCAATAGTAGTTCTCTATTGATTCCAATATGCAAATTGCAACTTTTCTCACTTATGGAGAGGTTTGTGTTGCATGTGTTGTACTATGTAAGGATAACTAAAGAGAACCACCAATTGGCTCTTCATGCCTCTTCCAAGATACCTTTGTTTCCCCAGTAATTTCATTCATTGTGGTTATTTATTCATAGTAAATCATTTATTATGTACAATGTGATCAATAGAATTTCATTCATTTTCAAAAATTATTTTCTTCTATTTTTTATCTACAAGTTTTACTTTTTATTTTTCAGCAAAATCCTTAATTATTTTGCAAGTTTAGCTATAAAATATTACAAGAATCTCTATTATTTCCTATCTTCAATTGCCTCCTCCTTTAGATGACATGGTTCATACACTTACTTCTACACTATATTCCTTCTTGGAGATGCATTACAACTCCCCTTTATTGTGCCCTTCCCCCTTTCTTTCACACGGTCGTCAATCCTCTTATATTCCCCTTTTCATCATTAATATGAATTTATGTCTTGGAAATGCTCATTGTGTTCCCACATTTCTCTACTTCTTGGGTCAATTTAAAGAACTTTTATCTTCCCAAGCAATGGTTTACCATTCGATGTCTTTTTTTCTATTGGATAAATTTGTTTGATTTACTATTTGTTTGAAGGTTTATCATTTTTAAGCTCCCATTTTTCACAAGTTAGGAGGATGTTGGCCAAGGCTTAGATTTGGAGTCACACCTCTTTTTATCATTCTTTTCCATGGAGTGGTATCTCTTTGAGGCATTATGAAAACAATTAAGGTGCGTTGTGTATATTTTGTATGCATGTCATTTAGGGAATTAGTTGCGATTACAACAACAAAATAAAAGGGAAAATATGTTTTGTTGATGCTAATTGCTGATTTATTTGGGATGTTCTTGCATCATTTTATTTATTTTTGAATATTATATTGTGCCAAACACCAAAATGATGCACACATAGAATTAATTTTGACGTTTTATTGGTTTTCAAAACCTCTTGATTGACAATCATTTTTTATTATTTACTTTTAAAACATTAACACCAAGTTGAATAATTGAGAATACTTTAAAAAATCAATAGTTTACATAGTGCCTTCTCAACACAAATAAGGAACTTTTTGTCTCAAGCCTCTGAGGAAGCCACACTTCATTGGGAGTAGGATGCATAAATTTTTTTTGTAGGCTTTATTGGCTCCTTTTATCCACAAAAAACCCTCATTATTGTTTAATCTTAATCCATTCTTGAGATCTCAAAGTGATATTCAATCTTTCCATGTTAAAGCCATTTGTGGGTAGCACATCTCTACCTCATATGACAAAAAGAGTGAGTGTACTTTCAAACAACAGAAGGTATATTTCTAAACAAATGTACACAAGCCATTCGAGACTGAGCTAGAAGCTCTAGCCTATCAATTACTTGTTTTTGTTGAGATGAGAATTATTGAAGAAATTTCAAATGAAGAAGGTTCCCCTACAAATTTTCCTATCTCAAATCCTTTGTAGGTGCCTTCTCCTAATCATATTTGCATACAAGAGATGGAAGATTAGTAAATGATAGAATATTTTAATCTACTATCAGAATTTACATCTAATCTTATCAATCTGATGTCAGCAAAGAGAATATGTTCAGAAATCAAAGTTGATCTCTACTAGACAGAGGAAACACAAAGTCAATTATAGAAATATTTAACATTGGAGTAGGATAGTGCTATGGATTCTCAACTTGATGATCAGTTTGACTTCTCCCAAAACCTTTCTATTACTCAAACCTCATATGTTAAACAGGAGATCATCAAAATGCCAAAAAGAAGAGGGAGAATTCCAAAAGTAAACAAGATCAAAGAAGAGATAGAGGTTGTTGTGGAAACCACACTGGATGCCAATTTTTTAATCAACAAAAGAACGAGTGCTTTAGGTACTCCTTAGTTAAAATGAGAGTTCTATCTTGGAATGTTAGAGATATAAATGCCTCTAAAAAGTGCTCCCACATCAAAAATCAATTGGATGCAAATGGAGCTGACATTATTATAATTCAAGATTTAAAATTATCACATCAATCCTATGATTCATCGGTTCTTAAATGGACCAAATGGAGATCGGTACAAGTTTCAACCTAGGCAGCCTTAGGAGGATTATTAGCACTTTGGGAGCCAAATTCTATTGATATTCAATTGTTTAGGTCTGAAAATAATTGGCAACAAATGAAAGTGCAAAGCTATGATTTTCAATTTATCCTTTCCAACATATATGGGCCATCAACAACTAGGGATAAAGCACAACTTTTGGACATAATTTTTTAATCCATCAAGGGTATGACATGTGATAAATAATTTTTGGCAGGAGACTTCAACACCATTGTATTAGCTCAGGAGAAAAAATGGGGGTATTCGTCCTCCTTAGAAAACAATGGAAGAATTTACAGCTTTCATTGAAGACAATGCATTGGTTGACATAATCCTGAGGAATGGTAGTTTCACTTGGACAAATCGTAGGAAGTAATTCCTACAAATTGTTGAGTCTCTTGATAGATTTATGTTATCCCATTCATGGTTACCTCTAGTTTCCAAATTTCTTATGATATTCTCCCCCTCATAACTTCAGATCATTTTGCAATTTCACTTAAGTGAAAATCCTATAAAGGAGAAGATAAAATCCTCCTTCAAATTTGAGAAAATGTGGTTTAGGAACCCACATTTTCTCCCTCTATCAATGCAATGGTAGGTAGAAACACCCTTTGTCAATGGAACAAGAATGTTTCAGTTTCATAGTAAAATGCAGTATATCAAGGCTAATATTACAATTTGGAATGTGCAAGTGTTCAATTTTTTTTCTTAGAAGAAGGAGGTTGAAGCTTATTTGAAACAAGTGCATGAGAATATCATCCAACATGGTTTAGATGATCATACATATGAAAAAAAAAGGAACTGCAAGAGACTTGGGAAGAGTTAGGGAGAAGAGAAGAGGTGTAATGACAATCAAAGCCACATGAGCTTTGGCTACAGGAAGGAGACAAGACTACCAAATATTTTCATGCTTCATCTAAGATTAAAAGAGTACCCAACACCATTTTTTTGGTACATCATGCTACATCAGGTAAGAAAATCACTAATACCCTCAAGATTGAAAAGGAAGGTCTTTTATTCTTTTCTAATTTGTTAGCACCTATAAAAACTTCAGACCCTCTTCATGATTTGGCTGAAAGGGAAATCCTTGCTCACATTCCTTCTTTAATCACTCAAGAGGATGTATCTTTAATGAAGCCTTTTACAATTTATGAACCTAAGAAATTTTTCTTCTCCTTGCCACCCAATAAGGCCCCAGTACCTAATGGGTTTACAATTTTTTTTTTTCAAAAAGCATGGGATGTCATAGCCTTTGACTTAGTTTTGGCTATGGAGGAGTCTAGGAAAAATGGGAGAATGTCAAGTCACTTCAACTCAATGAATATTTGTCTTATTCCAAAGAATAAACAACCCAGATTTTTTTTAGAATAAATGCCTATCTCATTGTGTAACACTGTGTATAATTTTTTCTCCAAGGTAATATACTTAATACTACAAATTCTTAACCCAAAACTGATATCTTCGAAACAAGGGGGATTTGTTCCTAGAAGGGAAACTATAGAAGGTTCTTTATTTGCACATGAAGTGTTTCATTCAATCAAAGAAAATAAGCTATCTTCTTGTGTAGTCAAACTAGACATGATGAAGGCTTATGAAAAAGTAAATTGAGAATTTTTTGTCAAAAGTATTAGGTAGATTTGGCTTCTCTGACAGATGGTACAAATGGATTTTATCTTGTGTCAAGGGTGCAAAATTTTTAGTTATTGTTAATGGATCCCCATTGGGTTTATTTAGTGCTACACAGGGTGTTAGGAAAGGAGATCCACCATCTCCTTTCTTGTTCATCATTATGGCAAAGGCTCTGAGCAGGGAAATCACTTCTAAGCATCGTTCAGGTCTTTGGAAGGGAGTATTGATTCCTAATACAAATATTGCTATAACACATTCACTCTTTCCAGATGATACTCTCCTATTAGGGATTTCCACGATAGTTGAATTTAAACAGATTAAAAGTGTCTTAGATACATATGAGGTGGCCTCAAGACAAAAAAATCAATCTATAGAAGTCCATGGTTTTTATTTTCAATGCAAAACCTAGCATTAAGAGGAAAATATTATAAGTTCTCGATTTTCAGGAAGCAAAGATTCCAAGTACATATTTAGGAACACCTTTTTAATTGGGAGATAATAGGGTTCAATATTGGTTAGGTATTGTAGACAAATTAAAGAGCATAACTACATCTTGGAAAGCAAGATGGATGTCCTTATCAAGGCGTATTTTGTTGATCAAAAGTGTGCTAGCAACAATACCCAATTATTTCCTTGCTATTTTAAAGGTTCCTTTAGTAGTGGTGTCACAAATTGAGAAATTCATCCAAAATTTCATATGGAAAGATAATATGAAAGATATGAAAAAGATTCATCTAATTTCATTGCAAGGTATGTCATCCAATAAGAAGGAAGGTGGGGAAATAATTCATAACATAGAAGAAATAAATGCTACTTTTGGAGGTAAGTTAGTTTGGCATATGTACTCAAGGCCCTATACTAAGTGGAGTAAACTAATGCAAGATAAATACCTTGACTCAGAAAACCCTGCCTAGATTTTCAATATTATTAATCCAAAAAATGGTTTAGAAATGTGGAACTTTCTTCTTGCCTCAAGGGGATATTGTTACCTCATTTCTCTCTTAGGAGGTACATAGTGGTGAGGAAGTAAAATTTTGGTTGGATTTTTTGAATGGGTTTAAGCCTTTGGTTGAACATGATGAACTAATACTTATATCTCTAGTAATAGCTCAAATTTGGGGAGAAAAGTTGATTGATTATGATGATGAAGTAGAAATCTTTAGGCAAAGATTTGTGGAAGGATGTCTAGTCATTACCTATTTCAATGGTTCGGAAACAATTAATGAAGAAAACCATGAAAGAGAGGGTGGTATTCTTAAACAATTCAAAATATATTATCATATGGGATCCTTGCAAAATAGGGCAATACATAGTTAAATTTGGGTACGAGGCAATAAAAAAGAGGAATGTGCATGTGACGCCACATAAAGATTATCTATTTTCATGGAGTAGTATGATGCCACAAAAGGCAAGGTGTTTCACTTGGTTGGTACTTAAAAAGAGGGCTCCCACTAGTGATAGATTAGCCAAGATGCCTATTGCTAATGATTTTTCATGTGTTCTTTGATTATCGCCTTTGGAAAATGTAGACCATCTCTTTCTTTAGTATCCCTTTGCTTTTTAATGCTGGAAATTTATTTTATCAAATCTCCAACTTCATATGCCACTACCATTCATAGTGTGAGAATTAATATATGGGTAGCCCTTGTTGTATAATGATTCCTTTTTTGCAGGGATATGCGTGATTGTTCCACCTGTTATAATTTGATCCATCTGGTGGGAAAGGAATACGAGGATATTCAGGAAAGTGTCTTCATTGGTGTAAGAAGTTCAGTCTAAGTTTAAAGAATCATTTGCTGAGGATGTCATGGATCATGTCGAAAATCCTAAAACATGTGCATCCTTCTTTACATCATGGGATAATAGTGTGCTTCAACAATAGCTGAATATAAAGTTGCCTTTCAATGGATCTATATTGATGTATCCTAAGGGAAATATCAATAGGAAAGAGATCGGATGACATGCCCCTACTCATACTTATGTGAAGTTGAATTTTGATGGAGCCTCTAGGGGTAATCCAAGAGTCTCAAGTGTGGGTGAGTGCATTAGATATGAAAGGGGTAAACTCATGACTACTAAATCTATTTCTATTAACAAAAGGACAAATAAAAGTGCAAAATCGTATGCCTTGTTACATGGTCTCCTAATTGCAAAAAGAATGAGTTTTTCTTATCTTCATGTAGAAGGAGACTCCTTGGTGATAATTAAAGCAACAAAATTGCAGAAGTGTCAAAATTGGAGGATCTTTTATATACTTCAACAAGCTTGTGCCATTGTGGACTCTTTTGAATCGTGTGTCATCACCCACACTTATAGAGAAGCAAAAAAATTGCCAGATTGGCTAGCCATTTTAGCATGTGCTATGGGTAAGTGGAGTTTTCTGGTGACAGGGAATATATACAATCATTTTCAAAATTTGCAGTGATTCTTAAAAACAAAAAGTATTAAAATAAGTCATTGCTCTTGCTGTGTAAAATTGGATGAAAAGGGGTAAGAGTTGGAAGTTGGATGATCTTTCTAAGGGGCTTAATTGGAAAGGCTATTTCTATAGTTCATGAAGAAGAAATTATGTGAGCTTGGATTTGCTAAGAATGCAATAAAGTAGGTCACATTAAGACTTATGGAAATATCTTTTTTCAAATTTGTGGGAGCTAAGACAAGAGGAATAAGCTTTAGGTTCATTATGGATTGTACATAACAAGGCAATTCAAAATCTAACTAAGGTTCCACACAAGACTCAATTAGGTTGAGTATAGAGTAGGTTTCAACACAGTTCAACTTGTTAAGTCTTCTTCAAATTTCATGTGGCATGAATTTTTCATCCTAGTCAGTACAAGTCAATGCGTTCATCTCTATGGGGTAACAGTCACCAATTATTTCAAATCCTCCTCAGCTTCCACATGGCACGACGCATGGAACTCAATTTGATTTATGGGATCTATGTTTTGATATTGGATAAGATACTACTCTAGTGCAATTTCAAACTTGGTAATTGTGAGAGAGAGCTTGAATTGAATTAGCTACTAGCCTCTATATGACAATGTGTACTTTCCACCTATACAATACAATATGCCATGGCAATTGAATTTTCTTTGATGTGATGGATAGTTATAAGAGGGTAAGTTTGGCAAGTGTATAATGAGGACTGATTATGTCTGATTCCATTATGCAATGGTGTTTTCGATGTGTGGGGTCCCTGTTATACGTTTGTGATAGAGTACGATGGCATTGGTTTAAAGCCATTATTCAATTGTCGTGGGTATTAATGATATATCTTTCAGTGGCATTAATGGAATGGATCCCCAGTTGTTCACATAATATTTTGAGCATGTTTCTTAAATATGTAGACATTATGCAAATTGACACTCGACTTCACTTCTCTGAACTCAAACATGCAAAGTCTAAGGTCACTTGTTACAGATTCATCATCCCACTTAGTGGCAAGGAGATTTTGAAAGGATATTTTTATGCTGGCATATGAGACAACAACCACATCACGTCCAGAACCAAGATTGTATCTAACTCTTTGTGGCATTAATGCAGGTTTATTGGGAATTGGTGCTTCCTTTTAACAAGGACTCTAACTCACATTGGTGTCCATAGTATCTATATTGTAGAGAGAGTTTTCAATTGTAGTGCAAGGTTTTTGACATGATGCAACAATGTGGTTCAGCCACAATTTCTGGGGGGTAATAAGTTACTCAAAGCTGCTAAAAAATATGAATTCTCATACGGTCAAGCCTTTGTGGGTGGCCTATTTCCATGACACTTTCTCTTTAATGGACATGTCTTCCTCATGGTGTATGACAGTATAAAAAGAGCCTTAGAACACCAGAATTATAGGCACCTTAGGCAAGCTCTGCAAGTGTATGGGAGGGTTCTTAGGGAAGATATGGTGAGCTTGATTAAGCATAAAGTTAATGCATTGCTCTAGTTGTTTGAAATGATAAAAACTCTTCATCAGTTGCAACCCCTGTTTTGCATGAGGCTTTTGTTCCTGGTCCCTTAGAGGTGTTGGTTGAATATTCACAAGCTATTAGGGAAAAAATGTGCAGGGTAATGAGGCTAGTCTGCCTTCCTCTTCGATTGTGCTTGTTCTTGGTGATAATGCCAACAATGTACCGGCAAATGAAGATCCATTCTCAATCCCTGTGCCGATGGAGGAATGATATTCTTGTCGTTCCAATACATATTTCCCTTTCAAACATAATGCTTGTATCAATTTTTAAATTTTGATATTTTGTCCCAAATGCTCGTTGGTGGGTCAAAATGCAGATATTTTGGATTTTTACAAGGGTATTACGATAATGAAATGCATTATGCTCTTCTTCAAGTGGATATTAATTTTGGGTGTTTTTTAATTAAGCTGATAGGTTTTATTGTGGGAGCTTTTGCTTCCCAAACTCTTGTAAGAGCATATTAATTTGATAGGCTTTATTGTGGGAGTTTTTACTCTCCTAACTCTCTAAAGAGCATATTAATTTGATAGACTTTATTATGGGAGCTTTTGCTTTCGAACTCTCGTAAGAACATATTAATTTTGGGTGTTTTTTAATTAAGCCGATAAGCTTTATTATGAGAGTTTTTGCTCACTCTTGTTATTATTAAGCCAGAAATGTGTCATCCTCTATGCCTCTTTGCTAGCATTTTCCGACTGATGATAGGACGATTGTAAGGTTCTCTTTTGCACATCTCCCAGCTGGCAACTTCTCTTCCATTTCATACACCTGTCGCTTAGCTGGTAATCAATCTCATGTTGAAACCCTAAATTCCATGGCACCTGCCTTCCTGCTTTCGACTGCATTTTCTTCTTATTGAAAAGTATAACCAGTATTCATGCAAGTTGTTTGATAAAATTACAAAGAGAGGAGAGGAGAAAGTTTTATAAATCAGATTTGGGTGGAATTTTAGGCAGGTAATGCATGCCAATCATGACATAATTGCATCCTTGAAAATTGATTTGCCGAAATGGTTTTATACACTCTAAATAAAATGCAACGACAGGTGTAAAGTCAGATTCAACAGCCATTGCCAACCAATAAAGTATAAAAGATACCAAAATTTGTCTTGGTTGTTATAAGTGCAACCATCTTAGTAGATATGTATGAACGTGAGCTATTTTGATAGAACGTATCAGAGAAATTTGGTTTGAAATCAATGCAGTGAATGCAAGATATATAGAAAATAGATTTGGTGAAAAATCAATCAAAACTTTCAATTAAATACAATTCACAGTTGTAGAGCTAAATACTAAAAACTCTACAAATGACTTCCTTGCAATTTGTAGTTATAAAGTTATATTCAAGAAAACTTTGCCAGTATCCTCCTTACCTGTGTAATGATGGGAGTTTTGGAACAGGGTATGATTGTCCATGAAATGGTATGATCCTTGTTTGGCAGGAATTTAAAATAAATTTTATCAAATTGGTACAATGAAATGTTTCAAGATAAGTCCAAATTGAAATGTACACTTGATTTGATGGACAAGGAACACTAGAGGGTCATTGGTACATATGATCATGGCAATAGAACTTACATGGAATCACAGTAGAAGACCAATATATAAAAAGAAATGGACTAATTGAAAAAGACACATTGCTGCAATAGAAAAGTTTTATTTTCACTCAAAGTAAGATGATTTCACAAAATTGTCAAGTGGTGATAATGTGGACAATGGTTTTATTTTTTTCATTCAATCTATAAATTCTATTGCAAATAATAAAAGATGGGTGAATTTGTAAATCTGGATATAGCCAAAACCAACAAGTCAAAAGTCTGACGATCTGAGCAGATGAGCCGGAATTGAACACGGAGGTCATCCCAAGAGCGAAGACTCATAGTGGATCTGGAAAACAGGGCTTTGTATGCCACATTTGTGAAAACAAAGAGCACTCATACCCTGGATTTTGACCAAAGAAATCCCTTGCTGGGCAAACAAAGGGGACCAAATATTACGAAAACCATTCGCAGCCCAGCGAAGCTAGGGTTTGACAGCTTCCCAAGCTCTCCAGATGCTTTTGGCAACAAAAGTGCCCTGGATATGAACATGGGTTTTCATAACCAGAAGGGTTTGAAAGCCAATCCCCTTTCAGGCAAGCTTGTGTAAAGAGCACCTTGAAGAGTGTTGGAAGGACTAGAAATGGTATCCTGCTACGCCATTCACTAGTTATAAGCCCAAGCTTGGATATTCTTGGCTCGTGCCTCATTTGCCCATGATTGATTCTCTCAATCATAGATGGCATCTTTCTTCTTCCCACAAGAATTGGAGCTGGCATTTTTGCAATATTTGGGATTCTGTCACTGAGCCTAAGATTGTTCATTTTGCCTGATGCTTGCTTTACCAGGGTTTACCTTTGGGAGCTCAGCTTCGACATTTGGGTGTGCCTGACCCTAAATGTCCTTTTTGTGGTCATTCTAAAACTATCATGCATATTTTTTGGTTCTATCATCATGCCCAGAATTATTTGATCTGGATTCACGACCTCTTTTTACCTTTCTAGCCTGAGCCTTTTTCCTAGCATATGGTGCTACTTGGTGACTCTCCTAGAATGCATTCCCAGCATACCCAGATATGGCATGCTTTCAGGATGGAGATCTTGTTTACTTTATGGAAAGAACAAAATGTTGTTCTTTTTTCTCACAGTTCTCTAGATATTCATATCTCTCTTTATGCTAAGGCGTGTTTATGTAACAATGTCATGATGCAAATTCAGGTGCAAGCTGACAAGGTGGCCTTGGAGGTCTCCCATCTGTAGGAATTGCTATAGCACTAGGGTAATGCCCCTTGTATTGTTGCTAGGGTGCCTCCTGACTCTCTCTTGGCTGATTGGACGCCGCCTAGGGGTCGCTGTCGCAGCCAGAGTTCCTCTTCCAAGCACTCCAAGACTTCGTACCATTGGCGTTGCCACTCCACCTCTCCTCCTCCTCATCTCTATTGTTGCTGCTTCTGCTCGGCCCTCGTCCAGTGTTCCTACCTAGCCTCCTACCACTTCTGAAAAATTCCCCCGTTTGGTGCTTGCTATTTCTCCCAGGCGGGAGGAAGGAGAATTGGAGAAAGAAGAAGAAAAAGATGATGGCTGGTCGATTCCTAACCAGACCCCAAGGCCTAATGTTTGGGGCAATCCCGATGACAGAGATCTTCCTCCCTCTTCTCGAACTACTCTCAAGCTTGAAGGTTTCTCTTTTTATATATTTTTTTGATGAATAGTTGTATGTTTCCGGTCGTGTGACTTTTTGTGGGGTGACTTTTTCCCCCAACCCCTTTTTTGTGAATATTATACTTTAATATTTTTATTAATAGAAAAGGCCTCTATTCATCAAAAAAAAATCTTGATATAGTTTGTTGCACAAAAGACTGCAGCCTTTGAGACATGTCATAGTTGAGTTCTCTCAACATCTCTTCCCACCTACACAGAGTGTTGTGCATCCAAGCAGAAATATCCACAAAAAGGTAATCGTGAATCGTTGGCTTTTCAACATGAAATATTATATTGTTGATGCTGATAAAAATATCAGTTTTCAAATTTGTTGTTTGTTTTCTTAGCAACATCCACAACACAACCCTTTCATTAGCGACCTTGTATTATATTTTTTTAAGAATGGAACCATTTGTAGAACAAGGCAACATGTCACAACCTTTTAAGAATGCAAAAATCTCAAATCATAACAGTGATTCACATAGGGTGATAGATTTTTTTGGTGATGTTAATTGACATCAACTAAATACATCCACTATATTAATGTTTTGTGCATTTGTATCATATCAGAAATGATTCATAAGGGTGATTCACATAGGGTGACAGATCTTTTTGATGATGTTAATTGACATCAATTGAGTACATCCACTATATTAATGTATCATGTATTTGTATAATTATATTGTTTAAATTAAATGAGTTAGTTCTTCATAGTTGAACAAATTATTTACAAATTTGCACACCAAAGATCACCAAACAATGATCATTGCTCAATTTTTTGTAGAAATGCCACATAAAACTGGTGCTATGTTACAAATCAACATTCCTATCAGCTAATCGTTGCATGCACAAAAATATGTGAGTGCTAGTTATTAAGCCAATAGACTTATTGTGGGAGCTTTTTCTCCCGGAAGGCTCGCCGATTTTGTCATCCTGCTTGCCTACCTGTGTTCTTCCAAAGGGCGATGTTGTCTATTCTCATCGGTTTCCTCCTCGTCCTGCTTGCAAATAGTGGTTGTCATCGTGGCACTGTTCTCAGTTGTACTCCCGCTGGCAGGTCTCTTGCGTTACATCGGTGACTATCGTGGTTTTTCAGTCAGCCCAATCTTGTATTTTGATCCTACTTTTCAAGGTGTGGCGTCCGTTGTCAACCTCCTTTTTTCTCAGCTACGTCATTATCCTTCTGACAAGGGGACCGATGGATTAGGGCAAGAGAGAACGTAGCCACCGGCTCTCCCTGGTATAAATCTACAGTTGTCACCCATACCAACAAACGAAAGGGAGAGTGTTTCTTTGCATTCAAGATTACATTGCAAAAGTATGTACTGGTTTCCAAACAGTAATTTTTTTTGTCTGTTAAAATATTATTGGGTCCTTCATTACCATGGAAAAAAGTGAGAAACTTTTAAAACAAAATTTTGTATGTCAAAATAACTACAGGAAGATCACTTTATTGTTGGAAGAGAACTGTGTAATAGGAACTCGGTAATCATAGTGTATCTTGATGTGAAATATTGATGCGAGTTTTTAAACTATTAGCCACTAAAATCTTCCCTACTTTTGATACGGGGAATGAAATATACGGCTTGGTGTTTACCAATCTTCAGTCATCAACACTAATTATCTATATATGTGCTTAGAGAGAAAGGACACAGAGAAGTTCATGCTACCAGGCAGAAGTTGCTGACGCCTTTTCTGGATGTCTATTTTGAATCATCATCCTAAGTTCCTAACATAAATCACATGCACAAGGATTTATATGGCCAATTTTCAGATGACAACAAAAATGGTGACAATACCTGTCTTGGATGGAATGATTACATGAAAATGTCTGACTTTGTGACACCGCAAACTGCTAATCTGGATGATAAGAAACCCAGTAGTATGAAGAAGTGTTTGGATATATCATATATTGAGTATTACATAAAGATGCGTGAAATAGCTGAGAGAACCACCAATTTATTATGTCATTTGATGGAAATCATGAAGGGTTGGTTGTGCTTGTTACAAAATCTATTTCCATGGAAACAAAAGCAGTGAGAAAATTTGCATTGTGAAAAGAGTTTGCAAATTTACATACGTTGTTCTTCAAAGCGCGCAACTGCTAGTTATGTTACAAATTGCCATCTCCTTATTGTGACATGTTCTTTCTGACATGAAAATCAATGTAAAAGTCAAGGAGTCCCTAGATTCCATGATAATTTACCATGATAATTTATTTTTTGGTTGGCAATCTTAGGTTGGGCAGGTGTATGTTTTTGAGACATATAGTGAGCTTCATTGTTGGGATATTCGGCTTAAGGAGTCATTTAAATATTTTTTATTTATATTTATTTATTCTATCTTATATTGATATATACAGGCTCTGCGTTTTGTTAAAAAAAAATAGTTTACATAGTTTTTGAACCTTTTTAAATGTTGATGCACATGTCAAAATAATTAAATATGTGACTTGTTGGTAGTATATATAGTTTAAAAGCTTTGCAAAAAAAATTTGGTCCATCTTTCTTTGTTTTCAATAGGATTGAAGTTTCTTTAAGCTTTAATGGCTCCACAAAGACTCGAATAAACAAAAATGGATTTATTGAAAAATTGGTTGAACCTATGAATCTTTGATGGATACTACATCATCATTTATGCATGTCTAATGGATCTAACTAGCGTTGGGGTTTCAATTTTATCTTTGCAATATTGTATCAAAATTATTCTACATTCCTTTCTAAAATGATTGGCTTATTTGTGGTGTAAGAAGAAGAATCAATAAAATTTGGAGAGAAAGTAGTTACCAATCAAGCTTATGACAAAGTAGAAATTACACTAGAGGAAATACAAGTCCCAAGAGTTTAGAAGATAATAAAAATATTTAAGAAGAATTTTTTGAGGGAAAGCTTCAACAGATATTTCTTGAGGGGAATAATACATTGGGATTCCTTTCAGTCTCAAGTGCAATTGGCCTTAGTATTGTAGTAGTAGTTACCTTAACTCTTGGAGTAGGATATATTTTAAATTTCAAGGATGTACTTGTAAGTCATTGTAGATTGATTGATGCATATTCTAATAGACAAATACCTTATTTCTAGAGCCCTTGGCTCTCCAAGTGCTTAAAATATACTAACTATTGTATTGAGTTCCCATTAGGATATTTAGTCTTAGATTTGGTGTTAGTGGTGCAACTATTTCTACTCCTTTACTTTGTTTGTGTTGTAGCAACGGGAGTTATCTTTCTCTCCTATATTTGAAATAAATAAATAACTGATGGGGTCATCTTTAGTGAAGTGTCACTTCATTTCAAATAATAAGCTATATTTTATTAAAGTTGATTCATGTCATCTTTGCATGTAAGAGGTTGACCTTTCATTATCTCTTCCAAAAGTACCTAGATTGATTTGATTCCTATCATTGTCAACTTGGTCAACAAGAGCAATATGTAAGTTCGACTCATCAAGCCCTACGGGCAACTCGTCTACCACTTCATTTTGGTTAGTATAGGTATGGATCATATCTATCCTGAGTTCTCTTGACTCAACTGAGAGAGAATCCCATTCAGGTTCTTATGCTTCAATATCTCTATCTCTTTGTAGGAGTCATGTCATGTTTTTGCAGATGCACTCCCTATTAGGATACTCAACTTCTGATTCTTCACTGTGATGAGATGTAGAAATTTCATCATCATGTTTAAGTGGAGGTCCTTCTTCATTCCAAAGAATAGCAGTAGAAGGGATAAATTTATCTATATCAAGAATAGGAGTAGACAAATTTTCTTCTTCACATTCACTATTTTCAAGAGATGGGTCAAAAACTGGTTGTATGTTGGAGAATCCTAGTCCATTCTTATCTTTAGATTTTCTCCCATTAGTATGAATCATAGGCTTGATGAGAGCATGCAT
Organism: Chamaecyparis obtusa; assembly: GCA_027943335.1. Taxonomy (NCBI): domain Eukaryota; kingdom Viridiplantae; phylum Streptophyta; class Pinopsida; order Cupressales; family Cupressaceae; genus Chamaecyparis; species Chamaecyparis obtusa. Next base: position 209 of record BSBK01006340.1, on the reverse strand, counting down.
TTTTTCATTTAGAGGGCCATGACCAGGGTAACCCATTTTAGTTAAGAATTCACATTCTTTTCCATATTTTTCAAGGGTACTGGAGTATTAATATTAAATTAAGTATGACTTCTTCGGGATCTTTCCATCTGTACATCCATTCTCTAAAATCTTGTTCTTCTCTTTCATCTTCTAAATGTACTGGGACTAAACAAAAGTACCATAGCAAG